>CM049804.1:25838759-26438759 GCA_027422405.1 Ptychobarbus kaznakovi | reverse complement strand
TCCACGTAATTCATCAAAATTTGTGTTCTAAAGATGAACGAAGGTCTTACAGGTTTGGAACGACATGCGGGTGAGTAATTAATGACAGAATTTTTGGGTGAACTATCCCTTTAAGGTTGAATCACGGATGCCACGTGGACTGCTTTACTCTTGTCCTTACTATGTTTCTGAACGTGGTAGTTGTGTTACGGTCTATGCATGGTCAGAAAGCTCTCGGATTTCATCAAAAAAACGTTAATTTTGAAGATGAATGAAGGTCTTAATGGTTTGAAACTGAATGTAATTAATGTGATGTAAGTAATTAATGACAGAATTTTAATTTTGGGGTGAACTAATCATTTAACTTACAAAAATGTGTTTGCATTCACTAGCAAACTCACTGAAATATATCCCACCTCATATATCCATCAGAAAAAAGTTTTGCTCCGGAGGGGAAAAAAAGTTTCTTCGGAGAGCGCGAAATTTATGCTGAAGAAAGCAAAATCACTGACAAATAAGTTTTCCTCCCACCCAATTTTGAAGTTGGTTTTGAGCACGTTTTCATGTTCAGAGTTAATTTCTAACCAAAAATTAAACAAGAAATCGTCTGTGGTGTAATTTAAAGGAAAAGTTTACCCAAATATAAACATTTAGCTGCCCCAGATGACCGGAAACATTCTCAGAACTTTCTGGCAAACTTATGAATAAATATTCTTTACCATTAATAGAATATTTGTTCAAAGCTATCGTCTCTTTAATAATGTTTTCAAATGCTTGCACAAAAACATTATTTATCCATTATTCATGGGACTTTTTCGTGAAACGAAGAGATTTAAATTTCTTGGAAAATGCATTTGCAACTATTACAACCAAAATACATAAAAAAATATTATTATTACCCAAATACATTAATTGGTATGGTGCAATAACATATAAGGCAAACATCCCTAATCCTTAAAGGACAGTAGTCCAGAGAAAGATTAAACATTATTCAAATAATCCAACAAAAAGCAATATAAAAATGTGTTATTTAGAGATGTATTGAAATGTCTCAGAGCATTCTCTCGTTCATTAGACTACAATCAGAGTGAAGCAACAGATTGAGGAGAGTAATTTAACTAAACAAGCTACATAAACAACAGAATAACAGAAAAGTGAAGGCAACTCTATTGCCCCCTTGAGTACTGAGGTTTGTTACTGTCGCAGTATTTCAAGAATGCATTTAAATGTGTTCAAAAGAACTACAGACTTGCAAAGCCCTAACCAAGCATACTCGTACATGAATATTTCTGGACAAAATTGCTCCAGACGTCAACAAATGATCTGAAGGAGCTGAAATCTCCCTTTGCAAAGTAGGAAATACAAGAAGCTTCATCTCAAATCCCTGCCTATTTCACTGCGCTTACCTGACAGATCAGACGCTGGATCCTCTGCCCTGAATTTTACCCCTTCAATTAGTCCAAATATCCTCCAAACAGTGCTGTCTAGCCAAAAATCCTCAGGTCTCAAATTACTGAGAGATGAAGTGATACTTCCTCTTTGCAACTGTTCAGGCTTGAGCAGGGATCAACACGGCTACAAAAGATATGTCTTAATACTTGAGATTTACAAGCCTCTCTCAGCATGGTCTCCCTGCTCAGACATAAGGTTTAGATCAAATCTAAAGATGTTTCATGAGGGGTTTTATGGAGGACCACCTTGTGTGATGTTTTCAATGTGCTGTTCTGTTGATGTTGGCATGTTACGCATGACAATGTGCATCAGCTTAAGTGTGATTTTAGGCCTGAGGTCAAGCTGAAGTGGAGGAGAGGCAGAAGAACCACAGAAGTAGAACGAATCCTCTAGAAAACAAACTCAGAAAACTGTTTACCCGTCCGCACAGCAGGAATTCTAATTATGCACCAGCATCTAAAATGAACAGCGCCGTGAATGTTAATACATCAGCAACAATCACAGCTTTACCACCACTAAATGCTTCCAGCAGAGTTTGGTTGTCAACCTCAAAGCAGATTGGACGAATTTGCAACAAATGGATCTTTTGTTACAAATGTTAATGAAAAACAGACAAAGCATTAGCATTTTTAAATAAATAAATAGAAAAATAAATAAATAAATAAATAAAAATACTAATTTAAATAGCAATTTTTTTATGCAGAAAACTGAATCTGTAAAATCATTCTAAATTATTAAATATGCACAACATTATATATTATGTTTATTTTTTTACATTTAAGACATCAGTATCTCAAGATGATATTTAAGTTTTGTTTTATACAATGTATGCATTTATAACCCCATAAAGCCTACAGCATCATATTTGATTTTTTAATTTCTACGGTCTCTAAATTATTAACTTTTTTGTATAAGGCTAATAATTGTAAAACTATCCACCTTCAGGTTGTGGTACTTTTTGCTGTGAAATCTTTATTGATGTTCAGTAATATATATATAAGTAATATTTTAAGACGAACATTTACTAGAATCAAGAATCAACTTTCCGGTTAAACATTTCAGGTTTATTTGATTATCCATATACTGTTTTTTTAATAGAAAATTATGTTTTAATTGTAGGCTACTAAACACACACACACTCACACACAATTTTTATTTCTAGGGCTCAATAAACTGTTTAATATACATACTAGTGCTGTCAAATGATTAATCGCGATTAATCGCCAAAATCGCCAAAATAAAAGTTTTGTTTACATAATATATGTGTGTGTACTGTGTATATTTATTATGTATTTATAAATACACACACATGCATGTATATGTTTAAGAAAAATAGGTTACATTTATATATTAAATATATTTATATGATATAAATTATATGAATATAAATATATACGTGTATATACACATATTTTCACAATATATGCTGTATGTTTGTGTATTTATATATACATAATAAATAGACACAATACACACACATATATTATGTAAACAAAAACTTTTATTTTGGATACGATTAATCGTGATTAATCATTTGACAGAACTAATACATACATTTATATTAAACAGTAAAACAATGACATTTAAATTGACATTGCTATGTCTGGACATATTATCTTTGAATCTTTGAAATCATAATAATCATATCACTCAAAAGCAGACTTTCCATTCAGTGCATTGATCTAAAAATAATGAGTTTCTATGTAAAAACGCTCATATGTTCTCATATAATAATGTTAAAGATGAAGTGTGTACTTTTTGTACCACTAGCAGCACCAACAAAAATTTTTTTGCAAAAACAAATGTTGAACCCTTCCTCCCTCTCCATTGTTAGACCAAACAGGTGGTCCCGCCCCCAAATTAATGGCATTGGTTGAGCCAATGATGGTCCCAGTCAGACTCGTCAAATCAAGGTTTGGCTGGTTAGCATGATCAAATTATTTTATTATGACTGTATTACTGCTGTCAATATTGGCTTTTTTTTCTTTGCAAGCATCACTTAAATCAAATCATACAACAGACTGTAATTCAATTTTCAGCCACTGGTAGAGAAATAACACACGTCACTTAAAAACAAAATGGAAATACAACCTGAGAAGAAGAAACTGAAGGAGCCATTGAAAATCCAGAAAAGCTTTTAGTATTTCCAGTTTATAAGTAGGACAGAAAAGACAGGATATGTGAATTGGTTTGTTGATGTGGTGCAAGCACCAAATGGGATCAAGGTTCCACACAATACCCACATATACAGGAATGTCTGGAAACTGCAGTATATTACAGATAATACGACAGATAAGTTTACCACCTGATGGTAATTACTGGTCGTATCTTCACGGCAAACCTCAGAAAATGCCATGGCCTCCGGTTATTTTCCTAAACTAATATAAAATATTGAGTCTAATAAGAATCCTTTTATGCGTCTTGGCCTGAGTTTGGGGAAGTCTGGTGTTTATTTGGATTTTTGGACGCCTGTAGTATGCTGGTTTCTGAAGCATATCATTACAGTCAGGCAGAACGGGACTATTTCGGTCCGAATCATTTCTTGGGGCTCAGCTGGAAGCCACAGAGGGTGTGTGCCGCTCACAGGCTTTCCCTGATTCGTCACGGAGGACCAAAATGATGAAGCCAAAACCAGTCTAAATACCATTTAGTAAGCATAATTTTGCAAACAGAAAACAACAAAAACATGTTTGATTTAAGTTAAATAAATAAAGTTATTTATTTCAGGATTATTTGATGAATAGAAAATTCAAAATAACAGCATTTATTTTAAATAATATTTTGTAACATTATAAATGTCTAGAAATGTCTTGATCAAGTAAATTGCTGAATAAAAGTTTGTTTTCTTTCTTTTTTTAAACTCTTTCCACAAAGCTTGGAATGATGAATTACGATTTCCACATGGTTTTTCAATATTGAGAATAATAAGAAATGTTTATTGAGCAGCAAATCAGAATATTTACGAAGGAGCATGCGACACTGAAGACTGAATTAATTATGCTGAGAATTCACAGGAATATATATATTTTTAAATATAAAAGTAATGGAAATTAATTTGAAAACATTAAAATAGAAAAAATTTTTAAATTGTAATACTATTCACAATATTTCTGTTTTTACTGTATTTTGGATCAATTCAATGCAGCCTTGGTGAGCACGACTTCAAAAAATTTAAAAAAAATATTATTCCAAATTTTGACCTGTACAATATTTAAACTATATCAAAAGTTAAACAAGGGCTTTTTTGACATGCTTGGTATATAGTTCTGTGATGAATCACATTCAAATATTATATTACTTTTATACACCAGATAAATAAACAAAAAGTTAATATTGAGAGCTTTTGAACAAATATTTGTTGAACAAAATGGTTGAGCAAATGATTCAGTGACTTCCATTCCTGACCAAATCAGTTGAACAATGATTCAAATTACTCACTTTTATACAGCCACCTACTGGTGTAACTATGTAACTACAGAAAGAGTAACTAAAAATACCAATGCACACAGACTGTCAGTAATAAATAATGATATAGTACTATGGACTTTTCATAAGCACATGACTTTCCA
Source organism: Ptychobarbus kaznakovi (assembly GCA_027422405.1). Lineage (NCBI taxonomy): Eukaryota > Metazoa > Chordata > Actinopteri > Cypriniformes > Cyprinidae > Ptychobarbus > Ptychobarbus kaznakovi. The sequence continues at coordinate 26,433,759 of CM049804.1, read as the reverse complement.
TTCATGATATTACACCATATACTTGCGTTCTACAAACTGATTATAATAAATGTATTTGGCATACAGATAGAAGATAACACTTCCTCCACCCTCACTAATGAGACTCGGAGCTGATCTAAATGTCATCCCACTGGTTAGCAATCTGTTCTGTACTTCACGGCAGCCTGCTGCACCTGAAGGGTCTGGTCTCATACACAGTGTCCTGAGGAGGGTGCTGGTGAATTCAGCGGCACCTCAGGACATCGTTCATGGGATAGGCAGATGGGGACAGTGGAAGTCACACCAGAGATGGATCTAATGCCAAGTAAAGATTATTACTGCACAGTTTTGCTTCTAGTGGTGCACTTGATTTGCTTTTAGCTGTGTTTGTGTTCATTTTGTTTTATGAAAAGTATAAAAATTGTTTTTTTTTTTACATTTTTGAAAGGAGTCTCTTATGTTTACCAAAGCTGCATTATTTGATTACAGAAATAAATGAATAAATAGTACAGTGATTGCAGAAGAATAATTTGACATTGAAGATTGGCGTAATGGCTGCTCAAAATTAAGCTTTGAATCACAAGAATAAATAACATTTTACATATTCAAAAGGTATTTTACATTTTAGTAATATTTTACAGTATTACTGTTTTTCTGCATTTTTCATCAAATAAATAGAGCCTTGGTGAACATAAGAGACCTCTAAAAACAAACATAAAATATAATTTATTTAAACATTTTCTAGTCTGAAAAACTAATTGAAACAGCTCATTCTTAAAGCCTTGAAACAACCTTGAACCTTGATCTTCAAAGATGTAGCCAATTTAACCTTTTAAATCACAAATGTTTTACTCTAAATCACAATTGCCCCCCCACGCACACACACACACACACACACACACACACACACACACACACACACACACACACACACACACACACACACACACACACACACACACACACACACACACACACACACACACACACACACACACACACACAAAATTCTACATGTAAAAGAATGTCTAAGGTACATTTTAAAAGCATAATCGTTTTTATGTATTAGTTTTACACTGTTCTTAAAACTGCTTTACACTGTACCAGTTTGCTCTGTCTATTGTTTTTTTTCCACATAATGTGTAAACAACTCTTATAAAATATGTCTGATCAGTATCCAGTGTATCCTTAGTTCAATGAATAGGGCACACACTGATTTGGCAGTTTTAAGAATATGACGTAAAGTGCCATGTCTGATAATATGTGTGAAAATTTAAATTAATTGAATTATTATTTTTATTATTAATCATTGTACATCAAAACAATACATAAATGTGGGTCAACATGGTGGACATGGTTTATTTAGATGGACCTATGTGTAAATTCAGATGTGCTTGTCGATAATTCAGTCATAATTTCTGAGGCTTCAGATGAACGCTACTCATTATAATGAAGCCGCCAGGAAACGCTCAGTCAGAAATGACAGTCTTTTCACAACTCAGAAATTAGCAGGTAAATATTGGCTGCTTTTGGGGTGGTGGTCACCTTATAAGTGTTATGTAACAGAATGTCAGTTGATACAGAAATAGTCCACTGTTCCTCCCACAAAACATATGAAGGATGAGACTCATCTCAGTCCTGACACCAGCTGCCACCTGTACAATGAAGCATGGATGCCAGTGATGAATAGTGTTCATTAAAGCCTTCAGCTCATGAGGTTTACTCTGAGGTCATGTTATAACTAATTACAAAAAACACACTGACCTTCTCTGGCCACTTCTCCTACAACTCCATGGTCCTGCATTCAGTATAACGGCCTGGTTTGACTGCGCATACTGCAGTATTTCCTCCAGGCATGTTTTGCTGCTCATTGCTTTCTCTTTGAGCTGTTAAACCTGAGGACAAACGGGAGAAGTGTGAGGTTATGGGGAGATATACTAGTCAAACACACTCTGCGCTGCAGGAGTACAGCCATGCACATGGAAGCAGCTTCCCGCTGGGAAGATTTTCTCTGTTTTCCAGGTGGGGAAATCTTTCATTAGAGGAAGAGGGTCTGTTTTCCCTGTTGGCACTTTTCTAGATTGTGCCAAGAATGGGGTTGGGGGAAATTCAGAAAAAGAATGGGTGTCTTTTCAATTCAGAAGCAGAATAAGAGAAATTCACTGAAATGCAATTGGAAAAAAAAAGTTTGTTGGTTCAACAACACGGGCAAAGTAAACAACTTTGTAAGACTTGTAAACCTCTTTCAAGTTGTCTAGTTCAATTTTGAAGACATTGGGTTCAATAAAAGCAGGATTTCCAAAACTTTTTGGTGTGCTATAGCCTCATCAGTATGGCTCAAGTAACACACACAAACAAAAATCAACAAAAAACTTTTCTGGCTCCCAGGTGGCTTATATACAGGTAAGGAGCTGAGATTAAAGGGAGTGCTCCTAATCTTAGCTTGTTACTTGTAGAAATGACACCTGTCCACAGAAGCAATTAATCAATCAGATTTCAAACTCTCCACCATGGCCAAGACCAAAGAGCTGTCCATGGATGTCAGGGACAATATTGTAGACCTACACAAGGCTGGAATGGGTTACAAGACCGTCACCAAGCAGCTTGGTGAGAAGCAGACAACAGTTGGTGTGATTATTCGCAAACACAAAATAACTGTCAATCTCCCTTGAACTGGGGCTCCGTGATTTTCAGTGATCATGAGAACGGTGAGGAATCAGCCCAGAACTACACGGGAGGATCTTGTCAATGATCTCAAGGCAGCTGGGACCATAGTCACCAAGAAAACAATTAACACACTACGCCGTGAAGAACTGAAATCCTGCAGCACCCGCAAGGTCCCTCTGCTCAAGAAAGCACATGTACAGGCCCGTCTGAAGTTTGCCAATGATTCAGAGGATTGGTTGAAAGTGTTGTGGTCAGAGGAGACCAAAATCCAGCTGTTTGGCATCAACTCAACTCACCGTGTTTGGAGGAGGAGGAATGCTGCCTATGACCCCAAGAACACCATCCCCACTGTCATCAAACATGGAGGTGGAAACATTAAGCTTTGGGGGTGTTTTTCTGCTAAGGGGACAGGACAACGGCACCACATCAAAGGGACGATGGACGGGGTCATGTAACGTCAGGGCCAGGGCATTGAAGCCAGCCAGGGCATTGAAAATGGGTCGTGGATGGGTATTCCAGCATGACAATGACCCAAAACACACGGCTAAAGCAACAAAGGAGTGGCTCAAGAAGAAACACATTAAGGTCCTGGAATGGCCTAGCCAGTCTCCAAACCTTAATACCATAGAAAATCTGTGAAGGGAGCTGAAGGTTCGAGTTGCCAAACATCAGCCTCGAAACATTAATGACTTGGAGATGATCTGCAAAGAGGAGTGGGACAAAATCCCTCCTGAGATGTGTGCAAACCTGGTGACCAACTACAAGAAACGTCTGACCTCTGTGATTACCAACAAGGGGTTTGCCTCCAAGTACTAAGTCATGTTTTGCGAAGGGGTCAAATACTTATTTCACTCATTAAAATGCAAAACAATTTATAACTTATTTGAAATGTGTTTTTCTAGATTTTGTTGTTGTTATTCTGTCTCTCACTGTTCAAATAAACCTACCATTAAAATTATAGACTGATCATTTATTTGTCAGTCAGCAAACGTACAAAATCAGCAGTAATTTTCCCCACTGTATATATACATATACTTCATATACTTCTACTTCTTTAAATTCTAATTACTAGTCTTTTTTATATCAATTAATATTCAGGCATTCTCAACAGAATTCCGAAAGCTACACAACCTTCTCTAAGCATTGTGTGCAATGCAGGAAGGCCGTTTGGGTTATGTTTTCTACTGTATTTCCTAGGTCATGGCTGAATGACCCGTGAAAAGAGGGGCTGAGCGAGGACTCCAGCTGGGTGTACCATCTGTCGCTGCGCACGCAGGGAACGGGCTGGGCAGATGCCACCAGTCAGCTGGACAGAAACCAAGCACAACAAACCGATACGAAACAAAAACAAGCCGGACTCTGGAAGTCGTGATATGGAGGGGCTCAAACTGGGAAGTATAGTGAAATTACAGCTATTAGACAAAGCAGGAAGGATATTGCCATTATAGAGGTGATGGTAATCTAAAAGATAAAGCATATGAAGAAATCATATGCAAGCCTAGATGTTGTAAGCCATGGACCTATTGGGATGAAATTAGCTTTACCACGATCAGTTTACCAGCATGAAATGAGATATTAGAGCAAATCCTTTTAATGAGATCAAGTAGACCATGTGCAGGTCTTATGCAAGCCCCTGGGGTCCACTAAGATGGTGGGCAAACTATCAAAGCACTGAAGTAATGAATACTGACTGGTCGTTTGGTGCCAACTCTCCCCCTGTCATGGATAAAACAGTGAAGCAATTAGAACAGCTAGTGCACTCCCTTAATGCTTCTTTTTTATTTACTGCACTCTGTCCATCCTCGGGGACTGTGAAGCCTTTTTTGGGGGCCTTTTTTAATCCAACACATCTCTCCCTGTGCTCATGGCTTCAGTTTTTCAGAAAAGCATGCCCACTGGCTGCTTTGGTCTTCAGCCCTCACACTAGGGCTTTTGATGTGTTCAGTTCATTTAGTTGGTGTGAAAACTAATGTGCACCAGCAAGTCAACAGCGTCAGTGTTGGGAAGTAACTCACTAAAAGTAGCAAAAAACTTAACTTATTTTTCAGTAGCATGACATAAGTTATACTGGAATTACATTACATTTATTGAAATCTATCTATCTATGCTAATAAATCTGAATAAACTTCCGTACCATACTATAACATACATTTTGCAAAATTAAAAATGTTCATGTTTAATTTAAAGTAATTTTTGCGATTTCGTAAAACAGTCTGAATTGTCAAATATACACTCAGAATTGCAAGAAAAAAGACTGAATTGTGAGCTAAAAAGCCGTAATTACATCTTATTTCATTGCTCAATTAATTTCCCTCAGCTCACTGTACAACAAGGTTCTTTTTGTATTTAATTTATTTAATACTGTAATTATGAGCTGATTGATTAGTTCACCATCTGTGAATATAAAAACTAAATGCCTGAATAAGACAGTGAAACGTTTTGAAACTTTTTTTATTTTTTCCTTCAGTTTCTTTATGTAGTACGCTAGTGTGCATGGTAGTGCTTCATTAATGATGCAAAAATATACTGTGGTTCGGTAGGGGCAGGGGAAGGGTTGAATCGAACGAACAGCTTTAATTACACAAAGTTCATGCCATTATCCAGGCAACTTTGATTTATGTTATGGGCTGTAATAGCGCCCTTAGTCCCAGGTAGGCATCTGTGCTGGGAAACAGTGAGGTAGAGGAAGCTCAGCTGCATTACGGTCTGGAGTAACATGCCCCTTGAACCCTAACCAGCCTGTTTAATGAGATTCACAGAGGATGAATGTGTCAAAGTCATACTCACAGCTTTGGAAACTCTGGTCCCTGTGCACGCATCCTCCCCATGAGCCACACCATCACACGCTCTAAATATACCCATACCGTCTACTGTAACGTGTTAATGCAATTTCCACGCATTGGTGTGAAAATTCAATTTAGAGTCATTGTGAAGAGCACCTGCTATAGGCAGTGTTTGAGCATTTACCAGGAAAACACTGTCGGTAATTAAGAAGTGGTTTAAAGTGGAACTGCCTACTTCAGAGTCTTCTAGACCTCTGGCTAAATTATGAAATGATAATGGAATCTCGTTAGCATTATAACTTACTAGAAGATTGGAAAAAAAATAATGAAGCTAAGCTATTCATCTTTGTGTAATTTCTGAAAGTGTCTGCCCTTTTCAGATGGGGATGATCATCATGATGTTAAAGCAGATTTTTGGGCTAGAAGTGATCTTTCAGGAAGGATGAGAATGAGATTATCACTCGAACTGGTTTAAACTACAGTTAGTTTCAAACAAATTCACATCATCTCTAATCAACAGTACTGAAAGAATCAATAAAATCACTGCATTATGCATGCCAGGCCAGTAGTTGGCGATGTTACTTTGCCTGCGTACATATACACATGTGTGTCTGAACACATAGTACAATATGTGCATGATGTCGTTTTTACAAATTTGCATTCTCATAGTTTAAACTGAGGCATATCATTTTCAAAAACCTGCACTTTGAAACCCGTCAATAGTTTTCAGGCAACCAAAACACTGTTGTCGTGCAAACGAACGGACAAAATACATAAACATAGTTCCATTTAGTTGATCATTTACATTTATTCATTTAGCAGATGCTTTTATCCAAAGCGACTTACAATTGAGGAATACAATAAGTGATACATTATAAAGAGGCAAACAGACACAGGAAGTGCTTGTAATACACATGTCTAGGCATTGTTCAGAGCAAATTCTAGCCAGGCAGTGAGAGGTTAAGGGAAAGAGAGCAAAGTTAAGTTGAAAACGGTGTTGTGTAAATTTCCCCTGAATTCAGAATAGCACATACTACTCTTATTATTTCTATAAAGACAGCAACTCACGTTTTGTTCCAAATCTGAGTTTTGGAATGACTCGGATGAGTGAATGATTCAGTGACTCATGATTCAGGTGTAACCCCTGGTGTCCTGGTGAATTCCCACCACTGGCCCTTGTCAATCATGGCCTCCTAATAATCCCTCTATGACTCTCTCTCCTCTCCACCTGTAGCTGGTGTGTGGTGAGCGCACTGGCGCCGTTGTCCTGTGGCAGCCATCGCATCATCCAAGTGGATGCTGCACACTGGTGATGGTTGAGGAGAGACCCCCCCCCCCCACACAAGATTGTAAAGCGCTTTGGATGTACAGCAATACACAATAAAGCACTATATAAATGCATCATTCGTTCATTCATTTGATCATAGTCACTTGATTCGTTCCTGAATGCACTGTAAGTCACTTTGGATAAAAGCGTCTGCTAAATGCATGAATCAGTGTTTTTGAATGAATCAGTTAATAGAATGAGTTCACTCATAAAGACCGTCACCTGTTGCCACCTACTGGCCACATTCTACTTTTGAGAAGTAAAAGTACTTGTAAAAGTAAAATCAAAACAACTGGTGGCATTACAGTAATTTGAATTTGAAAAATAAAGCAAAAGTTCCAAAATATATAGAGACACATATTTGTGACTAAAACCCTCACATATTTAAATACATGTGTGAAGGTATATATTATTATTGTTATTATTGAATTGTATTTTCCTAAATTAAAATGTGACATATATTCTAATGAAATTCACTTATGTATAGAAATGCTGAAATCCTGCTCCATTGAAGGCTAACTACCACTGATTCACAAATTACAGGACTAAAGGAGCATGATCTCTGTAGCACATGTAATCACACAAACAAATGAACAGTGGCTGTAATTATTGCAATTAACAGACCTAGACTGACTCCATGGGTGAATGATTAAATAACAACAACAACAGCTGTTACAAACAAACAAACAAACAAATAAGAACATATTCAATGTCAGACACACTTCATCACGGGCCAAAGGGTTACTTGTCCACCTGGAAACAAAGTTGTTTTTACAACATACCGGACTGCCACAATGAGCTCTTTTAGAGGAAGAATACACCAAAAGCTTTGCTTGATTTTGTAATGGAGTCTATGTGAATTCAATCAGTGCTGCAAAATGCTATGATACACACATTCTGTCCATGATGACAAAGCAAAAGTGGTTATAAATAGAGTCAGGATGTCTCTGGATATTACTTTGCACTAGCTGTTTGAGAACATGTTGTATAACAACAGATTTTGCATTTGCAAAGCAGGAAGCTCTTAAACCCACACTCTACTTTTCCCACATCCCTCAAAAATAACACCACATGGGGCTTTCAAAAGGGTGCACTAGAAGATAAAACGAAAAGTGTGCTTATCAGAAGATGCCACAGATAAAAGCCAGAAAGCAACAAACTGATGGATGTAATGGAGAGATGCTAGCCTACACAATGTATAATTGAGGTGCATGCTATTTTTAACAGACAAGGTAGCAAAGAACATAACGTCAAGGAAGAGAAGAGATTGCAAGTGACTGATATCAAAGAAATCAGGCCTGAAAAGTGCTATGAGATGGTAGGTTTAAGTTTGAAGACACAGGAGAGTGCTGCAGACCGACAAGCCACCATGTACAGATGGTGCTTTGGACAAATATTTCATTTTTACTTATTTGAGAGAGTCAGGATAGTTTGAATGCAAATTATTCAGATTAATTTTGTGAGAAAGCACACTAGCAAAGTGAGTGAGGGGGAATTTTTATGGAAGTCCATTTACGCCGCTGAATAAAAAACAAAGTCAATTGTGACCCTTTATCTCACAATTCTGAGTTTATATCTCACAATTAATGTTTTTAAATTCTGAGAGAAAAAATAAAGTCAGAATTCTGAGTTTTCATCTTGGATTTCTGTGTATTTTTATTTCTGCCACAGAATAAAAATTAATTCAGACTTTTTTCCCTCACAACTGGTTATATCACTAAATTCTGCATTTATATCTCAAAATTATGTTTATGTCTCATCAATTTAGAGTTTAAATGCCAAAACATTGCCATAATTGGGGGGGGGGGGGGATAAAAAAGCGTCCACACATTTTCCCTCAAGGAGAGAAGGGAAGAAGTGCATCTTCAAAAAAATAACTTTACTTTAAAATCACTGACAGTACAAAAATAACGCAAAACAAATATTACTAAATATGGGATCAGAAATTAATAGATTTTTCTTACAAATTGGAAAATTACATGTGTGAAACTGGATTTTCTTTAAGTTAGGGACATGTCTGTTAAATAATTGATCATAACAACTTGTTTAGTTTGTATGTATTTTATGTGCATGAAGAATATTTTATTTGACTAAACTATATTTCCCATAATTCATGTAGCAGCACAAGAATGACAAAATAAACAGATTCAGCATCAAGTACACATCTAGTGTGCATTCTTTGCTCTTCATTATGCTGCACTAGCACTAAAGCGCTCTGTTTTCGTCAGTAAAAAAGATTAAATTGTCCAGTGAGTCCATTTCATCCTAATGTAATTATGATTTCCAAACTCATAAGTAGAAACTACCCAGGAGGACTTCATATAATTATAGAGTAAACAGCTCACTCACACTAAATGACCTTGATCCAGATTTAGTGACCACTCAGCTCGGTTCAATTAAACATTTCATTTTCTGTGTTTACTGGGGATTTGTTTACTAATTATCTCTCTCAAAACATAAATAAAATAAGATTCACAAAATACTCTTGTTAATGTATTTAATTTTTAATTGCTTTACAATACTAAACAAGAAAACAGCAGACTCAATTATGGAAACTGAACAATTGAGACTCAGATTCTGTGCAAAGCAGCCCCAAAAGAAGTCCATCTTCTTTAAAACAAGTTCAGTTCAGCTATAAGCAGTTTTACAGAAGCCAGCAATGTCATAATTCAGCTCGAGTCAGTTCAATGTTGATTCAATTCAGTTGGATAACTGTTGATGCCGCAAGATGTGATTCAGCTTTAAAGCTGCTCAACAGAAGACAACAGAATCATTATTCAGCTTAATTCAGTTCAAATTTTGTTCTCAGCCGATGGTGTCAGTGCAGTCGATGACATTACTGAACATAAAGTGTCTTTTAAACCTCAGCTAAGCAATCTGGAAACCCAAACCCCATCAGGTGACACATATGGAGAAAAAAACCTTGAAAGAAACCAGGCTCAGTGGTGACCAGTTCTCCTCTGGTCTAAATTAGCAAACATGGTTTGATATTAATCAAAGATTGTGGGAAAATAAGACTTATAGTCTGTCCAGCAGGTTGAAACATTTAGCCAGTACGCTGTATGCATAGGTGATCAAATTAAATAGTACTTGTTGATATATGTGACTTGCTCCATCATTTTGAGTCACTTTGACTCCTTTGCACTAAAGTCAAAAGAAAAGTGTACAGCACCACTGAAATATTCATATCTCAGCAATAGTCTGAAGTAGAAACATAATAACCAGAAAGATGCCACTTTTTATTTTCAATCAATCAATCAATCAATCAATCAATCAATTTATTTATAAAGCACCTTCAAAACCATGAAGGTATACCAAAGTGCTGTACAAGCAGATCAAAACAATGATAACAATTAATTAAAATACAAAGTAAATACCTATAAACTACACTACTTTTTATTTTAGTGCACGCAATTCAAAATGGGTCAAGTGACCCAAAATGATGAAGCAGACCACATATTATAAGGTAAAATGGTAAATGCTTTTAATCCCCAAAACACCAAATGGAACAGAAAGTTTGGAATGAATAAAACCAAACCCAAACAAGAGATTTGACTCCTCGTTTCAAAGGAGCACCACAGGCTAACAGTTTATCAAAGTCATCTTTCCATGAGAATAGGATTAGAGCATCTGTCTGCTCTTTTAGTGGACTCAGATTAGCCCCTCCCCTTCTTTTTCACTTCCTCTTCTATCCTCATTTTCCCCTGTGGATTTGTAGAAAACGGTTTAATAAACTAGTGAATCGGATTTTCTTTTTACTCATCCTCTGCCCTTTTCATTCTCACTGGAACACGCGCATCTAGACAAAAGCCAGTGAATTTCTGAGAGATAGAATTGAACCCCACCCGAGCGACATGGCGGTCACAGCCCACGGGAATTAAACCAGCGGATCAATTCAGACCCTGTCCACGAGTAATTACAGATCGTGACATACACAGTAATATCTATCCCGCGGAAGCCATCCGGCATCGGCAGAGCTGGAATTCGTTCTCCTCAACAGTTAGAACACCAAAGGAATTATACGTACGAGGTGAAACAAAGGTGTAAATTAATGCTGCAGAAAGAAGATGATATTTGTCATGTGGATATTGACCAAATGCTGAGGCTGGTCTGAATAATCCTATAACAGCGGGATACGCCTGAATAAATGACCAAATTGCCTTTTTAGATTAACTATGGGCAATATGTCCAGGAATGCTTATAGTGATTTATGTTTGTGTCGTGTGAAAGTCAGCAGAGTATTAAACAATGACAGATAATAAGGGGAAAAGAGAATTCAGCCATCATGTTGATATTCATGGACTTGTTAATGGAACAAGACGATCTAAACAACAATTACTTTTTGCAGAGGTTCCTCTTATGCAAAACTTCCACCTGATTCACAACAGGTGTGTCTGTACATAAATTCATTCTCATGGTAATGAATAGGCCTACAGTTTATTCTAAACTCGGGAGTGTGAGCCTGCCGTTAACGATTAGCATAAGACACACCCAAACTATCAAGAGTCTATCTAATAAAGTCATGATATGCTGGATGGGATAAATCCACCCACGAAAGTGCACTTCGGAGAGAGAATAATCATGGCGTCCATACTGAAGGGTCATTTCAAACTTAAGTGCTCAAAACATGGGCAATTCAAAGGCCTTTCGGAATTTGAAGGGTACAGCTGGACATGATGGACATGATTTTTTGAACAGGTTTAATTGGGCAAAGATGGCCCCTCCTTAATTGGCTCGAGATGATGACGCAGATGTGGGTTCTGGTCCCCTACACCCTTCATCCCTTCAAAGCCCTCACTCTGGAGGGTAAACCCTTCAAAGGGATTAGTGCATTGGGGTGAGCCCCTCAGAATAGAACGCAGGGATAGTCACTATTCAAATGTATACAACTGTGACAAGATTTTGGATTTAAGCTAAATGTGTCACTCACAAAACCACCTTTTGCATAGCCATAGACTACTCATGATAGGTTACATTTTCTATGCTGAAACAAGATGGAACTACAGAAATATTATATTGCTTTATTGTGTTAATATTTCAATAATACTGTCGGTACCGATAGCCTTGTGGTCAGGGTGCCAACTCGAGTCCGGTTCCCATCTCTTGGTCTTTTGCCGATCCCGTTCCCCTCTTTCCACCCAATTATTTTCTGTCTCCTCTCTACTGTCCCATCACATTATTGGCAATAAAATATTATAGTATACTTGTAAACACATGTAAATATTTTTTAAATATACTGTATGTGTATGTATTTATATATACATACATGATAAATATACACAATGCAAACACATATTATGTAAACAAAAACTTTTATTTTGGATGCGATTAATCGTTACATATATGCACTAGTCAACATTGGAGTGGATCAAAACCTTTCAAAGTTGCCCTAAAACCAAAATGTGTTCCTGTCATAGGTCAAGTTTGATGACTTTTTTGATCCACTTCAAATGTTTACTATATATATATATATATATATATATATATATTACTGAGTATAACTTATTTATTTTTTATAGTGTACATTTATTTATTGTAGATCAATTTATAAATAATTTTAAATAATCGCAAATATTGATGATTTATGTTTAAAATGGTCACAAATATGAATGCGTTTGAACGCACTGTTAGTGAGTAAGACCCACAATGTTTTCACTCTGTCTCATGTCTTTTCACATCATATTGTTGATTCCAAAAAGCAGTAAGCCCTCAATTATTAATATTTTAGAGTTGTCGGAATGGATTTTCCAGGAGGTTGTATACATTCATCTTTAATCAGTGCATGGTGACGTTATATCCCTAAATAAAGGAAAGATGGTCAGGCCACTACCACATGCAGTAGAAGAATAACTGAACCTCGAACTGAAAAGAGTTTGTGAGCAAAAGGAAAATGACAATAATTGTAGTAAAACACGAATCAACATAGTTTGCATGGCATAACATTTACTGAGCACAGGTTCACAAACAATGTTTATGTTGGTAACAATGCCGATATCTAAACTAGTTGGATATATTTGCCTAACCTTGCCAAGTTACAGTTTACACTGTGATCTGATCGTTATGTCTAATGTCAACACTTCCAAACTTCTGTAAAGTTATTTTAATATGACTGCTTTCAACGAGACAAAACAACAGCGGCATATGGCTAGACTAACTTACCTGCTCATAAGACATATCATTATTAGTAGTAGGCGCAAAAATACTGCTTCATAAAAGCTTCGAAACTTTGCAAATCATTTGCTTCAAACCAGTAATTCAGAGCGCATGTCAAACAGACGAAGTCACGTGATATCAGTAAACATGGCTTCATTACATCACAGCAGTTTCGACATTTCAATGGTTAGGTGGAGGTGATCTCTGTGAACCCATGAACCAGTGTCTATGGTTTTTACCTCATTTTTGTACATCTGTAAACAATTTAATGACACATTTCCATAATAAAAGATTTGTAGTTAATAGTCTATTATTGGCATGATTAAAGTCTCCATAAAACAAACAAAGCAAGTCCTACAATTGAATTAAAATAACACGCATTTATATAGAATGTAAACATTAATGGCATTAGATTATTTGTTAATTGCATTTAACAGATAACACTTTCAATAAAACATCTGCTATTGGTTTGTAAAGCATGTTTTTATGCTTGGGTTGAGTTTTAGTTGCACCGTTCTGACATCACTAACCGTCAAGCGTCAAAACAGAATCATTTTGTGAAGCAATTGTTTCAATTAATTCAAAATTTGGAAAAGCGTCGTGCCTGAGTGAGCTGTTTATTGAACAATAGATTCTTGGGGGGGAAAAATCTCATTCGGTTGTGATTAAACATCTTTATTTCCCTCAGGAAATGAGTGTTTAAGTTTTACTAAACCATTCGTTTTCACCAAGGGTTTAACGCTTCAGTCAAGAACTGAGTTATGAAAGCACAAAGCTGGCAGGTAGCAGAAGTGCAAGCAAAAAGAAACCAGAGAATACTCACACCAAGGGGCATATTATCTCCGACAATGCATTAATAAGTAAAGGGGGACCTTCCAAAAAAGGAAAGCACTTGTTGTTCTGCAGCATTACTGCCATCAGCACAGCTCTCTGCGTGTGTCTGGCACAGGAGAACCACCTCTGCCTCCCATGCCTGGCAGTGTGGGTGGCTGAGAGTCACGCTCAAGGATCCTTGTGACATTTTCATCCTTCTACACTCTCATTCGATGAAGTCACTTTTGCTGTGCTACTCTCTTATTGAGATGAACAGAAATACCCTGACAGAGATCACAATCACAGCTCGCTACTGCAGGAATACTACTGTCCTGTGATGAAAAGAGGCCCAAGACCTGAGGATATGACATTATTGCCGTTCTATCTGACACAATGTGATCTGAATATTAAAAGGTTTTTTTTTGCTTTGCATTCTCCTTTTCATATGCAAGTCACCGATTATGGGCTATAGGCTAACCAAATCAAATGAACACATTTTCCACATTTCCAGTGTGCTGACAGCTATTATTGGAATCATTCATGATTCATACAACTACAAATCATATTGAAAAAAACTGTATTGCTTATATCATTCCTTTAGCCAAACTATTGATTTTGCTGAGGTGACAGGATCCTATTTGTCTAACTTTTACATAGTAGATTTCAGATGTCTTCTTTTTCTATAGAAAAGAGGCTTTAAGAGGCTCTTCCAAATGGTACAATAAAGCTCGGAACCATTTTAAGCTAAATGTGAGTGGATATGTTTTATTGTCTGAACTAGGCTGAATCTCATCACCAGCATTGACTTGTCGGCCTTGACATGTGCATTTTTATAATTCTGTTGTGCAACCTTGTAATTTTATTATATTGACTTTTTGAACATCATACATTTTCAGCAATGCTTTCTTTTTTCAGTTAATCTTATTTAATGTTCTGTAACTCATAAAGCAAGGTTTTTAAAAACTGAATTTTCAACAAGCATCTTTTTTTAACCAATAAACTTTTGTGATGGAAATAATATGAGCATAATATGAGCTGAGAGGGGGGGGGGACTACATCTCAGTGCTTTTGAAAGTGAACGCAACGTCTCTCGGGAAATGCAATACTTTTGCGAGAGTATGCAAATGTTTTCAGAGAGAATGCAAAGTTTCTTGGGGGAATGCAATGCTTTTGCGAGAGAATTTTTTTTAAAAGCATTGAAATATCATTTGTCCTCCTATCTCATATTTTTTACCATCACCGTGTCCTTAGATGCTCCAACTCGTTCAGCAGGTAGTAGTTTTTCAGTCTGAACATCACATAAATTACTTTGTTTTCCCTGACCATATATACAAGTATAAAATAGTCTTTCTCTTGTGTAAGCGCTCTAACTCTATCATGCACATACTGAGAGGCATCTGTCGTCACTTGCCACAATCTGTCCTTTGGCGTAGCGAGGGCAAAGCAGGACGTCTGGCCCTGTGAGCTGTAGAGAAAGCGAGCTGTGTGAACGCTAGCATGCCAGCACCTCCAAGTGGGCTCAGCCTCCATCACATTCACAGCCTAATTATGACTTCAAATGAGCAGATACTCAAGGCAAGTCATTAGCTTCCAATGGCATTGCCAGCCACATCTCTTATACATTACACCAGCATTGGCTCACATATGAGCAGATGTTAATCTGTGCAGTAGCAATAAGGCTGGAGATGATGCAGAGCTGAAAAAGAAGATGATCTACTGGAGAGCAAAAACAGTTTACTTGTTGGATTTTCTGCTTTGCAAACAGCCTGTTGGGTTTGGTCAAGATTGACATTGAAATATATAGATAATATTGTTCGCTAAAAAAATAATATTCTTTATTGCCATCTGTGGTTCCGTGAACAACCTTTACCATCTTAAAAGTGTTCCAAAAATTTTAATTTTTTTCAGAAATGCTGTCGAAGTTTTCTTATTTGTGAAGAACATTTCGTGATCTAAATAATATTTTCCACTATAAACAACCGTTTGTGCAATGGAAAGGTTCCATGGATATTCAAGGTTCTTCATAGAACCATTGATGCCAACAATGCACCTTTATTTTTAATAGTGTGGAACCTTTCCAATGAAAAAAGAGAGTAATAGCTATCTTTTCAACAATCTTAAAAATAAAGGTCCCTTTTTGTATCAGTAGTTCCATGAAGAAACTTTAACATCTATATAATATGTTTCCATTGCACAAAAGGTTTTTATAGTGGAAAAGGGTTCCTTCGATTATTCTAATGTTCTTCACTCTAAGAAAAAAAAAAGAAATGGTTATTTTAAGAACTGTCCTTTGGGGAATCAAGCATTGCTATTCTATTGCTGTGATAACCCCCTTCTGGAGCCTTCATTCTTGACAGAAGCTGCTAACATGTTTTTGGAGGGAAATACTGTCTAATTCAGTAGTTTAGAAAGCCATTTATAGCACATATTATATTTGAGTTTGTGTTCAAGAAGCTGATCATAAACCAGCAAGTAAGGAGTAGTTTTATCTCGCAGCAGCAATCTAAAGCAGCAGGCAGTGAGGTAATTCACCACGGATCCTCTATCTCGAGCATATTCTTAGCACCACAAGATTCCTCCAGGACTTCATTTGGAAACCGTTTAAAGCAAGACACTGTGAATTAGCCTAATATAAGGTAATTAGGACAAATTAGGACAAATAAGGCCAAGGTGCAGTGACATACTGATTTGCACATTTCAACTCCCATTAAACAACAATCTATCTGCTACCACTGGATATCATCCAACGCACATCCATGACATTGCATATCCGGCCTATGTAAAATCTGCTGCACCTTCGCATATTGTGTGTATATATGTGTACATAATGTAAAATGTGTACATACGGTGCATAACGTGTATTGATAACTGTAAGTATGTCTTAAATAGTACACTGTGTGTACTGAGTATATGTATGTGTATTCTGCACATTGTCTTCTGTATAAGTCTGTAAGTATGTACTGTCTATATGTAAATTGTTTCTGCACTGTCTGGAGCACGCTCTCAAGAATTTCACTCACCAAGGCACATGTGCTGTGGTGATGTGACAGTAAAAGTGATTTGATTTGATTAAGTTTGCACAGTTCACCTGCAGCAGGACAAAAGGTTGAGAAGAAGAAAGAAATGTCCATTGTGAGAATATGGTGGCTCTTTTTCAAAATCAGATAATCCATCTACATAAGCTGCATTTTAAGATTATAATATTAACTTTAATATTATTTTTGGTCATATTCAAGGCATATGTCTTTGCGGAAAAGACAGCTGTAGATGGCATTACAAGCTCAGTAAAATAGCATAAGTAGCAAGAGAGACTTTATTATAAATATACTATCATTAAAAAGTTTGGGGTCAAATGCTGAAAGATCTTTACTTTAATACTATTATATATATATATATATATACATACTGAAGTAATGATACTGAAAATTCAGCATAGCATCACAAGAATAAATTAAAATTTTAAATATATTCAGATAGAAAGCAGTTATTTTAATAATATTACACAATAATACAGTTTTTAATCAAATGAATGCAACCTTGCTGAGCAGAAGAGACTTCATTCAAAAACGTTTACAAATCTTAATCTCAAAACTTTTAATCAGTGCTAATTTAATCAGTGAATAAAATCTAACTAGATCAAAGAAAAAATATATTTGCATGATGTGTCTATATTTGTATACACCAACATGCTATCTCCAATCTTTACTAAATAAATTGTAATTCTGAGCCCTATTTTATATGACACACAATGTTGTTTTCTATATTCAAAATATTCCAAATCAATTTAGAAGGAAGCTGCATATGCAGAGAGCAGTAAAACAAGAGTTTGCATTTACCTGAGTTCAGGAACACTGTGGGATCTGTCCACCATACACCACCCGTAGCACGTGGGGGTGAATGACACCAAGCTGTGGCAGACGGAGACACTGAAGACAGACTTCAGGAGCCTGATCGAGACTGTACGCAGCACATCGCCCGCGACGACGATCATCGTGTCAGGACCTCTTCCCACCTGTCGACGAGGATAGAAAGGTTCAGTAGACTGTTTGCTTTAAACGAATGGTTGTTGTCATGGTGTAAAGATCATAAACTGCTGTTTGTTAATAACTGGAATCTTTTCTGGGAGCGTCCTAGGCTTTTCCGTGCTGATGGCCTGCACCCCAGCAGAGTCGGAGCGGAACTCCTGTCGGACAACATCTCCAGGACGCTACGCTCCATCTGACTAGTAAGCCAATTCTCAAAAAGCTGCTATGATGAATTTTGTTCTACCCACTTAAATGATAGAAGTACTTGCAGTGTCTAATCTATACAGACTGTGTCTGTTCCCTGAATAGTGAGGTCAAAATATAAATTTAATGCAGGGTCTATAAAAAATTTGAAATACTTCTGCTTAATGTTACACTGTCAGATATGCAAAATAAATCTGTCCTATCTCTTGCTCTGGCTACTGTGTATAGACCGCCAGGGCCATATACAGATTTTCTAAAAGAATTTGCAGATTTTCTCTCAGACCTATTGGTTAATGTTGATAAAGCGCTAATTGTCGGAGATTTTAACATTCACGTTGATAATACTAATGATGCTTTAGGACTTGGTTTACTGACCTAATAAACTCTTTTGGTGTCAAGCAAAATGTCACCAGGCCCACTCATCGTTTCAATCATATGCTAGAATTGATCTTACTGATATAGATATCGTACCTCAAAGTGATGATGTTACTGACCATTTCCTTGTATCGTGCATGCTGCATATTACTGATATTAACTATTTGGCTGCGCATTATCGTCCAGGTAAAACTATTGTTCCAGCCACTAAAGACAGATTCACCAATAACCTGCCTGATTTATCTCAACTGCTCTATGTACCTATAAATACAAATGAACTAGACAAAATTACTAGCAACTATCTTCTCTAATACGTTAGAAACTGTTGCCCCCATCAAAATAAAAAAGGTTAGTGAAAAACGTGCTGCGCCATGGTACAACAGTTATACCCATTCTCTCAAGAAATAAACTCGTAATCTTGAGCGCAAATCTTTAGAATTGCGTGGAAAAACAGTATGTCCAGCTATAGACAGGCTCTAAAAGCTGCCAGGACCGAGCATATCCACAAAATCATAGATAATCACCAAAACAATCCAAGGTTTTTATTTAGCACAGTGGCTAACAAATAAACAAATGTCACCAGATCTAACTATTTCCTCATAATTTAATAGTAATGACTTTATGAATTTCTTCACTAATAAAACAGATAACATCAGAAATACAATAACAAATGTAGATTCTACAGTGTCTAGTACTTCAGCTTCATTCATCGCACCCAAAGAAATACTGCAATGCTTTACAACTATAGGACAGGATGAGCTAAATAAACGTATCACTGCATCTAAACCAACAACATGTTTATTAGATCCTGACCTGTACCCACTAAATTATTGAAAGAGTTGTTACCTGTAGCAGAAGAACTGCTTCTCAATATTATTAACTCCTCGTTATCTTTAGGTCACGTCCCCAAACCATTCAAGCTGGCGGTTATTTAGCCTAAGAGGAACGAAAACTAGATCCTTGTGAACTGGCTAATTACAGACCCATTTCAAATCTTCCGTTTATGTCTAAAATTTTAGAAAAGGTGGTGTCTGCTCAATTGTGCTCCTTCTTGCAGAAAAATTATATCTATGAAGAATTTCAGTCAGGTTTTAGGCCCCACCATAGCACAGAAACTGCACTTGTTAAAATTACAAATGACTTGCTTCTTGCGTCAGACCAAGGCTGCATCTCATTGCTAGTTTTACTTGATCTTAGTGCTGCGTTCGACACTATAGATCATGACATACTCATAGATCGATTACAAAACTATACAGGTATTCAAGGGCAGGCTCTAAGATGGTTTAGATCCTACTTGTCCGATCGCTACCACTTTGTTTATTTAAAGTCATCTCAATTATCACCAGTAAAGTATGGAGTACCACAAGGATCTGTCCTAGGTCCTCTGCTATTTTCAACATACATGTTGCCCCTTGGTAATATTATTAGAAAATACGGGATTAGTTTCCATTGTTATGCTGATGATACTCAACTATATATCTCAACAAAACCAGATGAAACTTCTAAACTATCTAAGCTAACAGAGTGTGTTAAAAATATAAAAGATTGGATGACCAATAATTTTCTCCTTTTAAATTCAGATAAGACAGAGATATTACTTATTGGACCAAAAAAAACAGTACACAGAATCTCTTGGATCACAATTTGCAACTAGACAGATGTACTGTTACTTCCTCTACAGTACAAAAATCTGGGTGTTATATTAGACAGCAACCTATCTTTTGAAAATCCTATTTCCCATGTTACAAAAACAGCATTCTTCCATCTTAGAAACATTGCCAAGCTACGGAACATGTTAAGTGTTTCTGATGCAGAAAAGTTAGTTCATGCATTCATGACCTCTAGACTGGACTATTGTAATGCACTGCTAGGTGGTTGTCCTGCATCTTCAATAAACAAGCTACAGATAGTACAAAATGCTGCGGCTAGAGTCCTTACCAGGTCAAGAAAATATGATCATATTACTCCAATTTTACAGTCTCTGCACTGGCTACCTATTAAGTTTTGTTTTGGTTACAAAATATTATTACTTGCCTGTAAGGCCCTAAATGATTTAGCTCCTGCGTACCTAACTAATCTTCTATCACGCTACAATCCAACCCGCTCCCTAAGGTCACAAAACTCTGGACTCTTGGTAGTACCTAGGATAGCAAAGTCCACTAAAGGAGGTAGAACTTTTTCATATTTGGCTCCCAAACTCTGGAATAGCCTTCCTGATAACGTTCAGGGTTCAGACACACTCTCTCTGTTTAAATCTAGATTAAAGACACATCTCTTTAGCCAAGCATTCATATAATGCATCTCACAATCTTGTACTGCCAGTATATCTGACCAAACGCACATTATTATGCTTTAGCTTGGGTTGAACAAATAATTTTTGCTTGGATGGAACAACAGCTATGCTAATTATGTCTCTATTTGTTTCTGCCATGGGATTAACATCATGTGGTAACTAGGAATTACACAAGCTTCAGTCTGGATCCAACCCTTAAATGATCTGAGATGACCAAACACCTGAGAAGAGATGATGCCAACCCCTCAGACAGTATACAGAATTAACTAATTTAAATATATTAAGTTTCTGCAATAAATAAATCTATTGTAGAAACTTAATTTCCTGTAAAGCTGCTTTGCAACGATTGTATCGTAAAAAGTGTTATACAAATAACCTTGAATTTAATTGAATAGTAATGTGTATGTGGATTTTTATTATTTATTATCCTGTTTGATGGCATAATGGACCAATAATGGGATGATGGACTGGTTGGTGCCATAATGGAACACTGATGGCTCTAGATCCTGTATCACAATTTATTTCATATTGAAATCTCATGGACGAAGCAGACATGGAAAGACTACAAATTAATAAATGGGCACATGATTTATGATGTACCTTCATTTGATGTACTGTCCATGATTTTACAAAGCTGTGCCAAAAATATATTCTTCCATAACGCACCTTTTCCTTTACTGTGTCCAGAGCTGGCTCTGCCAGGACAGATGAGTGCAATCAAATAATGCATGCAATCCACAAATAAACAAAATGCTGAGATTAATCTTCAACCTCAATTCCCATAAAATATCATCTGGAAAATATTAGAAAGTATGAAAACAATCATTTCAGAAAGGGTGAGTACATCTTTTCCATGGAAAGTCTGATTTGAGTTTACAGAATCATCTGCCTTAAAATATAAAATCAACCACAACCTTCAGTTGTGCAAATGCTTGCAAACACTGAGCTGCCCAATGCTGGAGAATAACAGTTTTCAGTAGTGTAAAAATAGTTCAGATTTTGCCATTAAAGCTAAACTTTTTCCATCTACAATCTGTTTTTACAAACAAGTAGCAGTGTGGTGTGACAAAAACACGTTACATTTTGTGCCTCTGGCTTTAAAGGAATGGTTTCAACCCAAAATGAACATTTGGTGGAAATGTACTCACCCTCAGACCATCCGAGATGTAGATGAATGTGTTTCTTAATGGAAACAGATTTGGAGAAATGTAGCATTGCATCACTTACCAATGGATCCACTGTGGATTAACAATGGATACCATCACTCACCAATGGATCCTCTGTTGTGAATGGGTGCCGTCACAATGAGAGTCCAAACAGCTGATATAAACATCAATAGTTCAGTGACTACAGTCCATCAATTACTGTCTTGTCAGGTGAAAATATGTGTGTTTATAGGAAACTTAAACCCTACAACCCAAATTTTGAATAAATTTGAATAACATGAAAACTAAAATACTTTCAAATCACATGAGCCAATATTTTATTCACAATAAAGCTTAGAGAACATAACAAATGTTTAAACAGATACATTTTACACTTTTATACTCTAAATGAGCTCATTTCAAATGTGGTGCCTGCTACAGGTCTCAAAATAGTTGGCACAGGGTCAACAAAGGGCTGAAAAACCAAGACATTTTGAAAGGATTCAGCTGGGAGAACATCTAGCTACTAATTAATTTAATTGATATCATGTCTGTAACATGATTAGCTATAAAAGGGATGTCTTAAAGAGGCAGAGTCTCTCAGAAGTAAAGATGGGCAGAGGCTGTCCAATCTGTGAAAGAGTGCGTAAAAAGATTGTGGAATACTTTAAAAACAATATTCATCAATGTTAAATTGCAAAGGCTTTGCAAATCTCATCATCTACAGTGCATAACATCATCAAAAGATTCAGAGAAACTAGAGAAATCTCTCTGCATAAGGGACAAGACCGAAGACTTTTGTTGGATGCTCTCAGACGACACTGCATCTCTCATCGGCATGATTCTGTCATTGACGTTACTAAATGGGCCCAGGAATACTTCCAGAAACCACTGTCGGTAAACACAAAATCCCCTATTGTTTTTAATCCAGCACAATATGCTAATTATGAATTGACCTCTTTCATTGGCTTCAATGTCATTGACTACTTTTTGTACAGCTTGTAGTGTGGCTAATTACTTCTCAAAAGAAGCACTGAAGTACTTTGAATTATTTAGCTTTTTAAAGCCTAGTGAAGAGAGTCTATGAATAGATTGAGTCATTTCAATCAGAGGGGTCGATTTTGATGGTTCCTGGCCCTGCTGAAAGAAGTGAAGAGTGAGTGGAGTGAAGGGAGTGAAGAGGTTTCTCAATAACGTGTTGATGAGCCGTGAGGTGACTCTTCACACATCCCCCACTCCCTTCCACCAGCTATGACAGGCGTCTTCATGTATCCTCTCTTGTGATGGATTGCCTAGGTCTTCCTCTCAATAATTCAAAGCAGGGAACTCTTATGGGACCGCACAGGCAGC
Organism: Ptychobarbus kaznakovi; assembly: GCA_027422405.1. Taxonomy (NCBI): domain Eukaryota; kingdom Metazoa; phylum Chordata; class Actinopteri; order Cypriniformes; family Cyprinidae; genus Ptychobarbus; species Ptychobarbus kaznakovi. The sequence continues at coordinate 26,410,645 of CM049804.1, read as the reverse complement.
ACAAACACGTCCCTCTCAGGGAACAGGACACGACTTCTGCATTGTCTCTCCTTCACAGCCTCTAAAATCTGCGTTGCCAGATCTTGGGGGAAAAAACAGCAACCTGGTCTGAAAAAAAGAGTGTGAAATAAGTGTGTTAAGTGTTGGATTATTGGAAAATGTATTTTATTAATTCTGATTTACTCATAAAAAATAAAAGGCAGTAAATGTATTTGTGTTAAAAACATGCATTAAAAAGGGCTACTCTTAAAAATAAAGGTTCTTTGTTGGCATCTATGGTTCCATTAAGAACCTTTACCATTCACGGAACATTCATGCAATTATCTTTATTTTATTAATGTATACACACTAAGAAAACTAATCTAAATAGCTAACAATTAAAATGTATATATATTTATATATTACACAAAATTAATGTTTCATGTATACTGTTAAACCTGCTATCTAAATAAATTAATACATCTTAGGGTAGTTCACCCAAAAATGAAAATTCATAGTTTAAGAAAAAATACTATGGAAGTCAATGGGAACCATTAACTCTTTGGTTGCCTATATTCTTCAAAATATAAGGAAGAAATTCACACAGGTTTGGGACAACTTGAGGTTGAGTAAATGACAACAGAATTAATTTTTTTGGGGGGTTAACTATCCCTTTAAGAGTGAATGTGTGCATACATCAATAAGGGAAGTGCATAGTGTGTTGTTGGGAGAAATGTGGACTGAAAAGCGAAGTAGGAAGATTTGACAGCTGCAGTTAGCTGTTTTCTCACTTTATTTTGCAAGGGGGGGGGGGATATAAGACCGTATTCTAGAAATAAACTATAAGCAACTTTGTGAGAAAACAATCTTAAAGTAGCTTATAATAAGAGGACATGGCAACACTGACTAAAATCTGTCTGCATCTGTTATGGAAAAAATGTGGATTGTGGTTTCTTGTCTGTTATGCGCACAGCTGAATATTTCAAAACACTGGGTTGTAAGATAAATTAGAAAATGATTGTTTCTAACGCATGCATTTCGCATAAAATGAAACTCCAAAACAAGAGGAACAGACTCGGTTCGTCAAATGATTTTCATCAAACCATTTCCCCCCACACTGAGTCACCATATTCTATTTTGTAGTCAATACAAATACCATTTTCACTGAGTACACAAGTAATTGACACCAGCCGAACGACCAGCTGCCTTGTACAGACAACCATTCAAAAGCCAGGATGGAGAAAGACAACATTCAAACCAGAAACAAGGGGATTCTCCTGATAGCCTGTGTTTCTCTACTAGTGGATAAGAAATAATATAGATATCCAGATCTTATTTTCTCCGTCCACAAGTGCAAGTTCACAAGTACCTTGATCATGAGATGAAACGTGCCCTGTGGACTTTCACTTTACATCCGGTGTGTTTATGAAGTATTATTCAATACTTTGTTAACGCTTTCAGCAGTCAGTAAGCGTATAGCCTCTCAGCTCAGTTTGACAAGTTTTAACACGATTTCCCCCTTAAATCAGTGTGATAAAAGTCAGCAGATTATGTCTGGGCTTGGCATAGTATAAGTGGTGCATAATCGCATCGCTTTATGGGAATCGTTATCGCTTTAATGGAGTCGTATGTGTCTCATTAACATCCGGGTGTTATGTTTTTAAGCATCATATTCTGCTGTGATTATGGATTGCTGTGTTCTCGTATGCATGAGCACCAGTGAAGATGACCTAATTTCTCCCTGGAATCTCAGTGGTGAATTCAGACCATGTCGTTCCACATCAGTGGCATCAGAGCGCTCATTTGGGGGATGTGGGCTGCATTGATTGATTATCTAACACTGGCCGCTCAATGGACCTCAAAGTTTCCAAGTTATCCTTTTGGGGAAAGCCCATGCACACTAACATGGAAGGAACAAATAGAGATATAAACAGTCACAGGGAGAGTGTGAGTGAGAAATAACACAATTTCAGTTTGCACAATTTTCCTCTTTCACCGTTCCACTGTTATGCTGGCATAAGAGTTATTCAATAACAAAACCCTGCCTACTTAGAAGTAAAAACAATCAAATCATAATGCAATTCCATCTTCTCACTGAGGCACAGAATATTACATCCTCAAGGACTGATTAGAACACATATGAAATAACAGATAAAGAGTGTGGAAAGGACAAGAGCATAAAGAGAGGAGGAAGCAGGAGGACCAGGCATCATAGGGGGCTTTGCTCCTGGGGGTCAAATCTACTGGACACATAACAACTCAAATTCTGACCTGACTGAAACGTGCAATTATAAAGCAAACAGGCAATAAAACGTTTGAATGCGATGATAATGCTTATTCACAAGTTCACAACATATTATTACCATATCAGTTATTGGAGATTTTTTTAATTCACACTGATATTAATTTTGTACGTATATTAAATACATATCAGCCAGTATATTGAATATTTAATTGTGCATACTCATTTTATTTATTTTTTTTAACATTTAGATTAGCTTTACTGTCATAACACTAAAATAAAAAGACTAATAATTTATCCACAAATTAAATATTAAATGTAATCTTTAGCAAATGTATTATTTTTCCAATTTTATTTTGTACATTATGGTGTCTAAATACAATTTCAAAAATATTTAAATTATTTGTTTTAATTTGTTATTTACGTATTAGTTTATGTATTTACTTATATATTCATTTTAATTTTAAAAGACAAAAAGGTATAGTATTTGAATACCTGTCGTTTATTCCATCAGCCATAAAATGATAATTTAGTCATAATAATTATAAAATAATAATGATAATAATGATAAAATAGTGATAATAATTATCTGCAATAATTTTTAGTTTTTGTATTTAGGCATTATACATTATAAAGCCTAAACTTTTGCAAATATATCTATATTTATTTGTTTATTTAAAAAGACAAAATAGTATATAATTTCATACACAATCATTTATCAGATATCATAACGTCATAATTACAGTATCTATAATAATTTCACGATATTGTATATTGGCATTGTACATTAGAATGCAAAAATATATTTATTTTGTTTGTTTTAGTTTATAAGACAAAATAGTACATAATTGTAATACCAGTAATTTGTTGGATATCATAACATGATTATCTGCAATAATTTTAAACTTTTAGTTTCCTCCGTGTTAAATCAGTCTTACTTTTGCATACAAAAACAAATACATAATAATTAAATAGTTTTCAGTCTCTTCTAGACCAGAATTGTACCTGAAGGACCAAAAGGTTCAAGAGCCGCAAGCGTTTCATTTTGAGTGCTTAAGAGGGGTTAATAACTAATGTTGATTTCTAAAGTAGCTTTACATTTGAAATAGTCCAGAAATTCATTTCATTTTGTAAAATAAACTCAACATCAGTTGTATATACTCTCCAAAATATACACAGCAATTATGGAAGCCCAGACTTAAATGCATGCAAGGCAGACCAGCTGAATGATGATATGTGGATTTACATAATGTTTATTAAACTATGCGGAGCAGAAATATTCACTGTAATGGAAACAGCATTGACTGTGTGCTTAATTGTAACTGTTTGCAGGGTACTGACAGAAATGATAAGCACCATAAGCATATGAGCTCTCATTATGCTCAGAGGTCATTTCAATCAATAGCTTGTTCTGTGGGTCTGTTTTAACAACACACGGGGAATAAAAAGAGAGTGATAAATGGGTTTAGAGAAAGACAAAGAGAGAGATGAGCTAATTTAATCTCTCTTCATGTGAGGGTAAATCTCATCAAACCTGTCAAGAACATGCCCAGGCCACATTTCATCCCCCCAAAAAATAAATCAACCCGAAGAAATAAATTAGAATTTGCATAAAGAAAATAAAGATTTTTATTACTTTTTTTGCATCAAATATGCATCTGTAATCAAAAATCTCAGTGATGTAATAAACAAAAAAGTGTATTATTTATATTATTTCAAATGTAAAGCATTCATACGGAATTATATTATTGATTTAATTATCTATCAAATAAAAAAGTGACTTAAAATATTTATTTATTTCAAAATGCAAAATAGCCCTAAAAAACGTACTATGTAACCCTTAGATTTAGGGATGAAAAGTGACCTGGCCATGTTCTTGAAATGTTTTATGAGATTCACCTACGAGCATTTTCATGTAATTATATTATATTATTATATTTATGTTGTGTAATTCATAAAATGCACTTTGCTTTTGCTACAAGAGAGACTGCATTTAGCAATATTTTCTGAGCGGCGCTCCTGTGCAGTGTTATGAAATGTGGTAATTATTCTTTTTAAGTGACAAATAAACTGAAACACATGCACCAGAGGCTTTTAGACACGGTTTACAAGAAAAATACAACCCTAGAGAAACCGAACTGATGCTAAAGCAAGACAATATTACATATAAAATATAAGGAAATTTCATCTCAGCATGCTCACAGATAATTGTATTGATTTATTTAACAGGGACAGTGCTCATTAATCAACAGTAAAATACTGTAAATAAGCCAGAGTTAGCCTCAATGGCTAATTTTCATCTGTTGCCCCTTGCCAGATTTTAAAAGGGCAACCTAAAAATCTAAAATACAGTCAATTATCACACATACACATACAATAGCATTTACAATTACATACTATAACCTAAGGATAACAATGGCAATAACATAAAGAGTGCAAAAAATAAATACAATTACACATGATTATAAATATGACTTACTTTAACAATTTTTTTAATTTATATTTAAATGTTGAATAATTTGTGCTACTCCTTAATTCGGTTGGTAGAGTATTCCAATAATGAATGGCTCTAATTGAAAAGACTGACCGTCCGAATGTTGTACATCTAAACTGTACAGCACAGTCTCCTCTAGTAATTGCTCTTGTTAGCAATAATTCACTGGGAATAAAATACGTTGAGTTTATATTCCGTTGACCTGGAATAAGAATCCAATACGGGTCTAGAGAGCCACTTACTGCCCCGGAGGGAGACAGGCTACCGGTTAACAGAGATTGCAGGGAAGTAGCTGCGCCGACTGATCTCAATAAAGCTAACCGTAATTCCTCGCGGAGGTTTTTCAAATGAATAGTCCAGTTGAGGAGTTGGGCAATCATTCTAGTGGAGCTGTCGGAGCGTGGCTGCGGCTCCTGAATAATGAATGTGCAGGGGCAGACAGTGTTTGGACATGGAGCAGAGCTCCGTTAGGCCCCCGTGTTCTGCTCAGCTGTGACCTTGACAAGCTGCCGCCGCTGCAGACAGGTGCAAGTCAGAGCCCAGATGGGACTCCAGCAAGGAAAACATGTAAATGTCATGGAGAGCGTCGGAGGACTCTGTGAAGATGTGCTATTCGTGAACACAAGTTCATCAGTTTGGTAAATAACCTTTGCTGTGATATACAGCAGTTTCATAAAGACTTTCAGCTCACCTCTGCATCAAAACCTTCATTAAATACCAGTTGAGGAGATTTTTCAATAACTGTCCTTAGTAACAGGCTGATTGTTTACTAAAGGCAAAAAGTCTCATTTAGCCAATAAATTAAAGATCAAATCAGAATAAATCATTAATTAGCAACACACAAAGTGACTTCGACTTGAAAAAGAGAACATTGTAGAAGTAAAAAGATTAGCTTTTGATTATACAACTACAAATAACAACAATCAAAATAATAATCCTATAACAGTAACAGCATCATTTATTCATGCTGAAATGTATGCCGGGGGCTCTAAGACTCTTAACAAATAATCAAAATTGCTCAATAGTTCACAACTATTTTGGATGGTAGGGAAAAGAGAACAATTCAATAAGCAAAGCTAGACAAAATTTTATTAAATCAAATTGCTGCATTTTTACAGTGCACATCATGCCAGATTTAGAAGCAGTCTGTGGAATCATAGCTAGTCTAAACAACAACACTATCAAAATAAAAATGTTTTTTAATCCTAATCACTTACACATTTAAAATAAATGTATTCTATTTTAATATATTTAAAAATATAGTTTATTCCTGAGATGCAAAGCTGAATTTTCAGCATCATTACTTCAGTCTTCAGTGTCACATGATCATTCGGAAATCATTCTAATGTGCTGATTGTCTGCTCAAGAAATATTGTTTTGTTATTATTATTATAAATGTGAATTGGTTGTATTGCTTAATATGTGAAAATAGTGATGCATTTTCTCAAGATTCTTTGTTGAATAGAAATTACTTAAAAATATACTTATCCAACAAACTTTATGTCTCCAAATACATTAAGTTTTTAAAAGGAATACTTTAACCGAAAATAAAATTTGTGCCATCATTTACTTATCCACGTGTTGTTGACCCCATATTTTTTGTCCTCCGGAGAATGAAGAACTTAAGTAGGTTTTTGTCATAATTATTATGGATGGCTATTTTTATTGCCAATCTACTAAAAGGACAAATAAAACACAGTCCATGACACATGTACTACATAAAAATCATCTGAACATCCACACAATAGATTTTTGTGAGGAAAAGGCCCAAATTTAACTGTTACATTGAGCATGGACCATATTTCAGTCATGTAATTTTAGGCTACCACAGGCTTTTTCTATTTTTTATCTAAATTTAGGTCAATTTTTCTGCCACTATCAGGACAGTGGAGGGTGGCATGTGCCCAGGGACCATTTAAGAAAGACCCGGACCACCAACAAGCAGACTGCAGCCGTTTGTTATCTATACCACCACAGCACAGACAACAAATCTGTAGTACCGATTATAGAGGAGAGCGGGAGTGATAGGGATCAGGAGGAAGCTGTTATCATACCTCCCTGCCGCCAGTGAACCCGATCCAGAGCGCAGGTGGACCTTGATCATGTTTCCTCCGCTCACTGAGGGTCTGTCCCGTGGCATGCTGTGAAAAATGATAGTTCTTTATTTACAGACCTGCATCCTCTAGCTTGAAGCCACTTGTGATTTTCCCTGTCAATGTTCCTCTCGTCACAGACTGTCTGTCATAAGGACAAGTAGGCCGGCATTGCATAAAATGAGAGACCTGGAGTCAAGAGGAGATAATGAGAATGTTATTAAGTTCATTCTTATAATTACACTGCAAGAAAATGATTTGATTTGAACTGCTTACAGCAGTTCCATAAGCTAGTCTATCATTCTTACGTGCTACTTTTACTATTTCTTATATTTTGCAGACATTGTGAAAGTAGTACAGTAGTTTCAAGCACAAAAGTGTTGTTTTATAGTATAAATGATATACTGGTATTTATTAATATTTTAAATTACCCTTTTTTAAGTTCTCATTTTAACTTTAATTAAAAAAATATTGTGAATGTGTTGTGATTTTATCATTTTTGCTATTATAATTTTTTTTATATAAAAATATATATATTTTTTGTATTCATTTTTAGTTCATCTATATTTCGATTTTATTTATTTCAGTTTTAGTAATTTTAGTACTTAGACTTATTTCTAATTCCTACTTTTTAATTTTGAATATTTTGTTGTACCTTTATTTCAAATAATGAAAATATATTTTTTAGCAGTTTTAGTTAACAACACTCTGGTGAGCTGATCATCTGAGGAGATGGAAAAAAGGATCTCTGTAATTAAAAACATGAGAGCTATGACAGATACAAAGCTATATCTGATCTTCAGATCAGTTAATATTAGAAAGCATAACATGAAATGAAAAACAAAGACACTATGTAATGGTTGGTAGATTTCAAACAGCTTTGCACACTGTTGCCCCTAGTGGCAGACAGCTTATCCTACAGGCTACAGTGTGAAATGGGTCGATTTGTCTGTGTTTTTATATGACTGTATGACTGAAATTAATCTTAGACTGCAATAGTGAAAGAAACAGTAAGGCTACACATGTACATGAAGTGGTCTGAGATTTGAAGGTGGGTAAATAGATAAATATAATGGATTCAAATCTGTGTATTTGCTAAAACAGCAAATCTACACAAGCCACACAAACCAAATATAAACTAGACAAACTAATATTTAAAGGCCATGTTTAACTGAACACACTATTCTCAGTGGAGGTAGTAGTGGACTGTATTGTGTTTGTCCACTTTAATTGCGAATGTGCGCTGAGCTTGAGTAGCTTATGAAGAAGCTGGATGTTAATTTTAAATGGTCTCCTAGGAATTCAATAATTGAATTGACAATATAATATTTCCTAACCATAATATAGGTGCAAGCAGCAATTAAGGGATCAAGCTAATCAACTGGAGCATGACACGCAAAATGTGCATGTCTGAAAAATCCAACGATTACAAAACAACAGAGCAATGGGAAGATTATGCATGCATTCCAGAACATTTTAAAGGTGCAGTATGTAATTTTCACAGATACTGTAGCAGTTAAAATTGGCACTGCAGTCCAAATTCAAAATATTGGAGAGCATTGTTTTTCCTTCCCCCTCCACCCCAGACTCGACGCTTACTTTGGTTGCCAGATTGAGGATAGGCAACAGGAAAAAAAAAAAAATTCACAATGGAAGGTGACAATCCTTACACTGTGAGTTGATTTATCCATTCTAATAAGCCTCTGGTCATAGAGCTTTTTAGCCGAAAGCTCAGGCTTTTTAGTCTGGGTAGAATCTGCAATCTCCAGCCCAGTTGTTTGCTGGCTTCCATGGCTGCAATAGACTGGGTTTTCCACCAACTAGCAACCCAGGGTGTAAACAATACAATTAGGTAAACTGTCAGTGGACAGAATCACACAGACCAAAACAAAAACAGACATTCTGACATGGAACGGACATTTCAAAGAATAAAGTTTTATGCTTTAGTACAGTCAAAAAGTTAAATAGAGAACTTTTAAGGTTAGGCCTGGCCTTAAGATAATCTAAAGCCTGGAACACATGCACAGCCTTCATAATTTGAATCATGCACTTGCAGACTTTGTAAATAGTTACAGAGAAAAACTGGGCATTGTAAGCTAAAGGAATGAGGATCACACACTACCAGACTTTTAAGTCATTCCGAACACAAACTCACAGAAACACGTGCCTCAATGCTAGGAGACAAAAACACATGGGCTACATAATGGTTGGTAGATGCCAAAGTGCTCCACACATTATTGCACACTGTTTCTACATTAAGAAATGGGGAAATAAAACTGCAAGTGAGCTATGCAAGCCACACAAACCTGGAAAACACAACAAATGTTTTAAAATCAGCTCAAAATATAAAAAATGTTTGATATCCTCAGACTGGATGGAATCGGTCTGTGAAGCTAAAATTCAGAGTGTGTGCCAAAAATCATACACTGTGATTTTCTGTGAAATACATCTACTACAATTACCCAAAATCTGCAGACTGGTTCTGACTTCGGGCAACTAGCGTCGACTCGTCCAGACCGCAAATCAAGAAGTGTCCTTCTGCCTTCAGCAAACTTTCATAAAGATTGAACAAAGTTTCTAAAGGGAAAACAGATTTGGTAGTTATTCAAAATAGCAGTTCGTCCTGTTGGTCATGCTACCAAGACAACATCTGCAAACTACACTTGTCAAATGACATCAGTGTAAATAAAACACTGACTTTTTAAATGCATGTTAATCAGATAAGCTGTGTGCATTGAGAAGGCAAACGATATGACCTATATCACACTGAAATTATTTTAACACTGTCTAGACAGCTTTTTTCTGAGCTCATAATGAGACAAACATGCTTCCCTTTCACTAGCAAAATGTCACCTGTCAGAAGACATCGGTATATATGCAGTGGTGGTGGTGGTGGGGGGCAGTGTCCATGCATGAAATTGCAGCATAGACGACTCTAGCACATGCATGATTTAAAGCGTTGCTGACTGCTGGTAGCTTTGTCCTCAGATGTGTTATGCAGCACAGATGTCAAATCCTTCTATTCAGAGCAATACATTGGCATTGTAAACACCAAACAAACAAAGGTGTGTTTAATGGCAATATTCTGATGTGCTTGAACAGATGCAATTACACGCATGGAGCCATGAGGGAAGGAAGGTGCCGAGTCAGCAAGAAGGTATTTGCCGCACTGACGCTCCATTCAGCCTGGCAAGTCATCCTTGCAGACATTTCAAGTTAAGACAGAACCAAAACTGACCATATTTAGTTTCTTAAAACAGGTCCCTGACGTATTGTGTACAATAAATCAATGAATATTATTATAAAAAATATCTTTGGAATCTTTAATCAAAATGGGATTTTGTGCCACCTTTGCAGTGAATTTATTTTCTTTTGCATTGAATGTCACAATCTTCCTAACTTTTTATAACCCTTCTGAATCAGTTCTAGTATGTATAGTTTATAATCAGAATCAGAATGAGCTTTATTTCCAGGTATGTTTGCACATACGAGGAATTTGTTTTCGTGACTGAAGCTACCGCAGTGCAACAGAATGACAGAACAAAAAAACAGATAATAAAAAGAAGAATTAAAAAGAACGAGTAAATAAGGAATGACAAAATACAAATTGACAATTGTATGTACAGGTATATTATGTGCAATTGAAGTGTAGACTAAGTATGTGTGTTAGATAAATAAGTGTATATGTGTATAAATAGTGTGTGTATCATAATTATTGTCAAGTGTTCATGCGATGGATTGCCTGAGGGAAGAAACTGTTTCTGTGTCTGGTCGTTCTGGTGTTCAGAGCTCTGTAGCGTCGACCAGACGGTAACAGTTCAAAGAGGGAGTGTGCTGGATGTGAGGGGTCCAGAGTGATTTTGACAGCCCTTTTGCTCACTCTGGATAAGTACAGTTCTTGGAGAGTGGGGAGGGTTGTACCAATGATTCTCTCAGCAGCCCGGACTACCCTCCGTAGTCTTCTGAGAGGGTTGGTTGCTGGAGGTGTTAATGGTTGTGTGGAGAGGTGTTCAGGGCGGGTGTGGGGTGTTTTTTCAAATCTGCAATAGAACTCATTTAGATTGTCTACCTGTTGTTGATTCTCCACAGTGCTGGGGGGGTGATGTCTTTCATACCTTTCCATACTGAAGCAGAATCACTGGTAGAGAATTGGATCCTTAGCTTATCAGAATAGTTCCTCTTTGCTACTCTGATCTCCTTTTCCAGTGTGTATTTGGCCTGTTTATACAAGACTGTATCCCCCTTCCTGTAAGCATCTTCTTTGGCCTCACGGAGCTGTCTGAGTTTGCAGTGAACCATGCGTTGTCATTGTTGTAGGTTAAATGAGTCCTGGTAGGAATGCACATGTCCTCACAGAAACTTATATACGAAGTGACAGTCTCTGTGAGTTTGAACAGATCATTTGCAGCAGCCTCAAAAACACTCTGATCAGTAAGGTAGAGACAGGCTTGTAAAACCCGCTCGTTACAGTCTTTACCACAGGTTTAGCAGATTTCAGTTTCTGCCTGTAGGTTGGTATAAGATGAACCATAAACTGATAAAAATGTATAGCCTGAATGTACTGTAAGTCGCTTTGGATAAAAGCATCTGCTAAATGCATCAATGTAAATGTAAATTAACCAGGCAGTGATCAGAGAGCCCCAAAGCTGCCAGTGGGACAGAGTGATATGCATTCTAATAAAACTATTTAAAGAAATAGTTCACCCAAAATTTAAATCTGCTGAAAATCTACTCACCTTCAGGCCATCCAAGATGTAGATATAGAGAAATTTAGCATTACATCACTAATCCATGACTCCAGTCCATCAATTAATGCATTCAGACGTGAAAACCTGCATGCTTGTAAAGAAAGAAAAAAAATCCATCTTAAGACATTTTAACTTTAAACTATCAATTTCAACCAAAATAGTCCATAAAGCTGATTCTTCTAGTGAAAAAGTCCAACCCCTGTTGTTTCCTCACATCAAAATTCACTGTCATAAATGTTTCGAAACTGTTTTGGACTTGTGGTTGATCTGTGCATAATTCTCTCCTGATTCAGAGATGACTTTTTCACTGGAGAAAACAATATTCTGGATATCTCAAGCAATGATTTGTAGTTAAAAACATTTAAATTATGAATTTATTACAAACACACAGCTTTTCACTTCACAAGATTTTAACTGATGGACTGGATTCATATGGATTACTTGTGGATTATTGTGATTTTTTTTATCAGCTGTTTGGACTCTCATTCCGATGGCACCCATTCACTGCAGAGGATCCATTGATGAACAAATGATGCAATGCTAAATTTGTTTTGATGAAGAAACTAACTCATCTACATCTTGGATGGCCTCAGGCAAATCACTCTTTTTAAAGTCTTCTCTGTATTTCTCTGTTACATACATTACATTTTCTTAATCAACACCTCAATACACCCTCATTAACAGAGTCTGAAAGCTTTTCACATCAAGAACCAAAGGCAACATACTTCAATGAAACAAAAACACTCTAAATACCTCTTGGTTCTGTCTCAAAGAAATTCATTCCATTTAATGCAGATCTTTGGCTGCGGTACCACTTTCTGCTCCGTCAGCCACTCCTCCTACTCATGTGGTTCAAAGCACTGCAGGCCCAGGCTAAACTACAGGAAGAGGAAATATAAAGGGCCTGCTTAACACTACAGCTGACCTCTCCATAAATCAAAACATGCACTATAAATGGGAGTATAAAGAGGGATTACACACCCACTTGCAATGCCAATCACTGCTGGACCACAAACATCCTGAGAAAAGAGAGAGAAAGACAGCAAGAGACAGATGGGCATTAAGAGGAAATGAGAGTGCACTGAAATACACTGAAGAGAGATTTTTCAGCATAGCCCTCCAGCATAAAACCGGGCCAAAGCCGTCCGTTGAGAGTTTTAATTCATTTTTACATGCAGACATCATCAACTGAGTTTAGAGTCCCTCTGAAGAGTGAAAGGATGTCATTCAAAAGCGGAGATATCTGTTCTCACATAACTTTTTTTACAAACTATGGTTTCTCTGAACAAAATGTAGTAACCGATCCAGCAGATCAGCAAACAAATAGGTGCACTTTGCTATTATATAGTATATGCAAAAAAAGTATGTCAAATGAGAAGCATGAACAGTAGGTAGGCTATACCTGGATGATCTACTGCATCCGCTGAGAATTTCAAGTGGATACTTTGCTTCTAATGCCACAGAAGCTGAGGAGCCATCAGATCTGAAATGTTGAAAAATTAAAATATGTAATGGCAGGAAACCATTTTATTTGAACCATTTTAATAGTGTACATCAGGCGTATGAGGTGGAATATACAGTAAAATAGTACAAATAGACTGAGGCCTGCACAAATTAAGCCATGCTGATAATATAATATAACATAAAATGGAACTAAATATTATGAAACAGACCTGTTTTACTTCCAGAAGAGCACTAGATACCTCCAACTGTTCATCTGAAACACTGTAAGAGCAAAAAAAAATATTGCTGTGAGGTATAAAATGTACTTTAGTGCCAATAAATATGCTGCGCATCACATGAAGCTGCTCTCAGTAATTAAATCGATCCAATTAAAACTCTCTGATAGGAGTTTATCTCTTCGCCAGTAACAAGCACCCAAGGGACATGAAACAAGAGACAAGGGAATGAAAAAATGGAACAGATTTTTTTTTCTGCGCTCTGTCAGGCAGGCATTTTATTTAAAGAGCACAGAGTGCTTTTGCACCCCTGACGAAGCATGACTGGGATGTTAATAAATAGTTTTTGTTTGTTTGTTTTTTGCAAAAACGGTACTTGGCATGTTAGAAAAAATGGTACATGTTTGATTTTCAAGATGTTCACATAAATATACAATTAATTAAAAATAAATTGAAAGTAAAACAATTGAATTAAAGTAAAATAAAGTATAAATTACAATTTACCAGATTTTAAAATCTCACAAATTTCATGATGCAAGAACTCAAATAAATAAATAATAAGAGTAACAAAAAACAACAACCACATAAACATTAGGCATTATATACAGTGCTGTTCAAAAGTTTGGGATCAATAAAAAAACAAAAAAAAGTCTCACCAAGTCTGCATTTATTTGATTAAATACAAATAAGCATTTTTCTGTATTGAAAAATACAGAAAAACAGTATAATTGTGAAATATTACAATTTAAAACAACTGTTTTCTATTTAAATATACTTTAAAATATGATTTATTCCACTGATGCAAAGCTGAATTTTCAGTTTTGAAGTCTTCAGTGTCAAATGATCCTTCTAATATGCTGATTTATTATATTATCTGATTTATTATCTGCTGTTTAATATTTCTTTGGAACCTGTGATACTTCTTTCAGGATTCTTTGATTAATAAAAAGTTCAAAAGAACAGAATTTTTGCTAAATATATTTTTTTTAGTTTTTACTATCACTTTTTATCAATTTAACACATCCTTGCTGAGTAAAAATATTAATTTATGTAAAACAAAATACCGACCCCAAACTTTTTAAATGTAGTGTATATTGTTAAAAAAGACTTTTCAAATAAATACTGTTCTTCACTTTTTATTCATAAAGAATCCTTACAACAAGTATCATGCATATGTATGTGTGTGTAAAATGTTGATTGTCTAAATGCCTATTTCAGACATATAAAAATACAGCATAATGCAGAAGTCAATGGTTTCTATTAGGACCAGGCTGTTTTTCAGTCCCAGTCCATCTGTATGTGTCACAGTTCAAATTCAAGTGTGACCATCTCTCACCTAACCAGGTCCTGAAGGAGAATGGAATATTTCCATCCTCTTTCTCCCTCCCTCCCAATTCTGCCAAAAAGTACATTTCAAACTTTTTACTTTGAGTGTGACCTAGTTTAGCAGCACCACTTTCCAGGTGAGCTTACAGCGGCTTCAGCCCTGATGAGTACTTGTGGATGTCATTTCTGTACAGGATTTTTCTTTGTCTGTTTTGAGCTGGGGTGGCGTTTATTTGGTTTGTCATCGTGAATGCTGTCACATTGGTCCCAGCCTTAGACAGTCCTTCAATGACTGTCTGGTGCATCTGGCAAGCTCTAATCTGATTGGCTGCCTTAACACAACTTCTGGGAGTAAGGAGAGACAGGATTTTATCAGTCTTCCTGGAAACAAAGTGTTTATCAAAAGTGCTTGTTGTATTAACTTTGTAAAGGAATGAATTACAAGAACTGTCAATTGTTAAAAAAGATACTAAGTACAGTTTTGCTTGAGGCAGATATGAGCATATTAAAGGAGTAGTTAATCCAAAAAATGAAAATTTGCTGATTTACTCACCTTCAGGCCATCCGAGATGTATACGAGTTTGTTTCTTCATTAGAAGCGATTTAGAGAAATGTAGCATTACATCGCTTGTTCACCAATGGATACTCTGCAGTGAATGGGTGCCGTCAGAATCAGAGTCCAAACAGCTGATAAACATCACAATAATCCACAAGTAATCACTCCAGTACATCAATTAACATCTTGTGAAGTGAAAAAGGTTTGTGTTTGTTATAAACAAATTCATTATTAAAGTGCCCCTATTATGGGTTATATAAGGTTCATATTTTGGTTTTGGGAGTCACCAACAACAGGAACGCGAAAGACCAACAAGTTGGCGGGCAATATGCTAATATTTCATGCTGACGTCAACATGAAACAACTTGGGATTCATTTTAAATACAACTCGTTTCAAGGATTCAGAGTCGAATCTATTTTGAGAGACAATAACTTTATACACGGTGTACTCATATTAAAAACTTTGCAGGATGTTTTCATTCACTCACAGCTGTGTTACACTGTATGAAAGGTCATTTTCAAAAATCCATAATAGGGGCACTTTAAGACATTTAATGATGTAGAAAAAAGAATTCCAAAAAAAAAACAAGAAAATAAATGCTTGTAAAAATTGGCTTGGAATGAATGAAGACATGAGAGAAGGAAGGAATAAAAGAATGAATGAAGGAAGGAACATTCATTCGTTTGTTCCTTCTCATTTGTGTTTGCTTGAAAAGGCCAAAATCTTCAACATTTAAATAAAAAATAAAATCGGACAAAAAAAAATGCAACAAAAAAATTGCTACTTCAAATCAGAAAACAAAGTGCTACATTACATCATGAAAGTTCTGCCATTACCCAAATGGTGACTGGCTCCGGAAGATGCATCTTCCTTTCCTTCAGCCACCATATTCAGCCTTTCAGTGTCTCGTACTAGTTTTTCTGCATGTGATCTATCCATCTCAGCCCCAGTCAGCAGCAGGAAGCCCTCACAATGCAGTTTACAATGTCTCCGCTACTACTGAATGCACCAGTGTCTCAATGTCTTATCAATACAGCCCAAGGACAGGAACACGATGTACACGGCTTTTTTCATCAGTATGTTCAAAATAACTGCACATCAGGAGCATCAATCAAAACACAAAGACTTTAGTAAAGACATCCGGGAATAAACCAGCAAATCTGTCATCGCTGTGCATTTGAAAAGAGAAAAGCCTCCACATTTCTATACATCTATGAAACTAATCCTGGTTTCTACTCATTTATAGAAAGTCCTGTGTGTGTTAATGACCCGTGAGCAATTTAATGTGAATTCCCAGGTTAAGCGCACACCTGATGGAATGCCTTGACTGTTTGCTGAGAGACGCTCAGGGTGGGGAATTGGAATGGGAATAATGGGACAAAGTCCATTCAGAAAGATGAATTGCACACATACACGCACACTGCGTGCAGACAGGATGGACCATCCGGAGAATGTTCCAGAGACAACGGCGCCGCGTCAACACAAAGGACTCCAGCACAGCAGGGACACTCTCCAAGGTAAAGTTTGGAGCAGTCCATTAAGATGGAAAAACAATCATGAGCGGGCGGTGATGGAGTGTAGACCATTTCACAGTGGTGTATTGAGAAAAATACTTATTCCTTCCCCCTAAATGCAAAAGATTTCCGAGAAGGGGCACATTGTATGCACAGTTGGATAATAAACTACTAAGTACCATGCAGAATCACCCTGTCTGATTCATTCCAAAACAATGTGGTGATAAACACGTGTGTTATGGACACGTGAGAAGGCTGAACACAGGCCTTGACCGATCCCAAAACTTCAGAATAGTTCACCTAAATCATTTTCAAAAAGGAAAAGTTCACCCAAAAAAAATTTGCTCAGTATGTACTCTCATTCTGATCCACATCTTGGATAGCCTGAATGTGAGTCCAAACAGATGATAAAAACATTACAATAACCCACAAGTAATTCACACCACTCCAGCCCATCAATAATGTCTTGAGAGTTGAAAAGCTATGCATTTAATTTTAAACTGTCACTTCTGGCCAGCATATGAGTCTATAATAATCCATATTAACACTTCTTCCAGTGAAAAAGTCCATCCCCTGTTGTCCTCTCACATAAAAAACACACCAACCTATTTGTTTACGAGTATTTTGATCTGTTAATATTTCTCTCCTGATTCAGATTTACAGTCCACTCTTTCACTGGGAGCAACAGTTTGAAGTTGCTCTTAAAGAGAGATATGTTTCTTACAAACACACAGCTTTTTACTTCACAAGATGTTGATTGATGGACTTTGGATTGTTGTGATGTTTTTATTAGCTGTTTAGCTCTCAATCTGACGGCACCCATTCACTGCAGAGCAGGGGCGTAGAATTAGGGAGGGGACGCTAGGGACATGTCCCTACCAATATCAAACTGTCCCTAGCAATATTTTGATCAAATACATGTATATGTTTTTGTCATTTCAGACACATCATATCATTGAGATTACCTAACAAGTTAAAGTAAATACGTTAGAAAACTGCATGCTCTCAAGGACGCGCATTTGTGTGGAATGTAAATACGAGAAGAAACACTGATATAAGATCAGTCAATCAGATGCGCACGAGTTTTGTTACTACAGCAACAGCAGAGTATTCTTTCAGAATAATCCTGGGTCCAATTCAATTAATATTAAAATAATGTGATGTGTGATTAAAGGGATAGTTCACCCAAAAATGAAATTTCTGTCATGATTTACTCACCCTCAAGTAGTTCCAAAACTGTATGAATTTCTTTGTTCTGCCGAACACACTGGAAGATATTTTGAAGAAAGTTTGTAACCAGGCTGTTTTGGGGCAAAGTCAATGGTGCCCCAGAACTGCTCTGTTTCCCACATTCTTCAGAATATCTTCCTTTGTGTTCAGCAGAACAAAGACATTCATACAGGTTTGGAACTACTGGGTGAGTAAATCATGACAGAATAAAAAAAATTGGCAGGGGAACCATCCCTTTCAGACACTCAGCGCTCTGATGCTGATGGTTTACTAAATCATAATTGTGTAGTTATTGTCTGTTAAACATACTAAAAAAAGGAAAAGAAACTCTGTAAGGTATATGAATTATAACCGGGGAGGGGGGAGGATTATGTCCCGACTAATGTCGAAAGCAAATTTATGCCCTTTTTGTAGAAAATATTGAGTATATAGAAATAATTGATTTAGAAAAAACCCATGCATACTATAATAAAATGTTAATCCATTCTTTCTACATTTTCCTAAAGTTCATTATCTGCAAAGTGGTTAACAGCGCAAAGGTTGTGGGTTCGATTCCCAGGGACATACTGACAATACAAATGTATAGCCTGAATGTACTGTAAGTCGCTTTGGATAAAAGTGTCTGCTAAATGCATAAATGTAAATGTGTTCATAAATGAACAATGACAAGAAAGATTCGTTTGAATCAAATTTACATGAATTCAGAATATGCAAGTAAAAATGCTGTTGTAGTAAAATGATGATATACATAATACAGCAAATAAGTTTAAAGTATGAAAATGCATTACATTTTAAAAAAGTAATGCATGTGCATTATCTACAATTTAGAAGAATCAGACAGTTTTTATATGCTGTATTTTGTTTGTCTTCATACTTTTGACATTTAAAATAACCTAATGTGAAATGATATGACATAACAAAAAGACTAAAAGAGAAAGAATGTTGTACAAGTCCTTGTCTTGGTTTGCTGTTAAAGAGAAAGGATAATAGCCACAAACACCAGTATCCTACATGTATTTCTACTCCTGTTCAAGTCAAAACAAGCAGGCAGGCTTGTGCTAAATCATTCTGGAAGCTGAGAATAATAAGCCCAGCAGGGGGTGTAATGAACAGTGAAATGTTGTCAATTATCGCAAAATGTAGAGCAGTTGGATCCAAATTTCAGCTGAGAAAGTTTTCACTGTGAATGTTAGGTTTTAATCACAGCCCACATACAACATATGATTTGAGCTGAATTCAAATCATGCACTTGTAAGTTAGTCAAGACAAACTTTGAATGTGCACTTGACAAAGCCTTGCTCGAAGAGGTCACAGGGATATATACAATAGGATGACATCTAGTATATATAGACATGTATATAAAAAAGACAGATAGATATAATTCAAAATCTAATTTAACCTGGGGGGGGGAAAAAATGCATGTTTTCAGAAAAATAGAAGGATCTTCGCTACTGGTCTCGGACATTTGGACTCCTCTTCATATTTAAAATTATTTCTCTAAATGTAAAACAGCAAACAGTTTGAAGTACACTGTTCCTCATGCCAAGATGCAAGTCAAGCATTTACGCATTTTCCAACATGGAGGAAAATAAGTTCATAATCTGCACATCAATTATAATTGAACATCAAAGACTAGATGCACTATAGGAGCATTTCAAGCAGATTCCGTAATGCTTGTGCAGATGTCAACAGATCAATTCAGCAGCTGTGTGTTGTATTGACAGAGAGCCTATGAAGTAGCTTTTCCAATCAATGTCCAAGATGCACATCTATGGGAGTAAAGATTTCTGTAGCCAAAAACTAAACTATTGTAAAACAAATCCTAAAAAAAAAAAAAAGCAAAAAGGAGGCTGCTAACTAGTCCAGGACTCCAGTCCAACAACATCAGCTAGCTAAATAGAATATAAAATAGTTTAATTATAATATTAAAATAGATTTTTACTTTCAAATAATTGAAAATCACATTTAAATCCAAATTACAAAAATTAACAACAAACAAATGCATTGGGTCAGGTTCAGAACTATTCTAAATAACTAAAATGTGAAATTTGTGACTTGTTCTTGCAAAATATAAAACAATACCCTCTTTAAAAAAATTATAATATGTGAAAATATAATCATAATAATATAAAAAATAAATGAAGGCTTCTTTTAAGTTCTTAAAAGAACCACTTGTTTCTAGTGTGGACATCATTTTAATAATCTGAAGATTTTTCCACTTTATAGAACCTTTTGTGCAATGAAAACATTCTATAGATGTTAAAGATTCTTCATGAAATGCAGATGCCAATAAAGATCCTTTATTTTTCACATTCCAAAAATTAATAAAACATGTATCCTGAACACTGCTTTAGGTTGGGTAAATAGCCATGTTCCATACTCACCAATGATGCTGCTGTGCTGGGCTTTTTGGCTTGTTCAAACAAACAGAGCAATCTGTTGATAGCACCACAGAGACAGTGTTTACTTATTTGGGTGGAATTATTTATGATAAACTAGTATTAGAGAAAGTATTTCACACAAAAAAAAGCCCACCTGCATTACCCTGTGTGGCCTTTGGCTTTCTATTTATTCTAAAAGCTGCCTAGGAGAAAAAATATATAGGTTATCACTATCTCCATTGTGATTCGTCATTCCTATGGGAAGTGATTTAGAGCGCGAGATGCAGTGCAGAAAGGATATTTTAAGCTAGAAGTCAAACTGATGAGCAGGAGGTGAGAATATGTATGAAGGAGACAGAGAGACTCAAAGTGTGTTTGTATTGTGTGTGTGTGTGTGGAGAGAGACGCACTGAGGGATGAGGCAGAAACCGCTGCTATTTATATCCCCTTCTGTAGCTACAGGGAACAGCCACCATCTGCATGGAGCAGGCAAAATCAGAGCCCGAATTTTCACATCTAGTATCCATGCAGCTTCTGAAATAGCAGCGGGAGCCGATCCTGGTAATAAAGAGCGTGAATAACAACGTTCAATTATACTGCAGTGTTTGTATTAAATATTAAAATTGGATTTGTGCAGAAGGCTCTATTCACCTCTAGTTGAGATGGATTGTGTGCTCGCTTACATCAACAGCTTCCTGTGGGGAGCTGGCTACATCATCTAATACTGTTGGAGTCGCCGTTTATACGCTTGGGCTATTTACGCTTGGGCTATTTATACAGCAGCAGCTTTTAATAGCCCTGTTCGCCCCTGCACACCATCCTGCTGCTGCACTCATACACCACTGCAGTGATCTGTTCTTAGCACACTGAACCAAGGTGGCAAGAGACTAAAAAACACAGACTGGCAAAAAGCAATTCATACATGGAGATGAAACAAGCCAGAAGTGCATTCAACTATTTGTGCTGTATATAGAAAACCAAGCACTCACATTGGATTGTAGTCACTTGACTTTGGTTTACAATTTGAAAAAGAACATGCTATATGGATAAACAATATACTGTGAATTGTATGCTAATTTCTGCATACAGAGAACGACTGAAAGTGTACTGAAGTGATGTCTTTTTTTCATTCAGACTGGTTCCATTGACAAAATCTCAGGATTTTCCATAGGCTTTTGGATTGCAAAAAAATTAAATAAAGCTGTGACCAACAAGTTAGATTCTTATTTGTTAGTCACAACAATCTTCAGAATTGAACATTTTATAAACCCTGTATCCTAAATACAATTGCCTGAAGCAAAGATTTGACTAATTTGTACACCGCACAGTTTTCAAAGAGTAGCAAGCTAGTAACTTTTGAGGATAGTTTTAACAAATTCTCTTAGCTATGACTAATATTCTTTGAAACAAATCCTTAAACTAAATTTAATAACTGGAATCACATTAAAAACCTAAACAAAAGGGATCAAAGACCAGTGATTAAGAATTCTTGGCCTCTGCATTCAAAACTTTCTACCAACCGCATGCATTTTTAAAGTTAGAACAGAAAAAAGGACAAGATCAAACCCTCCAAAGGACCCCTTATTTGTCCAGGAACCCTCTTAAGTATTGCATAATCCATCTCTAGCTTTCTCTCTAGTTTGGGAATAAAATGCATTTACACAGCATTTCAGACCGCACATCTGAAACCTTTTCTCTAACTTCCAGCTCCTGTAAACTAAATTTCACATGTGAGAACTGGTTCACACAACATACCCTGATCAAAGTGAAGGTACGAACACAAGGACATTGAGTAATTCTGTAGTGTAATCAGTTACAACCCATTTTGTGCATAAAATGGCATGAATTTTCCCTAAGTTTAAATTCAACAGCACAATAGATTCTGGCTGTGTGCTGAAAGTCCTTGAAAAAGTGGAGTATAAAGCAGCAGATTAAGCACTATAATGCTGCCATCTAGTGACAAACCATAGATCGTTTTCCAACCAATAGTCAGAAACCATTTAAAGAGCCAAATTAGGTGTACAAGATACCAGGTGGATGAAGGGCTGAAAAATCAATGGATATGCTAAGGCTTGACACCCCTTAAAGTTACATATTGAGTACAACTACTTGTCAAGTCTAGAGACCTAGCACTGGCAGTATGAAGACACAAGTTCCACTATAATTACCGTTACCAGTAACATATTGTGCAAGATTCAAATTTTTATTCTGAGTAGCAGAATACATGTGCGGCACAATACAGAATCAACGGTGCAAATATAATCCCTCATTTCTCACTCTAGCTTCTTGACCACCTTCCTCTTCAGTTTCTTCTGATGAAGCAGGAGGTCAACATACAAACACTGATCCATAACAGTTGAAGCACAAAGAAGTCCACCATGTAGAGCACCGGAGTAACCCCCGCAGAAAACATCTTGCCCTGAGGTCAAATGAGATATCTTAATAGTAAGCTTTATAAAAAAAATAAAGATATGGACCACAAACTTTGACTGAAACTGAGTATTACCTGACAGGTAGAGGTTCTTTACAGGAGTGTTGCACCTGGTTGTGGCAATGTTTAGAGGCTGGTATCGGTCCAGACTGTGCTCTGCAGACAGCATGGATCCATACGCAGCCTCCAGCCCATGCATATTGACGGGAGTGACTGCATGCAACATTGCTAACCTACAAAAGCCATATAATATGTATATATATATAAAAACACGCCACATGGATTACACTTTTGCAGCGGTTCAAGCAGCACTCATAACTGACAAAGTTCACCTTCTCTTTCAGTTTGGGGAAGTGGACACAAGCCCATTCAAAGAGATGATTAGCAAATCTCATCTTGTATCTTCCATATTCTTCATCCCTTTCAGTCTCGTTGACATTGTTCCACTGTTCAAACCACTTTGGATTGACCATGGTATGGATCACCATACGTGACTGCCCTAAAACACAAACCACCCACAAAGACACTTTAGTTGGTTTGTTTAGACCAGGGGTAGGCAACGTCGGTCCTGGACTGCCGATGTCCTGCAGAGTTTAGCTCCTACCCTGAAAAAACCCTCACCTCCCTGTGGCCTTAGTAATCCTGAAGGCCTTGATTAGCTTGCTCAGGTGTGTTTGATTAGGGTTGGAGCTAAACTCAAGGACAGGACAGCAGCACTTGCCACCCCTGGTTTAGACTGATGGTTTTGGATGTACGGCAGAGTGTGAAATTTAACCTGGGAAACGAGTGCATGAAGTGGGATCCTTAGCAGAGGGGAAAGAAACGTACATCATGGGGATATTTTCAGGTGCGGCTCCCTTGTCTGAATCCAAGTACTCTTCCATCCTAAAGCAATAAAGTACATTGTTACGGAGACACACTTTAAACAAAAAAGTGATTGGATGTGGACGCGTACATTTCATCCATGTTGTTGCTCTTATATAGTCGCATGTTTGTTGAGGTGATGCCCAGGTCTTCCATAGTTGCATTGAAGCCTGCAAACACCTGGAAAAATCCTTTGCCTGGTTTCAAAGTATGAAGATAGTCTTGGACCTCTGGGAGAAGCAGATGCATCGGTTACCCCAGAAAAATCTAGCCATTAATGCAGTTTTTCCATGTTAAGAATGATTTAAATACCTTTTCCCACTTGCATTGAAAACATTCAGTTACTTACTTGGATTTGCCTGGACCACGGGAGGCAGAAGCTTCTTGAAAGTGGTGAACATGCCAGCATTAGAAATAATCACAGGAGCCCGAACTTCGAAATCTTGACCTCCACTCTTCACAGTCACTCCTAGTCAAAGAGAGCATGTGATAACCCTCGTTTAATTAATCTGCAAGTAGTGGAGCTCAATACACTATGGATGGTGCAATCTGTTAAACTTATAATAAACACAGCCCTAGCTGATATACAGGAACTGACCATATGCATTTTGTTTATCAACTAGAATGCAGGACACAGGAGCATTGACAAGGACTTTTCCTCCATTTTTTTCCAAAACCTGGATGATGTGGTATGGGATCTCACTGGCACCACCCTTAGGATAATACACACCACGCTTGGAGTGATGCAAGAAGAGGGCATCAATCATGCAACTGGAGTTTTTGGGTGGGACACCTTGAAGAAACCGTAATTCTAGTTAAAACCCACAAATGCAAAAGTAGATGGGAACCAGAGTAGGCATTCTCTTACCATAAAATATTTGAGAAAACACTGTGAGGAGGTCCAACTTGCTGCAATTCCACTCCATAGTAAGAGAACCATCTTTGGATACATCTGTTAAAAAAGGAAAGGCCAGTCACTGTGCGCAAAGGAGTAATTTGAAGAGTGCCAAAACTGGGGATATTAGTACTCTTTACGCAGATGACTCCATACAAGAACGCGAGCAAAGTTGTCCAGAAGCTGATACCATTCTATCAGCAGATCAGCATCACCACAGATGGATCTTATCTTGCTCCAGAACCAAGATCCTAAGAAGAGTTCTTGGGACCATCTATAAAGTAACATTTGTTAGCAATAAACACAGCATCCTGGCCAAAAAGGCCATGGATCATCACACTGTGGCAATATAAGAAAGGATAGAGCATGCAAATACCTTCATAATTGGTCCACAAGAAGCACCTTGCAAACTAAAGCACTGCTTTAGTATCATTGGGAAACTGCTTCTTTAGATGAGCCTCCATCTGCTTCTTACCATTGTATATGGTGTACTCTTTACGCAGAGTTTCTGTACCAATAACAACCGTGTCCACATGGGAACCCTGCTCCGCAAAACGCACCTGGCCATCAGTGATCAAATCCAACGCAACTTTCAGGAAGCTGTTCTCATGAAGTTGTCCAATATAGTGGAAGCCTGATGAAAACCATCCATTGAGTAAGTGATAGAAGACATTCAGGTTGTTATCATTAGTGCAGATCAATGAGAGCATCTTACCACAGTCAAACTCAAAGCCTTTTTCTGTGAAGGTCTTACACAGGCCTCCAGCCTGTTTATCTTGCTCCAGAACCAAGACTTTCTTTCCTAGTTTGCCCAAAACCGCCGCTGCTGTCAAACCACCAATACCACTACCAATCACAATGACGTCCAAGTTCTTGGGTACTTCAAATTCACCAAACTCTATAAGAAAAGTAACATTTGTTAGCAATAAACATTTGTTACTTGCAGCATCCTGGCCAAATTCGCCCATTAGCCTCTGACCATCATGGCCACCTAATCATCCCCATACACTGATTGGCTTCATCACTCGGTCTCCTCTCCACCAATAAGCTGGAGTGTGGTGGACATGTATGTAAAGAGGGGGAAGTACCCAGAAAAGCGCTAAATAAAAAATAAATAAGTCTTTGTTTTTATTACCATTGCTTCTCAAATTGGTCCTGGGGACAAGTTTGTGAAGCATTAACTTTCACAACACTACTTGCAAACTAAAGCTTATGTACCTTTCCGAAGAAGTCTCTCCTTTTTCGTTTGGTCTACAACTAGTGGGCCTGGAGAGCTAATGGTCCCCTTGCACAGGCCACTTCTCCTGCCAAACAAATACCAGTATGTGCCACGTGCCCAATCCACAAGCCATTCTATGAAAAGCAGAATCCACCACATCTTAAATTGCTAGAAAAAGACCAGCTGATGTTTTCAGTTTCAGGAGTGGCTGTACACCTTTAACAAGGTGTTTAAAAACTCAAGGAGCTGCTCATCCAAAGACTGCCACCAAGAGTTTAAAGCTGGTGATCGAGTAAAGGCCTTATGATTAGTCTAAATTGTGGGTGGAGAGAATTAACTTGCTTGTCTACTATTGGTGTGACTTGACTCAATCAGTTTAGCAGACTGATTGTTTGCAGCTAGTTGCTTGTAATGATTAACTTTATTTTGCATAAAATGATAAAATGTGGGAGTGCAGGGACCTGTTTCATAAAACAAGTTTACCAAATAAGCCGTGTTTATTTCAGTTAGTCTGACTTTTGTCAATTGATTTGGTTCAAAATATGTTGGACTAACTGAAATAAGCCTGGCTTGCTTGGTAAACTTTTTTTATGAAACAGCCCCCAGATTGTTTGCAAAGTGATAAACTAGCACCATTGAATTGTTTGAGAAATGAGACAGGGTGGACTTTGGAAGACAAGTATCATAATGCTTGTGAAGCATATTCTTTCATATAAAGATAATCAACAATGAAATGGGCAAATATGTTTGTGCTGTGCAATTCATCATGCAAATGTGCATGTGTACATGCAGACATTAATTCCCTGGTCGATGACATGTGACATGTAACATCTAAGAAAGCTGCACAACCACATATACTGGCTGCATTTGAAAGCAAAAGAATTGCATTGCAGCCCAGTAAGTCAATGGCAGTGTTTTGTGTATGAAAGCAATTCAGGCTTCCAAAGCACCATTATATGTCAAATGTTTTGCAACAAATTCAAGCGAGCTTTAACAATCAAAGGAAATTTCAATGATTACAGGGGAATCATAAAAAATAAAATGAACACACACACACACACACACACACACACACACACACACACACACACACACACACACGCACACACACACACACACACACACACACACACACACACACACACCACTTCCTTCCACCTACCGCAAAGACTAAAATCGCAAGATCATTGATACCTTCATTCAATTGTTATTGCCCTGTAATCATTGACATTTCCTTTGTGATTGTTAAAGCTCGCTTGAATGTGTTGCAAAACATTTGATAAATAATGGTGCTTTGGAAGCCTGAATTGCTTTCATACACAAAAGTTTGTTCTGGGTGATTAGACATTCACCTCTCTTAACAGAAAGGTGAATGTCAAATTACCCAGAACAAACTATCAACCATATAGGCCAACTCAACAGGCATACTGGCCTACTGCTAGCAACACCCCAGAAAATGCATAGCAAGAGCCCATCAACCAACCAGCAACACTTTAGCAAACACCTAGAACATCTACTGACCAAACGATTAGTTTTTTAACAAAACTTTAAGAGCCAAGCCAAGGTTTGTACGTTACATGGACTTTAACTTTAAACCAGGGAGCCAGACATTAACATTCTGCTTGAGCAGATGAAAATTGTAACATAATGAGAGTATGAAACCAAAAAAATCTAATTCTATTGTCCATCCTCTCAGGATACCTGGAACCAGTGTTACAAGTGCCCAAGGCACTTACCATTTTTGTACCATAAACACTTCAAGTTCAAGTTCACACATGAGAACTTCAGATTTCCCTATGTTTTTCTATGGAGCTGAAACCTAAAGATGTCCGAGTTAGCCGAGAACTAACGCTTTTATTATGAACACTTTTACTTTTAGTGGAACACTTCCACTCCTGATGGAGATGCAGATGTGATGGAGGCCAAGTGGAAAAGCATGGTCAGCAGTGAATGTGATCTAAACTTGTGTTTGCTTCTCCCAGCATATGCTGTCTGAGAGAGGAATACTGCAGGTCACCACAGGCTCCACGAGAACACAGCACTGTCTTGTCTTCTACTACACCAGCTCCCCTTTCCAGATCCCTGCAGAGGATCAACAAGATCAGGCTGTTGGCGTCTATCTAGCACAGCATTCAAGATTTAACACGTTAACAACACATTAGTGTGAGACCCACACTGAAAGATTGTTAAATGTTTTTAAATGGGTCAGATGGTTTATTTTTCTTTCGGTGGTATATGTTTGGTACATCTATATCTATATATATTGATTAATTAACAGTTGGAATGTTGTGTTTTGAGTTAGATATTAACAGTGCTATGAAAAAATATTTGTTATGATTTAGTGCTGTATAAATAAAACTGAATTGAATTAACCATAAATGAAGATCTGCTTGATATATATCTAATGTAAACTTCATATACAAGTTTTGTATACAGTAAGACAATTTGTGATTGTGATTATTTTTTATTGATTGTCACCAAAATGGGGCCATTCAAAATCTTTCTAAAGTACTCCTTCCTCTGTAAAGTGTCTTCTAATGGCTGACACAACACGTGCTGCTCAGAACACCATAGGCCTAGCGGACAACTTGTCTGTATGCTGTTAATATTGATTGTCTTATACCAATGGCATCAAAAAGCGTGACTTACAGGTAGCTGTGACCTACTTAAATATAGGCAACTTGTAATTGAAAATAACTAAATTATTCAGATGGTTTTATAATGGTTTTCAAATCTTTAATATGTTTACTATTTATACATAAAAGTATTTAGCTCAGAGTAATACATGATATCTGCCCTAAATGCACTCATGTCTGCTGGCCTGGAGAGGTCTATGCTCCTGTCTGAAGTGCATATAGGCCATCTGTAGCACATATGGGTTCAGACAGCAAACCTCAAAATTAGGTGTGTGAACTTTTGAAATGCATGTGACTTGAGGCTGAGCTCTAATTGGTTTGTTTCAGATGGCCCTCGGACCCTCCCACTTTTGATCTTAACAAATCAATATTGTTTTTATATATTTTGGCCTCATGTGATTGGACCGTTCTCGACTTGTCAAATGGGCGCAATCTCTCTTCTGAGATAAAAGCAAATTTGATTTCAACTTTACAAAAAATCCTTTCACAAGGCATTCAAATGAAGAAAAAAATGAAATACAAATACAGATTGGACGGAGTTGGCGAGCAGGATGCGATGCAAGTCATGCCTTTTATTGTTTTTCCTGATTGTTATTTTAAAGTCCTGTCACCGAAGCGTTGGCAATGACAGTGAAGCTAATTAGAACAATGCAGTTGAACTTGAGCCGATCAGCGAGATCCAAGCACAATTGGCTTGTGTAGATCATGTAGTTATACAACTTGTCTCTTTTCAAGTAAATTAAGAGTTTTTATATTAGGATTATTATGCAAATATATAAATAATATAGTGTCCCATATTCAGTGTGACATATATGTCTGACAACTTGACCATAACATTAAAATAAAAAAAAACATAATGGTCTATAAGTCTCTAGGAGATTACATTTTTTGCATACTTATTACATTGGACTTTACTAACGTAAAACCTTATGGAAATATAGTGAATTTATATGCACATTTTTTAATAAAAAGTCAATTTTATTTAACCATTTTCAGTCTTTATCTTGGAGGAATTTCTATCCTGTAGCTCCCTCGTGTGGACAATTATCTCTGAATTATGATTAATATAAATGGCTATGTTTTAACATGATTACAAATGTTTAATGCATTAATTACTTACAGATTAATTAGCACCACTCAAATGATTTTTTATCTTATTTTAAACTTAATTGCAGTTGAATTTTCATCTTACATTTTTAACAGTGATTACATTGTTATGATATATGTCATGGCTAAAATTTAACACCTGCCCGTCACATATGCTCTAAAAAAACATTCATCAAGGTTGACTCATGTTATTGATTGAGAATTGCACGGTCATTCATTTTATCTCTTTAATTTTGACTCATATGAATGTTTTCTCTAAAACTAAGCCAAACCTGCCCGTCACAGTCTAAAATCATTATTTCTGTCTAAAACGTG
This sequence comes from Ptychobarbus kaznakovi, assembly GCA_027422405.1. Classification (NCBI taxonomy): domain Eukaryota; kingdom Metazoa; phylum Chordata; class Actinopteri; order Cypriniformes; family Cyprinidae; genus Ptychobarbus; species Ptychobarbus kaznakovi. The sequence goes on along the minus strand of CM049804.1, from coordinate 26,380,935 downwards.
TACATGTTGCATTTTGCGTTTGCAGGTCTTCTGAAAACGATTACGGTGATTGTACAGCATTTAAAAGAAATGAACATCTCTTTAAGATCATATAAAGTGGACACTACTGTGTCTCTATAAACCTGTAAAAGAGACAGTTTAAGACATTACACGCTTTAATATGAATTAATCTGTACTTATTGATGAGTTCGTTAATTTACCTGGCTTAAATAGTGGCTTTATCTTTTCAGAAGTAAGTTTGATTGTTTGCATAGAGATAAACTGGCACAGTAGATGGTGCTATTTTAACAACAATTGAACAGAAATGCAAGTCACACATCATGAATAGAGTCTCAATGTTGGTGAAGACATTGGCCAAACTACTGTATTTTTCCAAGTACTTGCACTTAGTTTGTTTCATAAACATTATGACTGAGTGGCTTTATCTTTTCAGAAGTAATTTGTTTCAATACTTTTACTTATTTTTGTAAAATGCTTTTATTTTAAGTGTTGAAATGTTCCTTTTTACATATTTAAACGGCATAAATACCTACAAATACTATATTTTATTCTATATAAGTGTAATTTGTTCAATTATACAGCCTTTTATCCTTGACATTGGAGAAATACCAGTCCAATGCATGTCCTAGAACTGCATGGCAATGCATGTCCATGTCCACACTGGAATAAAACATTAATCTTTTTTTACAGCTCTTCAGATAATGAGCCTGAGGTCATTGATAGTGCAAAATTCACTTATGACAAAAGTGATGTCTGATGCTTGCTTACTAGGGTAGTGTTGCGAAGTCTGAAAAGATTGCCCTTTTTTGGTTGACACCATTGGTTGAGCCCATCCAGGCTGCTCATAGACAGACTGCAGTTCTGATTGGTGCCTCAAGAAGCACAGAAATGATACACTTCCCTTTAACACTAAGTCAAAGCAGGATTCTTTTTGTATATGCATGCAAATTTGTAACACATTGAATCAAACTTGTATGATTTAGTCAAAATTTTCAATAAATAAATAGAATTACTTAATTAAATAAAGAAATAAGTGTATAAAATATAATTTCACACCAAATGTTGCTACAGATATGACTGGCAAATGTGTCAGTCACCCTCATGCACTTTTTAAAATATATTTAGAAAGAAAAAAAAACCCACACTACTTCTCTCTTTGTGGTTTGACTTCCTTGTTCAGATTACTGATAATCGTCATTGTCTAACCACCACTCAAGCAGACAAAGTGATCTAGTGTAGCATGATAGAAACTTAAACAAATGGGTGTGACCCTTCACAGGAAATCAGCATTTAATAAGTGTAAAGTTTATCATGTAGGCCTATTTGCAAGCAAAAATTGCAGGATACAAACCACCACAACTTTATAATATGAAAACATCAATCCAAAAACTAGAGTCTGTTTGAGCGTAAACTTAATTCAATTTCATATCATACGCTATATTTTGGTTATTACAAATATTCGTCCAGTATTCATCTAGTAAGGATAAATCCCAATGCCGAGACTCTCAAGCGAATGAATATTTGAACATATTATATATTTGCATATATAAAGCTCAAAACAACTGAATCCAATTTTTAAGAGTCAGGAATTTCAGGAAATAAGGCTCACAGACTTTAAGGGCAGAATATAATAATATTATAATATATAATGAAATAAAATACACATGGTATGCAAGGTATTATGGTTGCAACTTAAAGAGAACATGCCTTTTCACATCAGGCACAAAAAAGTGTATTTTTTAATTATATTAAAATAAAATGTCATTAAGTTATATTAAACATAAAACATCCAGAAAATAATATGACAAATCAAATGTATATTTATTTTATGAATTTCCATAGTTATGCTGCATACCACCTGGGGGCACTCCATGTAGGCTACCACAGATTGAGAAGCACTGCATGTATATTAAGTTGCTCAAGCATGTGCAAACACATTTACACACAGCATATACTTTTCACAAATAGTAAAACTTTGCACTGACAGAAACAGTCGCCTCTCGTGCCTACATTTAAATCTTAATTACAAACAGTCCTGCGGGTCTTAAAGAACTTTCTTTTTCTACCTCCACAAGACACAAGTGCATATGTTGCCTTGTTTATCTAAAAGTGCACTTGTTTTTGTTTTAAACCTAGCCAAAAAGCCTGTTAAACACAGTAGGCTTTAATTATATCTATTTCTTGTGAAATTACTACATTTCCATGTCAATCCATATTCACTTTTACCATGAACAAAGCACTGTCACTTTAATTCAGCGTATGCAGCACAGCTAAAATAGACTCTGTGTGGAAACGATAGCTGCACTGCTGCAGCCGCACCGCTCCTGGAACGCAACCGCGTGCAGTGTGAACACTCTGATCCGTTAACGTGGGTGCGGAAAAAAATACGCACTGCAAACGGAGTATGTGTGAAACAAGCGTAATGACTTTGCAGATGCTTTTATTCAAAGTATCTTAGAAATGAGGAACATCATAAGCGATTTATCATACAAAAGCCAATAATACTTGCAGTACCACAATGCTAAGTTTCCTAGTAGGCCTAAGCTAAAGCAGAAGTACACTCAAGTTCTTAAAAGTTTTTTCTTCTTCTTCTTCTTTTTCTGTGATTCCACAGAACCATTGTAGGCTCCAAAAAATAACCTTTTTAGTGAACAGCTCTTGTGTAACAGAAAGGTTCCATGGATGTTAAGGGGTAGTTGACCACAAAATTAATATTAAATCCCAGTTTATTCACCCTTATATTGTTCTAATGCCATATGCCTTTCTTTTTTATTCGGACCATAAAAGGAGATTTTAAAAAATGCCTGTGCGTTCTTGTCCATAAATGGCAGTGTACGGTGATCAGCATCAAGCTTTAGAAAAAGACGTATAAGTATCACAGTGGTCCCATGTGACACGTGCCGTTTCCTTGTGTCTGGGGGTATAGTATGAATGAAATGCATTTGTCCGTGTTTCACTCTGCCCTGAATCGCACTCGCGGAAAGCGCTAAAGAAACAGTATCTCTTCCGCGGCTTGCTATGCTTTCAACTCATTGTTGTAGTCTCGAGCAAGAGACTTTACTACATTCACGTTACATGATTTGAAAGATTTTTACATAGAAAGGGTGACAGCGCCGCATTACAATAAATTATCATTCATGTTTTCATAGCCGCTGGCCAAATTCAAAACAAAACTAAAATTAAAACATCTTTGAGAGCAAGGGTGGCCCCCTGGTGTTTGGTGGGCCCTACGCAGCTTGCGTATTCTGCGTATAGGGAGGATCGGCTCTGAGTATAGGCTAGGATTGGTGAAAAACAAGCTGAATTTTAGCATATTATTTAATTAATATTTGTGCGCATTCATGAGAATCTTTTAGCGCAGCAGTTCACTCCCAACTCGCCTCGTGAAAAATCAAGATTTATACAAAAATAAGAAAATGTAATATTGTGAAAAAACATTTTTGTTACTTATTTCAAACACGTGAAATTTTCATATATTCTAGATTCATTGCATGTAAAGTAAAACATCTAAAAAAAGTTTTAATTTTGATGATTAGAGCTTACAGCTCATGAAAGTAAAAAATCCAGTAACTCAAAATATTAGAATATTTACATTTAAGTTTCATTAAATGACCATCCATACAGTATAAATTATAGGTCTCTCTTGAAACCACAAAAAATGGGGAAGACTGCTTACTTGGCAATGGTCCAGAAGACGATCATTGACAAAGAGGGTAAGAAGGTCATTACTGAAAGGGGTGGCTGTTCATAGAGTGCTGTATCAAAGTTTATTAAATGCAAAGTTGACTAGAAGGAAGAAATTGTGTTGGAAAAGGTGCAGAAGCAACAGGAATGACCGCAAGCTTGAGAATACTGTCAAGCAAAGCCGATTCAAACACTTGGGAGAGCTTCACAAGGAGTGGACTGAAGCTGGAGTCAGTGCATCAAGAGTCACCACGCTCAGACATCTTCAGGAAAAGGGCTACCAAGCCACTTCTGAAACAGAAACAATGTCAGAAGCATCTTACCTGGGCTAAGAAGAAAAAGAACTGGACTGTTACATAACATATGCACAGTTACCAAGGTCAGGATATTTATTAAATAATACATTACATTATGGTTTGTTTCTCACTAAACACTCCTGAACACTTATATGGCACGACTACCGCATGGGACTATAAACTGTAAAAAAAGATGGACGAAACATCTCCGCTTCCTTCCACTATAGAAAAGTGAAGCGAATACATCTCAGTATGTATCTTGAGTAAATGACGTCATTTGGAGCCCAAGTCTGCGCAGTAGAGATTCGTTTGGAGCCAGAGTCTGTGCAGTAGTGTCGCGAGGTGGAGCCGCGGAATCAAACTCCCGCCCAAACTCCCACAGACCCAATCAGCCATAACAACACGCCCCATTATATAGCATCAAATTACTAGCTAAAATCAAACTTATCACAGAAACGAACAATTGATGTGATAACAATTACCTTAAATGACCAAAACCATATTTCGGAAAATTGTATTGGAAGTGTAATTATTTTTTTATTTTGACTGAAGTCCCGTTCGTTTACATGGAGAGGGCGGGGTTTATGACCTGTACTGCAGCCAGCCACCAGGGGACGATTAAAGAGCCCGCAGCTTCACTTTTAAGGACCAGTGAGACACACCTGCATCGGACCAATAAAGGGAAAAGCATACGCGGGACCTGTTCTTATTTTGAATTTTTTTTTTTTCGTGGTCTGAAAAAGAAGGTTGACACCACAAGGGTGAGTATGATCATTTTATTTTCATTTCTGGGTAAACTCCAAATTTCTTCATGGATCCCCATTTGCCAGTAAAGAACCTTTATTAAGAGTGAAGATTTTTAAGAAGGTCTAAAAAGCACAACAGCAGTAAACTGTAAATGCCGAAAAAAAAGGAAGTGGTCATAAAAATTTAAATAATGACCGTTTCTTGCCTAAAAACATGTCAACATCTTACTAATGCGCTCAGTAACATTTCCTATTGTATGAACGTTTATACTAAACTCTAGTTTAGTTCGAATTCTACGAGGTTTTGATTTGCGTCATCTCATCTCCGTTACCCCAACGCCCATATTTTCTCAGGACTTACATCATTTTACTTCCTCTCTGCTTTCCTGTCATGTGTGCAGCAGTTTGCTAACTTTCTTTCAGTTCTGAAGCAACTGTGTTCTGCTTGAGGAAACCAAAAAGCATCCCATAGCCGTTTATGACGGCGGTATCTCTCTAGGACGTTGCATTTCGACATTAAGTAAGACCTGTTTAATACTTGATTTTGTGCATTTTGCGATTTCGTGCATTACTAATTATTTCTTGTCTGTTGTAGTTTTGATTACTGTAGCTTTAGGAACAGTTTCATAGTTTCTATCCGCTTAACCGTTAGTTCACTAATCCACTCACACGGAGTAGCCTATTATCACCGATGATAATAGCCTACTAATATTGTATAATCACATATTAATATTGCTTAACATTAATCAGTAAACTCTGGGATGACTTTACTATTTTCTCACTTCAAACAGTAAGAATAATTTTCTTGACTATATCAACTGCATTTACTACGTTAAATAGGCTACATGACATGAAGGACTCTGGTAGATGTTGATATATCGTAACTAAAGGCAATATATTAAAGGAATATGTCAATATTATTTGTTGTTATTATTATTATTATTATTAAAAAAAATTGAAACACAAAAAAAATGTTAACCAAAATATATGAGCTGCTTTTTATCATACAACAAAATGGATTGTGATTTATACAGCTAAAAAATTATCATAAAAGTCGTCTATATGTGTACAGTACACATGATATGTTTTGAGCTTGACTGTATACATAAACATCCAAACAGTCCAATCATAAAAAAGTCATAAAACCAGCATTTATGTTCCTGTAACCATTTGACATTGCAATAAGTGGTGTACAGCACCTAGCCTACATCTCGCTGTAGAGCTGACAATGTAAATATAGCTCTCTGTGAGGGAAAGTAAGCCATGTTTCATAGGCTGATGTGGTAAAACCGTGATGAACCAATAAATGTCAAGCACATAGGTCATTTGACCGTCTATGGCAGTCACTTTTCTGAGATGTGTCACCCGTATCACACTTACTTCTGGTAAAAACATCATCTGCTTTTTTCAAGTTCACACTTTTCTGTTTGATGCCTTGCACAGTTGCTGCAAAACTGCACCTGTATAGGAAATGTTTCTTTACATTACTAAACAGCAATGGCAAGCTCATTTCCCATCATTTTCAATAGTTTAGGAAGCTGAAATATGAGGAACTATGATAATAAAGAATGCTGTTTTACACTAGGAAATGCTTCAAGCTGTGTGTCTGAGGGGGCTTCTCCTATTGTTGGTGGGAAGACAGGGTACGTGCATTGCATACACCTTGTGCATATTATGTTCTTTACACTGTGTCCAAAACCTGAAAAACACTACCTGTGCAGAGGTGGTAATAATCTTCTTTGCTGCATATAATATCTTCCAATCCTGTGCATGCAGTTTGTTCAAAAAACAAAAATGGCATCTGATGTTATAGTGGATTGGAAGCAATCAGAAACCAGTTTCATTTGGACCCATGCAGCTAAGCCTTGTTTGAAGAATTTTGGCTCTGTTCCAAAATCTAGTGGTTCTAACTGAAATGGAACCTCATGAGTGACCGATTTGGCATAGACAGAGAACATTTGACATATGTTAAAATAGAATGCACTAGGATTTGGAACAAAGCCTGTGTCTCACAGATAAATGCATTTTGTATTTATGTCTACATTAATCATAACAAATATCCAAGCAAATATCCAGAAAGTTGAATCATGCAAACAAAATAGACTGTTTCAAGATATAGCTTGTTTATGTTTAAACTGTCTGCTGCAGTCTACACGGAGGAGCAATGTTTAAAAGCTTCAGTGAACACATGTGGAGACTGCATCAAGTCCGGGCCCGGCTGTGCCTGGTGTAAAGATTTGGTAAGTCCGTTTTAATAGCTCTATTGTTAATATCAGTTAAATCAATTTTCAGAGGTGGGGAACCTGTGAAACACCATGTAATTGGCCTTCAGAAAATATCTTACTGTCTGAACTCAGTCAATGATAATATAATATAAAGTAGTATAGACATATTCAATCCCTAGTCTCTCACGTTGCCAGAATTTCACATGCAGCATTCATTCTGGTCCACTTTGCAGCTTCTTCTGACTAAGAATCATTCATTTAGATGATATTTAAAGTGGCCAGTTTGTTTTGTACATGCTGTTTAGGTGCATGTTTTTCAGAAATTATAACACTAGCATAGTAAAAAAAAAAAAAATCAGAAATATGGAACAACAATTCAAAAGTAAAAATGAATGGTAATTTCATAGAAAACAAACAAAGTTATGCTCATGAATATCTTGCTTGCTACTTAAGTGCCTCAAACTCCAGCGATCAATACTGTTTCACAAGCGCTGATAATATCAACTAACTACCTTTTAAATGCAATTTTATTGATTGAAAAAAAGAACTCTCAAAGTGTCATTGCTGTAAAATTATTTAATTGGAGCTAGCAAGTTTTACTCTTCAATGTCAACTATTTGATTTCTAACATTCCAGTGTCAAATTGGAATATCCAATGTTGGTTTGTTCAAGTAAAGTAAAATGTAATGACTGGCACATCGCATCTCCTTCACATCATGCTCTCTGTCCTTTTTAAACCACAGAATTTCACCAAGACGGGGGAGCAGGAAGCAGCACGTTGTGACACAGCTACTTCGCTTCTAAATAAAGGATGTTCATCCGAAGGCATAATAAATCCTAAAAACATTTTTAAACAAAAGTCAAGCAATCCCCTGGTTGCTGGTAAAAATCCAGTGCAAATCTATCCACAAGAAATACAACTTAATCTTAGACCAGGTATGTTACATTCTTACAAATCTACTGTAAAGCTCAATCAAAACAACTTTCTTTTTAATGTACGTTCGAGCCTGACTGAACAGAGGTGACTGAGTATGTTGTTTCCTCAGGGTTGCCCCAAACTTTTCAGCTACATTTTAAAAGGGCAGAAGGCTATCCAGTAGATCTCTACTACCTAATGGATCTCTCATACTCCATGAAAGATGATTTGAAGAATGTGAAACAACTGGGAAATAGTTTACTTACTGAGCTCAATAAAATCACTGGCAATGCCAGGATAGGTAAGAGTATTCAAATATATTAACATAAAATATAATATTATTCCTATTTCAGAGTTCAAAGATTATGGCAATGGCTTCATGAACCAACTTTCCTGATGCAGGCTTCGGTTCGTTTGTCGACAAAACCCTTCTTCCATACACTGACACCAATGAAGCGAAGCTCCAACAGCCGTGCTCGGATAAAAATGAACCATGTCAGCCAGCATTTGGCTTTCAGCATGTGCTTCCACTGACACAAGATGGGAACAAGTTCAGAGAGATGGTAGCCAGTCAGCATATATCCGGAAACCTGGACCCTCCAGAGGGAAGCCTGGATGCCATCATGCAAGTTGCAGTCTGCATGGTGAGACAAAGATATGTTTCACACTACATGCATAAGTTGCACAAATTTATTTTGGCAGCCATATTGACAGATTTCATCAGCCATACTATAGCCACCTTTACATGGACACTTTTTGTTTCAACTGGAATGAAATAATTCAGAATGATAAATCCGAACACAGTGTTTACATGAATGCTAAATAAAGTGATCGTGTTGATGTGTGCATTTATATGTCACAAGTTTCCAATAATATTTAATATTTTCGAATATGCAGAGTTTCCCACTGTTTTTACATAGTAACCATCCTCCTTTTCTTTGTTTAAAAAAGTAGACTTAATATTTAGGACTACTGTAGCTATTTTGGGTCCTAATTAGCAGATAACAAGCACATAAAGCTTTGTGCAATGATGCTTATATTAATCAAACAGTTAAAAAGGCCATTCATGCGCCCAAAACAAGACGTCTGTAGATGAGAGTTCAAATCAAGCAATTGTGGCATAACGTTATCCTGCACCACTTCACAGACAATGATTGGAAAATGCATTTTAAATAGACACAACAGTCATTTATTATATTCAGCAACAACAACATCGGCTTGTTCCATGCGTCATTACCTCATTGCGTGTGCAAAATTGTCCAGTTTCAGTTTTCAATCCAGTCAAGTGTTTTCATGTCCTATCAAACGGATTCGAAAAGGTTTATGTGTTAAGGTTATCCCTCTCATGTGTTACCCATGCAGAAGGATATCGGTTGGGGAAACAGCACTCGTCTGCTGGTGTTGGCCACTGATGACGGCTTCCACATGGCAGGGGATGGAAAACTTGCTGCCATTCTGGAACCAAACAAAGAAACCTGTGAGCTGGTGAACAACAAGTATAGCAAGAGCAACCTCTGGGTATGATGAACTAAAACTAAAACATAAACATTATTTTCAGCACTTAAAAAAAAAAATAATATATATATAAAAATATATATATATATTTCCATCTCAACATTTCTCATTTTAGTTCAGTTTAAATTAGTTTAGTTTAAAATCATTCCAGCTAGTTTCTCAACATTTCACATGTTTGTTTAAAGTACTAAAATACCTACAACGAAAGAAAAAATGACTATATATATATATACACACACATATATATATATTAGTGCTCTCAAACGATCAATTGCGATTAATCGCATCCAAAATAAAAGTTTTTGTTTACATAATATATGTATGTGTGCTGTATATATTTATTATGTATATAAATACACACATATGTGTATATGTTTCAGAAAAATATTTTATGTTTATGTTTTAAATATATTTATTTATAATATAAATTATATGAATATAAATATAGACATGTAAATATTTTCAAAATACAAAGTATATACTAAGAATGTATGTGTATGTATTTATATATAATAAATATACATAGAACACACACATATATTATGCAAACAAAAAGTTTTTATTTTGGATGCGATTAATCGAGATTAATCATTTGACAGCACTAATACATATATATATTATCATTTTTGTTTAGTTTAAATACTAAAATAACATCAATGAAAGAAAAAAAGAACAAAATGACTAAAGATTATTAATTAAATTACAATTAAAATTAAATTAAAAATATAATACAAATTGAAATATTTAATGACTATGTAATTATAGAAAATATAACAGCTTAGTGCTAGTATAGTAGTATAGTTTATCATTACACTATAATAGTATATAAATCACACATCATGTGAAAATATCAAAACTATAATACAGTCTGTTTTCAGGACTACCCATCTGTTGGACAAATTGCTCGCAAGCTGGAGGAGCAAAACATACAACCCATTTTTGCAGTCACCAAAAAAATGGAAACGGTGTACACAGTAAGTAAAACATGCTTAGCTAAAAGAAGCAAATAAATTATCTATATAAAGTTATGATTATCATAGGTTGAGCGCCCTGGAAAGTGTAAACACGTGACTCTGTGGCACTATAAAACATTGGCAGTGGCCATTCGGCAGTGTTTGTGAAACCTGTGTGAAAGTTATTATTTTTGTAGTTATGATTGGTTATTGAGTTACAAGACTTCACCTTCACCATTTACACACAATTCACATTAATATTATTTGTAGTTGAAGTACTATGGTTTACTTGACATGTATCCTTAACAGGAGCTGAGCAAACTGATTCCTAAATCTGCAGTTGGAGTGCTCTCTGACGACTCGAGCAACGTTGTCAAACTAATTGTGGATGCATACAACGTGAGTGCATGGGATTTCCACTTTGCACAAATCTTTTTTGTAAAGTAAAACATTGTGATAGTCTATGTTTAACACCCTTATTAATTGTCTTATGGGGTCGGAACAGAACTTGACCTCTGAAGTGATCATGGCTCATGATGCTCTCCCAGACTCCATATCTGTGAAATACACATCGGACTGTACAGGTGGAGAAAAACCCAGCGACAGGGGGAAATGTGATAATGTGAACATTGGTAAGGAGGTGAGTGAGATTAGTTCAAATGATCATTAAGATCATCTACACAAGTGCAAGATGCAAATCTTGGTTTATCATTTTAGCAAATTTAACAGGCAATATTATACGACTTTGTAAATAACCGTAATCTTACCATAATCCTTTCAGGTGATTTTTCGTGTGACAGTAACAGTAGACAGTTGCATTACCAGTCAGAGCTTCCTCATCGGGCCATTGGGCTTTAGTGAAAAACTGAAGGTGAACGTTCAGACTCAATGCCAGTGTGAATGTACGGATTCCAATCTGCCTCATCCTCACTGTGGGGGAAATGGTAAAGTCGTCTGTGGCAGCTGCAGGTAACAGAACAATATAATTACCTCTAATTAAATGTTTTTTCATCCCAAATTCCCTAGGTCAATCTTGTTTCATTTTTAGCTATAAAAATAAATACCTAAAATCAAGAAATAATATTTTTCATCAAAATAATTTATTATTTTTCTTAAATTTCTGTCTCAATGGTGAAATAAATTTCTGTCTCAATGGTGAATCTCATTAGATTTTAAATAATACATCATTCTTTTTCTTTGATTATTTATTATTAATTATATATAACACACTGGAAAAAAATATTAATTTAATTTACAAAAAAAAAATTGGGAAGTGATTTCAAACAATTTATTTTAGCTACATTTTAATAAACAAATTTAGTTGATTAACTTAAAAAATATATATATATTTTTTAATGTAGCTAAAATGCACCTTACCTTAAAAAATTTGGTATCTTTTTTAGTGCACAATTCATTATTCATTTGTAACAAGCAATCTATCAATATAAAAGGGAAAAAAAACTAGATATTACATAAGATGTTTTATAGTTTACTATGTATTTAAAAATATTAAACTATTCTTGACCGATTGCAGGGAGTATATTTGTATATCTGTAGTGACATAAGCAACTTCCTCACATCCACAGGTGTGCTCCAGGTTACTTAGGACAGCGCTGTGAGTGCAAACTAGGCCAAAAGGACGAGGCGTCATTGAAAGCGCAGTGCCGGAAGGACAACGGGACCGAATGCGAAGGCAAGGGAGATTGTCTGTGCGGACGGTGTCAGTGCCATTCTACAGACGGCGGAGGCCATTTCTATGGCGAATTCTGTGAATGCGACGATGAACACTGTGAAAAATTTGACAATAAACAGTGTGCAGGTGATTTGTGTAGAAAAGCTCATATTTGACATGCTTTCTAGTTTATTTAAAAAAAAATCAGTTCTTAAGTGTAATGTGGTTTCATTTTACAGGTAATGGCAAGTGCAAATGTGGTAAATGTGAGTGTGATCAGGGCTACGAGGGCACAGCGTGTCACTGCGCAAAATCCGATGAGGATTGCCTGATCGATAAAAGTGTTTGTCATAACCGTGGCAAATGTGTATGCAACCAGTGTGAATGTGAGAGAGGATACAAGGGGCCATACTGCAAAGTGTGTCCTACGTGCCAAAAACCGTGTCAAGAGTCAGGGTAAGAAAACGTCAGAACAAGTCACCATGTGCTCTACAAAGCTGCCAATTTTTCATTTCATAAGCCATTTGAGAGAATCACTAAAACAACTACTAACTTTCAGAAATCATGAGAATCAGTTCATAAGACCGTTTTCTAATGAACCATTAAAAGCATTCCTGCAAGGCATTTCACATATTCTCAGTCATATAAATTGGGATATTTTCTAGTGTTATTATTAGATTGAATGTAAATGTAGACTATTTGTTACTTATTGTAATATATAAATAATATACATAAATGTAATTAAAAAAAATCTAAGTGTCTATTTACACTAAGTGCAAATAGCCTGTTTTGTTGGCAGAGGCTATTTACACTAACTTCACCCACGGAAGTGTGGTTGGGCTAGAAAACATTACAAAAAACGCCTGCTGAACAACGGTGGCGAAGTGGGATTAAACTCATTGCAATAACTTTTTGACATGATCGACCAGAGTTTGAGTCTGCCTTTTGCAAAACTCATTCTTCTCCCTTTTCACATCACATATCAGAATAGAAAGGCATTTATTTTCAATAAAATGAAAGAAATAATCAAAAAGTATAAAATGAAGTGCCTCACGGGTGTTTATCGGTTAGGGGTAGGTGTAGGATGGGCTTTATTGTCCCAATAAGGTGGCATCCATTTAATAATTTTAATAAAAAATATAATTTACACTCAATACGTTACAATTGCATACTATTTTATAATGTAATACAATACCGAGGAGCAAATATCTGTCATAAAATACTATTTTTTACATAAAGTAAATAGAATATATTGCTGTTTGCACTTAGTTTAAAAAGTATATTGCTCAGGAAATACTGCTATTTTCACTTAGTGCAAACAGTGGCTGACTATATATATAATAAAAGTGATAAATTAAATGTTTATATTTTTATATGTATTTAAAAATGACTAAACCATTCTTGACCTGCCGCAGGAGTTGTGTTGAATGTTTGGCCTTTGGGACCGGTCCGTTTGAGAAGAACTGCTCTGCATCCTGTAGTCATCTGCAGCTTGAGACGGTTGAAAAATTGCTCAAGAGCGACTGTCGAGTCAAAGACAAAGAGGGCTGCTGGATGTCATTTACAATGACGGAACAGTTTGGATTTGACAAGTACTTTGTCAGTGTTCTCAAAGACCGAGGTAGACCCAGACACAATATCTGAAATACTAAAACATGTACTAGTTACTTGGGTTCTGTCATTGTTCACCCTCATGTCATTCTGAACCCTGCTGTTATGAGAATTTATTTTGCTCTTTTTATACAACAATACAGTAGTCTATAGTGACAAAAAAGTAGTCATAAGGACTTTTTCATTATGATTTTTGGAGCTAGGCAGCATAAATAACATTATAGAGGTTTGCAACAACATGAGGGTGAGTAATTCATGCCAGAATGTTCTTTTTTGGACAAATGTTCCAGTTTTAAAAAGCATCAAGTTTTCTACCTTTACGTTTCTTGTGTTAGAATGTCCCGAAGGGCCAAACATAGCAGCCATCGTAGGAGGATCTCTGGCAGCTGTGGCGTTGATCGGTCTCCTGATCCTCCTCATCGTCAAGGGAGTTCTGTATGCAAGTGACCTTAGAGAATGGAAGAGATTTGAAAAAGACAGAAAACATGAAAAATCCTCTGTAAGTCTGTTTTCTTTTAACCAAACCCTACTCTTCATATTCAGTCAATCTGCCTAGAACTGTTCAGTGTTCATGCTTGACATTTTATTAAGCAGATGATGTTTTCTTCTCCTTCTACAGGGTACCAACCCGTTATTCCAGAATGCTACAACCACAACTCAAAACCCATTATTTTCTGGAGATTCGTAAGAAAACGTGTTGGTGCTGAACGCGTGAAGCACAGAGAGGATGTGTATTAATGAATCTAAGGGTCAGATGCATGATCATTAAAAAAAATAGCTTAATAATAGCTTTAACTTTTGTTACTGTTCAGTGAGATCTTTAGCAGCTTTAGAGAGGCATGAATGTTTCCAAATTCTTTGACATTTATACATTGGTTTTATTGTATTTCAAATGTTTAACGTGATTAAATGTATTTAACTGTTTTTTATTAAAAAGGCCTTTTTATTATTTGTTTGATGCATAAAGACTGGTCAAAATAGTTTTATTTTTGTATACACAAAAATATATACAGAGAAATCAAATTTTATACTTATTAAGCTGCGATGACAATGAAATGTAGCCATTTAATGAGTGCAAACTGTCCCATCTGGAAGTCATGCATAAATCAATGCGTCATTCACATGTGGAGTAACTCTTGCAGAGATTTTGGCAGTTCCACTTCTGTAAAGATTTCTATGTTGCTAAAGTTGTGCATGTGTAAAAGCGTTAATGTTTTAGACGCTCTCAATACACTGTATGTTTCGATGTCTGTCCAGATGCAAATATCTGAAAACTGAGATCACTATGTAATGCCCCTGTACTGCATTTCACAGATTCCTCTTCATGAAACATGAGTACTGAACATATACACTGGCTTTCCACATTAAGATAATAGACTTGTAACTTGAACGTTTGCTTATAGCTTTGCATTGTAACCTGCCTGTTGGACTTTGAATATTCATAACATGTCAGATGGTACAAAGGTTATAGAATATTTGTGTTTGAGTGCTCTGTAAATGTCTTAAATATAAATAAAGTTGGAATTACAACTGTACTTTCCAGACACTGCCTTGTGATTTTATGAATGTTGGCTATGCGTTTAGTTGTCGGATGGCACAAAGCCATTTTAAAGCTGCAAATAATAAGATATTTTTTTCTATAATTTAGAAATTTGAAATAAAAGCTTGGAAAATAAATGCAAATGATTGAATAAATGGATTTTATGTTATTTGATATTGTCATTTTGAGTATGTGCCTTCTTTTTTAAAGGTATATTCCTTGGCTTCAGATTGGCTTCCAAGGTCACATAATGTCAGGTCTCATGATCTAAAAGAAGAAAAAAGAGTTTTAGACAACATCAACTAACTATTTAATGAGAACAATGTTTAGTTTTTGGCAAAAATGGAATCCTAAATAAGAAACACCGTAGTCCTTCAAACACCATTTTTATTCTCTCTCGTACAGAATAGTTGGATATCATAGACAGTTATGAGCATATGTCAAAGACTGCACGGGTTAAAAAGGTGAAAAAAACATCCACTAATGTTCAGTAAGATTTGTTTGAAGACATGAATACTGTTTTCAGTGAGGATGAATTAAACCGATCAAAAGTGAAAGTGACATTTAAAATGTTACAATATTACAAACATCCTGACGAAAACTCATCATGGTTTCCACCAAAATACTAAGCAGCACAACCGATTTTAACTGTGAAAACAATAAAAAACATTATTGAGCAGCAAATCAGCATAGAATAATTTCTGAAGGTTCGTGTGTCACTGAAGGCTGGAATAATGATGCTGAAAATTCAGCTTTGCAATATATATATATATATATATATAATATATATAAAAAATATATTAAAATAATGCACAATAAAATTATTTTATAATAATATAAATATTTTAATAATACTATTTTATTCAAACAGAAGCAGTATTGGTGAGCATGAGAGACTTCTTTACTTCTTTCAAAAACATTAAAAACATATGCAGACCCTAAACTAAGACAATAAGACAATACCAGTGTATATATTTTGAAGTTTAAAAAGAAACATGAATCCAATCCAACAGTTCCATGGGGCTGTATCAGATCATTACATCTCCACCACCCTCAAGAAAAGACCAGATGAAGGTATCTTTGTAAATATGGTGTTATGCAATCATTTGGACCTACTTTGATGCCTTCCTACCTTGGTTTATCTGTAAAGGCAGCATTTTTTAGATTCGGCACAGAATGGCTGAAGCCCAACCTCCACTGAGGCCGAACACACTCTGCAGCACATTCACAAAAGCAGCTTCATGGAGCTGAACGAACACCGTGTTAACGTGTGCCCTGGATTATGTAAGAGAAGGGGTTGAGTTAGAACTGAAGCTCTGGTGGCTCACTGCTTTCTCCCCAGGCGGCAGCGGCTGGTTAATGAGTTTGAGGAAGGAGAGGGGAGCGGCCACATTCTGGAGGCTGAAGTTCACCTGGAGACAGTCTGAAAGTGAAAAGATAGGAGAGGAGCCTTACACTCGGCTGCCAAGGACAGAAACACCCTGTCTAACGAAGGTAGGAATCATTCCCTGGCAATGCATAGAATTGCTTTGAACTGTAAAAACTGTAACTTCAGAGATTTTGATGGAGTTCAAATCGTTTGATGTAAACTTCATGCAGTATCTAATGCAAGAGCCTGTGCAACCCCTATTGTGGTGCCAATTTATGGTGGAATGTGTGTTGCAGGTTAACGGAGGGTCTTGTATGTCATACATTTGTAAATCCAGTGCAATTTTGTTTCTCATGCATCTTTCACAACGTCACTCTCAAAGGCTCTACTGTTGGTTGTAAAAGGTCAAACAGAGCACAACAAACTGGGGTTATTGTAGTAGGCTAACAGTGAGTCACTGTACATCTCACTAATAATCACCAACCCACTTTTGATGATCTGTTTAACTCTCAAAAGATCTGACCAGCTCAGTGGTGCTCGGTGTTTCGTAACCTACTTGCCACAAAAGATGGTCTGCATTGATGCTAAAGAACACATGAATGCATAGAAGGAGTATGCTGAGGATCACCAAGGGCGGCTTTAACTAGTTCACAACAGAGGAAACATTCAACATAACCTGCATTTATTTTTAAACCTTTTATCCACTTGTCATGGCATACTCCATTCATTCGGTAATCATGCATGGACTTTGGACTTGTAGTAAGTTACACTACCACTCAAAAGTTTGGACACACCTACTCATTTTTTATAATGATTGTCCACATTTTATAATTATAGTAAAAAAATATATATCAAAAACACAATTATGAAGCCAAAAATATCTATTATTGTATCTTTAAGTTTCACTTTGACTGGATTCTCAACCAACCATGCTGGGTTGCTTTTTATGACCTTCACATGTCACTATCTGCTCCAATACACCCATTTAAAATGAACTTTTCATTTTGTACAGAGCTTCATATATGAGTGAATTATATTTGCCCACGAAACCAGATTTAAGCATTTCAGCAGAAGACTCAAAAGAGTCAGGTGTTAACATTATGAGAAATATAAGTTCAGTCAATCGTGTCCAGACTTTTGACCTGTATTAGTTGCATGTAACACCACAGAAGTGAAAGAGTTAACCAGTAATACATTCCAGTCCAGATTAGAGCTATTTTCGCACTCTTTGAATTTAAGCTCAAATCAGGGTTATTTTGACTCAAATATTGTTCTGGATTTTTGTTAGAAGAATTTAGATTTTCAGAAAAGTCACAAAAGTTCTCTAGTTTATAAGGATAGTTCGTTTAAAATTAAAATCCTGCCATCATTTGCTCGTCCCCATGTTGTCCCAAACCTGTATGACTTTCTTTCTTCTGCAGAACTCCTGTTTTTAATTACACAATAAAGGTAAATTGGGACAAAACAACACTATGTTGACAAATAAAGACATTCAAAAAATATCTTCATGTTCTGCGTAAGAAATCTTGGAACAACATGATGACAGCATTTTCATTTTTTTTAGGTGAAACATCCCTTAAAGGTTCACAACCATATAAGCTGATGTCATCGAAGTAACCGCCATTATCTCATAGCTAGATATGACCTCAGGCTTTTGAGCCTCTCTTTCTCCTTAAGCGTATATTTGTTTCTGAGCAGATCAGATATGATATAAAGTATGCAGATCTTAAGGAATGTGTTACTTATGAATTACTAAAAACTGTCTTATTCTTCTCAGAACACAATTCCTCCTGCACAAGTAAAGAAATACATACTGCACTTGGGACATTTAGGAAATGTCTTCAGGTATAAGCAGAGCAACCTGCATCCTGAACAAAAATCAGGAAAAATATATGGAATTCCATAGAATATATAGGAATTTAAAATATATAAGGGAATAAAATTATATAAGGGAATTTGAAAAAATAACTTTCATATTTAAAGACAGAACAGACGTTTTTAAAATAAATAAATAAATATAAAACTATGGAAAAAAGGTATGGAAAATATTTAGAAATTTATTTTTTATTTTATTTAAAGCTATTAAATGACATACCTGGAAAATATCACAAAATCATGAAAGATTTTTTTCTTGTTATGGTCAATACATTTTTCAACAAATAAAAATATCATAATTTTGTATCAGTTTGGAAAAAATGACTGGAACAGAAATGTAGTGGTCAGAAGGAGATATCAATGGTATCAATATAATTTCAAAACCACACAAAATGCAAAGGACAAGTATGGTCGACACCAGATGGGCTGGGGGTGGAGGGGTAAATAAACATATTTGTTTCACGCTATTGCTCAGAGATATCTACTGGGGAGGGGGCGAGATGAACGGCTTATGCCTGTAACCACATATACGACACACCTGTATGCATATCATCTGCTCTTGCCATATATGGCCCTGAGTGAATGAACAGAGAGAGAGATAAAAGTGCAAGGGTTGTAAAGTAGAGAGAGAGTGTTGCACAGTCTCCACCAGCGTCTGTGATCCAGCAGCACCTTTACCTGGCTGCTTCCTTCTCGATTCCTCCGGTAAGAGTTCCTCTTACTCTCGCGCTTTCCATTGCAGAAAAAGACCTTTAACTTTGAAGAGGCTCGTTAAAGTGATTCATTAGCCAAGCAGACTGTAAAAGTCGACCTTGTCAAATTTAGTACATAATACAGCAATGCTTTTTATTAGAAATATAAGAATAATATTTAGCATGAATTAATCGTTTTAATTAAACTTCTATCATCAGTGGCAAAAACAACAGCTGATAGAAATATGCTGGACAAAATCTTCCTGTCTTTTGTCTTTTATCTAATACTAAATATATTTCTTGAATCAATTAAGCGAATAATTTGAAGTGCTTGAGAAAAATGGACAACTCATACATTTATACTTAAAATATTCTCTGAAAAGTTACACTATGCTTTCCTAATGAGAGCTAATTTTCGACTGTCTCTTAGGATAAAATGTCTTTCTAGGTGAAATGTCCTTTGCTTGATATGGTTGGTCTGGAAATATCTGTTTGGTGTTTAAGCTTGTTTGCTGTTATTCATTTGGAAAGTTCATGCCAAAAGAAGTCAATGTGTCGATTAATGACTGGTGGCCAAAAACACCCCTTTAATTGCTTTATATTTGAATAACTTGACAACATGCTATTTTTCTATATTATAAATATGCATTGCGTAATCTGATGTGCCCATATACTTTTGTCTGAAACAGAAGGTTAGATTAGCCATGATGGACAGTCTACAGGAAGAATATTAATCAAGGTTATAGGGAAGGAGGTGGAGATGAGACATGTACACAGCGCTGTCAGGCCTGATCAAACACTGGGCGGTTACATAAAAACTCTGCACACTTTCCTGTTTGCTCTGACACACCACATCTAGTCATTCTGGAGGGCAGGTCATTTGTGATATGTCATTGTTACTGTAACAGCAGAGTGGAGCCGGATTGGTGACGGTCTATTGCAACTGACTAGGATTTAGCCGGAAACATTAACTTTGCACAGGGCAGGGATTGTGATTGGTGATTTAAGGGTTAGTGCAATCTGTTTGAATCGACACCAACAATAAGACCATCGATCCAATCAAACATTATAATCATCATTATCAAATATATCAACATCATGCTGCAAGGTGTTGAGGGAAAACTTGGGAGGGATGGGATATGCAAACAAAAAATGACCCTCTATGTATATATATATATATATATATATATATATATGTATGCTTGTATATTGTATGCGTGTATATTATTTGTTGTTATACTACGGGGCCGTTGAATGCTTGAATCTGATTGGCTGACGAACGTTCTGAGGTGTGCAATTATTTTCAGGGAAACGCACGGCGAATGTAGTTCCAGGCAGCTCTCTTGACCGCATTACAGTTCCGTATCACTTCGCCAAATGATTTCTGTTATTTCAAAGGTCTTACAACAGAAAAATAACCAAAACCCACATCGACACTGGCCAAACAAATAAATACAGTAAACAAAAGGATAACATCGACAGATCTTGTCCATGTGTTTGACACAAAATTACGTTTTATTATGTACGGAAAGCACATAGCCTACTCTCTCTCCTGCTCTCGGTCTCTCCCTCACAGACACATAGTTTGCACACACCTTAACATAAGCGCTAATGTAACATAGTTTAAAAACGTAAAAACTACATGACTTCTCACAAGCGAGGTAACAACAACGGCGCTGTTCTTGAAGAAAATGAACTTAAAGTCTCACTTTAGACATTGCTGCCGATCATTGACTCACAAAGGTAACATTAATCTCTCTCTCTCTCTCTCTCATAACTTAGTTATTATCTGTATTAACTGCATTAGTCTGCTATCAACGGCTCAAGCGTCCGTTACGGTTTAAAATTATGTTTTGGAATTAGCAAGGGAGGCGTTGGATGATATGCGGAAGAAATAATCCTACTCACAATAGCGATTGAAGTAGAAAAAACAGACGAATGCCTTGAAATATATCATTTGATCGATGTCTTGAGGTGTGGCAACCGTAGTATAAGCGGAATAATCGACTCCCAGCCATTGAATTATTTGAAACATAATGCACACCCGAAGTGTAACGGCCACTCACCACCTCAGGTGTGCATTATTTATCTAATAATTCAACGGCCCGTCATCAATTATTCCTTACATAATGACCGGCTCGCTGTACATGCTCTGAAATTTTGCTTGGCTACTTGTCTATAAATTGATTTTAGTGAAATTATTTTGACGTGAGAAGAAAAAGACTAATGTTTTATAATTGAAACGGACACTGTGAGGATGAATACATGTCACATTGACTGAAAGATGTCATTAGCATTATGTTCCATGCAAAAGCTATTATCAGGTGCGATGAGTCCACATGATTTGATAGTAGCTTCCTGCTTAATTTGTTAAAAACAACACCACAAATGGATGATAGTAACCAAGCAACGGCAAGTTTCTTAAATCAGTGTAACCAGGATGTGGACGTGAGGATAGAGAGAATGTGGTTGGTAAAAGTCATGGTTTTGAAACAGACACTATTCCTCTCTGGCCACATAGTTTGCAGCATATTTAAAGAGATGGGTGGTTTGCACACAACAAACACAAAGCAAACGCAATATAATCAAATTTTTATAGTTCCCTGACTATCATAAACCATGTGCAACTTCCTTTAGAAGATAATGGTCAGTTACCTGAGCAAATGTAGAGAATATTAATATAATAAATAATAAAAGTGGATCAGTAATGCAATAAAAGTTGTGGTTAAATGAATTAATTAAATATGTACTGATTAAATGTATCTAATCAAGTTAGTTCAGTGCAAAATAAATAAATACATAAATAAAGTTTTGTTTCGTTTTCAGAAAAACACTTAAACCTCCATTAAACAAGATCTTATAATTTCAGAACCAAACTTGCATGAGACGTTGATGACTGTTTTCAGAGATTATATCTTGAATTGGCAATTAAAAACAAATATTTTGCATAATGAAAATTAAGCTTATTTTAGGAAGATATTTACATTTTGATTTGATTTTCATAAATAATTAGCACCTTTTATATAACTAGAATATATCTTGAACTTAGCTTTTGTCCTTGTAGATATAATGCATAAATCTAACTAAACAATTCTAAATATAGAAAAAAGAAGAAATAACGAAAGCAAAGTCCCTTTTAGAAAAGTATAAAAGGAAACTAAAGATAATAATCAAAATAAACTTTATAAATAAAAACACTGAAACACTCTGAAATGACATATTACCTGATTTTCCTCTCTCAAGTAAGTTTATCATGTTTTAGGGATGTTTATATAGAACATAAGACTGACGTGCTGGTTAAGCAAACAGGTATTTGTGTTTTGAACTATGTGTTCAGTGCAGCAGATAAAGCGAAGGACTGTGGGGCTTGATCACGCCCTGACATCTCAGCCACACTCGATGATAACTGCTGTAGATATGTAGGCGTAGTATTTTTACTACAGATATCTGACATGAGGCTTTCACTTCCTTTCCAGGGGTGGCTAACTAGCTTTCTTCCGTAAGAGTTCAAACTAGTGTTCGTGTTTACTGATGCATGAACTGAATTGCACTGACTCCTACTTAGGCTGCACCCTCTTTGGTCTTTGAGCAACACTGAGGAAGCCTAATAGGAAAGAAATCATTCAAAAGTACATTAATGCAGTTTCAAGATGCTCAGTTTTATACAGTTTATAGTGACCAAGTCTAAAAACACAAGTCTTCTGAAGCCATATTATAGCTTCATGGGATGAACAGATTTAATTATTATCCCAAAATAATTATTCACTGAAAATGTTCCTCTTTATTCCAAGTCTAAGTACTGTAATATCAAATATGGCATGTTTAGGGGAAGAAATAACTGCCTATAGGTTTAAGATGATATGAAGGTGAGTAAATAACGACGGAACATTTACTTGTACAATTTTTCCTTGTTATACGGTAAAGTCAGATGAAGGATAAAGTGTAGATAAAAGAAAATGGGGTCCATAAACGGCTATAAAAACATTTATTTGCATGTGTTTGTGAATTGTAAAGGAAAATTAGATGCACAAACACATGAGTAGTTCATTAACAGGATATGTACGCTTTGTAGTTCTAAGAAAACAATCTGGATCTTTGAATTGAAGTAATTTCTATCCAACCCCCTCTTTTTCTCTTTCAGGTATTTCCTGAGACATAAGCTGGCACCATGCCGCAGGATGTCAAGACCGGTGTTCCCAAAGTCCTCAACAAAACCACACCAGGACTTCAGATGTGGAGAGTGGAGGTAATACTACTTTGTCAAATCAGCGCAGTCAACATTTGAGATACTGACATCTTTAGCAAATCACTAATCAGTCTTTTTAAATCATTGGTCAGAATATGGAGCTCGTGCCCTGTCCAGCTAATACATACGGGCAGTTTTTTGAGGGAGACAGCTACATGATACTCTACGTAAGTATCAGCGCTTAGCGTCCTAATCGACTCATTTAAGCTGACAATAACTAACCGCTAAAGAAAAACCTACTCATTTTCAGACTCACAAGACCAGCAACAACTACACCTACGACATCCATTATTGGCTGGGCAAGGCCACCTCCCAGGATGAGCAGGGAGCAGCAGCGATATACACCACGCAGATGGATGAACACCTAGGAGGCGCTGCTGTGCAGCACCGTGAGACCCAGGGCCAGGAGAGCGCCACCTTCCAAGGATACTTCAAACAGGGCATCGTGTAAGCCAACTCCTGACTGATGTTTAGGGTTACCTTGAATGAATCTAACCAACACACAAAAAACGCCTTGTTACATGTATTACATGTACTTACTATTGTAATAACTCTTGATTATGCATAGTTACATGCAAGTAACCCTAAGCCAAACCCTAAGTCTAACCCTAACCATATAGTAAGTACATGTAGTTAATTAATATTACTCAGTATATAAATATATAATTACACTATAACAAGGACACCTTAAAATAAAGTGTAACAAAAAAAACTATTTCTCCTAAAAATTACCCTTCATTTTATGTAGAAAAAATAGCATTTCTAAATTGCAATATTTTGCTTTTGAGGGTGAAATATGATGCTGACATTGTTGACAGGAGTCATCCCTTAGTTTATGGTATAAATACCATTTTCAAGGGGAGTTCATACACACTGCACATATTTTCCTTTAATCATAGTTTCCACCACTGAGACTCTTTATTTTAAGATGCTGTGAAAAGCATATGACATTATAATGCCTTTCTTAGTCACAGATAAAAAATGCAGAAGTTTACAAAGACTTCATTTCATTTTACAAGAGTTGGTCAATTTTGAGAGAGTAGAAGTGAGTTGCAATTGATGTTAATCTCTTTTTTCCAGATACAAAAAAGGTGGAGTCGCATCTGGGATGAAACAAGTGGAGACGAACACGTACAACATTCGCAGACTGCTGCATGTAAAGGGAAATAAGCATGTGGTTGCAGGAGAGGTAAGAATGGCCCCAGTAGCAACAGAGGAACTCAAAAACCACAACAAAAAGACACGTGGTGTAAACACCCCCTGTGACATTTTACTCATGTGTCACCAACACAAAAATCAACTGCCCACAATAACCTTTATTAAAAATCCTCCAGCCCATGTTCATTTTAAACACATTATAAGCTACTCCACATGCCATGCATTCATTCTCTACTCACTAATACACATTTCAAGATGACAAAGAAAGAAATACCATAAAAAAGAAATCATTTACATAATAAAAAAATACTTTAGGAATACAATCTGTGTAAATATTATTATAATATGCATGTACATAATGAATTGCTATTATATACAGTTCTGAATGCTGATATGATTATGATTGCATAAATCATTTTATATTGTAAAGAGGTCAAATTTAAGGTTCCATGACATTAACTATGATTTATAAAGGCTTTATAGAGGTATTTTCCATTGTTAGTTCATGTTAATTTTAATATGTAATAATAGATTATTAAAATAATCACTTGTATGCATTAAGTAACAATGAGTGATTCATTTGTTATAGTATTTATTCATCACTGTTAACATTAGTGAATTAAAATACAATTACTCGTTGTTAGCTCATGTTAGCTCAGGTCCATTAATATTATAAACATTTGATTCATCCAAAAATGTAAATTCTGTCATCATTTACTCACCATCAAGTTGTTCCAAACCCATATGAATTCCTTTCTTCTTATCAACACTAAATAAGATGTTTTATTAAGAATGTGGGTAACCAAACAGTTGATGGTCCCCATTGGAAAAATATATATATATTATGAAAATATAATAATACTACTTACTATAAGTCAATGGTGATCGTCAACTATTTGGTTACCGCCATTCTTCAATATTGCCTTTTACGTTCAACAGAAGAAAGAAACCCATATATGTTGAGTACAAGTTTGGTGAGTAAATTATACAATTTTCATTTTTGGATGAACTATGATATTGCCTTTAAAGACAATGTGTCCTATCCCAGATTGATATGGACAAGCAGCTATATGTAAGCAGATTTTCGCCCATAAAGTGTTAATAATGAGGTTCAATCCCTCTACGTTCAGGTGGAAATGAGCTGGAAGAGCTTTAATCAAGGTGACGTGTTCCTGCTGGACTTGGGGAGCCTGATCATTCAGTGGAACGGACCCAAAAGTAACCGAATGGAGAGGTTAAGGGTAAACCATTAGCATTGATTTGCAATGCAAAAATACCCCTATTCAGTGACGTAAACTATCACGTTCTTGATGCAGATGGTGTATATTCACCACATCTGCACAGTAAGTTCACTAAAGACTTTTGTTTTCATAGGGAATGAACCTGGCGAAGGACATTCGTGATCGAGAAAGGGGTGGTCGAGCACAAGTGACCGTAGTGGAAGGAGATGATGAGCACTCTTCAGAGGAAGCAATGAAACTGATGATCCAGGCACTGGGGGAGAAAAAACAAATCAAAGATGCCATCCCAGATGAAATTGTGGATGAGAAACTCAAGACTGCCATTAAACTCTTTCAGTGAGTTCAATGTTTTAACCACAAATTAAAGCATGTGTTGAAAAATATGTGCTCCAACTAAAACAACTGTCTTCTGTGAAAAGTATTTCAGATGCTCAGGGGAACCTTGTAGTGCAGGAAGTGGCAGTGAAACCTCTCACACAAGACCTACTGAAAACTGAGGTATGACTAACCCTGACCGGCAACCCAAACTGTACACCAAAGCATAAAGCAATTCTGTATAAAGGCCATGATGATAGCATATATATAGTTAAATGTCACTCTTATACCTATGTCAAAGTGCACAGGTGCATTACATTGATCGCAGCTGGGAGGGACGTGAGATAAAATAGTTAGGCTCATAAAATAGTTAACCGATGATAAGGGGTAGTCAGAATCAGCATAATGTGTATGCCTACATAGTGGATGCCTGTCAAGATAAGACATAATGAACACAGTCATGCTCATGACACAGTCTGATCTGGTCATGTGGTTGTGATGCAAATATGACAAAAAAAAGTCATTATGAAATGCTGTTGGCAAACCATTTTGCTTCTGTATTCGGACATAACTTCAAGACAAAAAGGATGGTCAGTGTGATCATCAGAGACTTGATTTTATTAATCAGGAATTGGTTGTGGAAAGTGAAAGTTAAAGCCATGGATGGAGCTGAATATAGGTGGAGGAAATAGGCTAACAAGAAATAGAAGTTTGTGGCTTTAACTGCAAAATAAAGTAGTTTGTGTATATTTTGATAGAATATAATGAAAAAAATAATAACATGCATCAATGAATTTTGCACCAAGACCAAGAACATACATTTAACCCTTAATCAGTCCTTGGGTCAGGCTGACCCCAATAGAAGTTTCCTTTATTTTTTAAAAGTGTTCCCTTCATCTCAGGGGCATGAAATTCTGTGACTTTTCCTAAAAAAAATTGATTTAGTTGTTCTAAAGGTGTGTAAAAAAAAAATCACCGTTTAGGATCCTTGGGGTCAGATTGACCCCACATTGAAAATGAATGGGAAAAGTGAAAAATATATATTTTTAGATTCATTTGTCAAAAAAAGTAGTAAACCCAGGATAAATCTGGAATGTTTCACATTTCTATAAAGGCCTGGATCTAGAGCACAAATACAAATCGGAACAAACATTCTATCTCTTGCACACACACACACACACACACACACACACACACACACACACACACACACACACACACACACACACACACACACACACACACACACACACACACACACACACACACACACACACACACACACACACACACACACACACGTGTGACTGTAACAGAGAGCATTTTTATAGAAAATGGCAAATAAAATCAACAAAACTGGCATAAATCCGAATAATGTCCATACATAAATGAAGGACTAATACTAGAGCACAAAGGCAACATGGAATAAGCATGTTCACTGACTCACACACACACACACACACACACACATACACACACAGGTGTGACATAGGTGTGCAGGGCATTTTTTAAGATTTTGGCAAATAAAATGCACAGAAAATAAATGCGTAACAATGTGAAGGGGTAGACAATAACACACAGCTATATAGAGAGAGAGAGAGAGAGAGAGATTTCTGCAAATTTATGTAACATAATTTGCAAAAGCAGACAATTAAAAAGACATCAAACAACAAATTCTGACCTTTGACAAAAAATTAGATTTTTTTATATATTTTAGAATGTTTAAATATATATTCACAAAATATATATCATAAAGTTGCAAGGAGAAGTTGAAACATGAAGAAAAATTGACTTGAAACTGAACTGAAAATGAACTCTGATGGATATATGTGGTCATTGCACTTTCTTTCTTTAACTGTATTCTATCCCTAACACATGGGCCAATATCTAGAAACCTTTTATATTTAATTAGGTCATAATTGTTTCATAAAAAAAAAAAATTTCGTAAGCCGATGTATGGTGTAGTTGAGTAATTGTGCAGTAAATAGGTAATATATATATATATATATATATATATATATATGTATCCACAAAAACAGAATAAATGCATAGTTAAGAAGTAAATAAAAAAAGGATATTTAGTTTATCATATAAAAATGTGTATTTCCTTATGCAATTGCTCTGTAAAAGTTTGGGGTCCATATGACCCCGAAGAACCTAAGAGTAAAGTCAACTTGAGGGGCGATTAAGGGTTATATAGTAAACAGAATAAAATCTTGTCTTGAAAAGGACAAAATGTTGATTTGAAATGGAGAAGTGGAACAAAAAGGCACCAAAAGGAAACAAGCAAGTCGCATGATGAATGGCTATTCAAATGCTAAACGAGTGTGTAATCATTGTGATATACAAGATGCATGGCTCTCAAAAACAAAATGTTTGACACTTTTGCACAAACATTCAAGAGACACTAAAAAACACTTTAAAAGTGGAAAATATGTCAATTGACATCTGATTCTTGTGACAGGACTGCTATCTGCTGGATCAAGGCGGAATAAAGATCTTTATCTGGAAGGGCAAAAAGGCATCAAAAACTGAGAGAGCAGAATCTCTGAAGAAAGCAGAGGTGAGTCTTACAGCAATGAAGCACTAATCAAAGCATGCTTTTCACAAGGGGACTCATTCACCAATAGCGTATATCCAAGTATTGTGCATAAAACCTGTGTGAAATTGATCCTACAGCAATACCTTAAAAGTCATATCTTTAAGTTACTATTTCAGAGCAAAAAAGAAAAGAAAGATCTGGCATTGATTCTGGATTTCCAAAATAAAAAATGATAGCGTCAGAACCATTTATGTGATATAAGAACATTTGTATACAATTACGGCCCAATATTTCTAAACTCAGCATGTATATTGCACTAAATGTTAATGCAATGTATATTAAATTCTTGCTAATGCAACATTTCATCATCTCACTTCATGTTTTATTGTTCTAGGCCTACATAAAGGCAAAAGGATATCCCACATCCACCTATGTAGAGACAGTAAGCGAGGGAGGAGAATCAGCAGTGTTCAAACAGCTCTTCCAGAAGTGGACGGACAAGGGACAGACAGCTGGATTGGGCACCACTCACAGTCAAGGGAAAATAGGTGAACATGGCTTACTAATGTAAAGCATTATAAAATAAATACATCCTAATTTATATAGTTGAACACAGTCATGAACAGTGGCAGTCTAAAAATGCCATGCAAGGATTCAAATCAGTGAATCACTTCTTGAATCAGTTCCTTTAACATGAACCTTTTGAATAAAATGATTCATAATATCAATCAGTCAATCAGTCCTATGAATGCAATATATGAGAGAGGACCATTTAAAAAGAAAGCATTTGATTATTGATCTCTTAAACTGCATGCATAATACTAGTCAGAAAAAGAGTAGTTATAGTTACAAATGTAAATGTTACAAAAAGTCAAATGTGTGTTACTTGAAATAAATAAACTGAAAATAAAATAAAGCTTAAATAATTCATAAAATAATAATAATAAAGAATAAATTCATATATAAAATGATATGTAAAATAACTTCATTTCAGCTTGTTGTCAAAGCAACATTACTAAAACAACCCTAAAACTAAAGTAAACAATTTAAAAAAACATATGACAATATTAAAACACAAAATCTAAAAATGTATTGACAATCTGATTGAATCTAAGATAACACTGATCAGGAAAAAAGGTGATTTTGAATATTTTCCCACCACTGAAAAATGTTAGTTGCATCGCTATTTCAGTTGCCACTGCTCAAATGACCAATACTATGCAGACAATCATCTATGTTTAAGAATAAAGCAGCGTTCATACAGGATGTGTTCTTGTGTTAAAAACGGCTGTGGTGAGATGCTCATTAAAACACTGACATCTGTTAGCTCTGTGTACACTGGTCAACAATTTAACAAACAGCGTACACAAAATAAAGAGGGCATCCTGTATGAATGTCCCCTCAGAAACCCATGATTCTGACTCTACTATGATTTCTGCTTTCTGTAGCCAAGGTTGAGCAAGTCAAGTTCGACGCCACCTCAATGCATGCCAGACCTGACTTGGCTGCACAGCATAAAATGGTGGATGATGGGTCGGGCGAAGCCGAGGTCGGTGAAATGACCTTTCATTGCCTTTCATTCATCTCAGTGAAACAGAACTCATTTCATGAATGTGTTCATCTCTCAGGTTTGGAGGATCGAGGACAGTGAGCCCGTCCCTGTGGAGAGGAAGTGGCTCGGCCACTTCTACGGTGGGGACTGTTACCTCATTCTCTACAAATATGAAGTCAACAGCAAACTACACTACATTCTGTACATGTGGCAAGTCAGTGTCTCTTCTGTCTTTATTTAATCATTGTAATTTAATTCTGTACAAAGACAATTTTTGTATGTTTTTAATGTTTTGTCTTGCTCACCAAGGTTGCTTTTATTTGATCAATAATGCAAATATTGTCAACTAATATTATAAGGTAAAATAACTGCTTTCTATTTCAGTGTATTTTAAAATGTAATTAATTTCTGTGATTTCAAAGCTACATTTTCAGCAGTTATTATTCCAGTCTTCAGTGTCACACTGCTTTTATAGATATAAAGTACAATTAAATTATTTTTTGGGAATTTCAATTAATTTTTAATTCCACTTTCCTTCATTCAAATTGGAATTTTACATCATGCAGTTTAAATTTAATTCAAAGTCAGGAATTTAGAATTTTAAAGGCATTGTCAGTTCAATTCTAAATGTTGATGGCATTTTAGGGCCGCCATGCAAGCACAGCGGAGCTGGCAGGTTCTGCATTTCAGGCTGTGATCCTGGACCAGAAGTACAACGGAGAACCAGTACAGGTCCGCGTTCCCATGGGAAAGGAGCCTATGCACCTAATGGCCATTTTTAAGGGCAAAATGGTTGTTTATGGGGTAAGTTTGTCAGCCCGTTCTTCTCTCTATAAGCATCACTTGGACATGTCTTCCGCTGTAACAATAGAAACCGAAACACAAAATCACTTCCTGTTTTACAAATGATTTAGTTTCTGTTCTTAAAAAAACTACCAGAAAAAAGTGCAACTGCTTGCTACTTGGGCTGTACCTTCAAAAATACAACTCTGTCCCTAATCACTTCATACAGGGTGTTTATTAGGAGGGTGCGTATTAGTAATTTAAAATATTAATATGCACCTTTTAAGGGCAGTTACGGTACAAAGGTGTACTTTTGAGGGTACTACTAGTAGCATGCTTTTTTTGCTATAAACATACCTTCATTTGTCCAAGTTTAATTTGTAAGAACATTTAAAGTAAGCTACACATAGCCAGGCAAGAAAAGCATGCAATGTGTGCCCCCTTGAAAACGTTTGAGGCGGGGCTGTCAAATAGGGGCAGTAGGAGTGTTTTGGAAACAATTGTGCACGGTGTCGCAAGTGATGCAGAAATGTCACACTTTAACTTTAAGCCTTGCAGAGCATGCATTCACCTCTTACTGATTGTGATTGACTAACAGGAAGGAAGTTCCAGAGAAGGCTCCTCCCATTCTCAACCATCAACAAGACTGTTTCACGTCAATGGAACAAATGAGTTCAACACACGTGCTGTTGAGGTACCTCCACGCTCATCTTCTCTGAACTCCAACGATGTGTTTGTGCTCAGCACGGACAAGTGCTGCTACCTGTGGTACGGCAAGGTTGGTAGTGTCAAATCCTGAGAATATCTGGCATATTTCAGAAGATGTTTCTGCATATTTCTAACCTGTCTGTCCTACATATTTGTCCTAAATATTACTGTGCAGGGCTGCAGTGGAGATGAGAGAGAGGTGGCCAAAACTCTGTCTGACATCATCTCCAAGAGGGAGAAGAATGTTATTGCAGAGGGTCAGGAACCAGCTGACTTCTGGGTAAACCTTGGTGGAAAGTCGCAGTATGCCAGCAGTAAAAGGTACAGTAACATTTGCACATTGTACATTGTAAAAGAACAAATTATCTGCTCGGCTCTTTTCCAAATCCTACTGAAACAGAAATGTTGTGAAATTGTATTATAAGTTAAAATAACAGTTTTCTATTGAATATATTTTCAATTGTAATTATTTTTTTGTGATTTGAAAGCTGAATTTTATATTTATTTTTACTCCAAGAAACAGTGTCACATTGCCTTCATGGTTCAAAATTACAATCATGTGAATTTTAAATTTAATTAATTTTTAATTCCACTTCCTTCCATTTAAATTGGAATTCTGCATCTTTTAGTTTAAATTCAAAGCAAAGTCAGGAATTTTACTGGAATTTAAAAGGCATTCTCAGCTGCCTTTTTGTCTACATAGGGCAGCCACATTCTAAGTCTGCATCTTAACTGAAATGGAACCTTATAAAATAGTGTTTTGAAATGCTGTAAATACTGTAGATAATGAATTAGACATACAGTGCAACAGTCAGGTTCCATAACTAAAAATTATATTAATTTCCTCCATAGGGAAATAGATTTTTAATGATACTTAAAAGACAGACCTGTTGTTAATTGATGGTATATGCCTTTTAAGCCTTTATTTTAAACCTTTTTTTTTTAAGAATTGTGTTTACCATTGTAATTCTTCGTGAAAAACTACCCATGATGCTGTGGAGAAAATTCCACCAATCAGGGAGCAAATCTTGTGGGTTTGGTTTATGGCTTATAATGCTTTAATAAAAACTTTTTAAAATCCCTATGGGAAAAGTGAATGGAAAAAAATACTTCTGGAACCAGCACCGTACCTGTTGAACGCTATAGTGCTCCATAAATGAAGAACACAGGAGAGCGATATAGACAATTGGTTTCAATAGGGTTTAGAATTGGAGAATGCATTTAGGCATTGTTTTCTTTGCAAAGGATATGCAATGCTTGCTGCCTACATAGACAGTTCACAAGTTTTAGGACACCGCTTATACATTTCTTCTTTTCTCAGACTTCAGGATGAGAGCAGCAGTATCACGGCCCGGTTGTTTGAGTGCTCCAACCAGACGGGTCGTTTTATAGCGACAGAGATTACAAACTATAACCAAGATGACCTGGATGAGGACGATGTGATGTTGCTGGACATCTGGGATCAGGTGAATGTTGGCGTGGTTTTCTCTCTTCACAATTGTGCATACCCTTTTCAGACCACTAGAATTCACACCACAAATATGTTCTGTCAGGTGTACCTGTGGATCGGCAAAGGTGCCAATGACAAGGAGAAGCATGACGCAGTGCTTACAGCACAGGAATATCTGAAGTCCCATCCTGCAGGGCGTGATCTGGATACACCTATCCTAGTGGTGAAGCAAGGGTTTGAGCCGCCCACTTTTACAGGCTGGTTCCATGCCTGGGATCCACAAAAGTGGAGTGTAAGTATGACATGAGTTTCGGCATGACAATTTACTTCACAAGCGTACGGCATAGTCAATTAATTTTTTTCTCTCTTTTAGGGTGGGAAATCCTACGACCAGCTGAAAGCAGAGCTTGGCGCTCCAACTGATCTCATCGAAATTACTGTGGTAGGTTATTCACTCTTCAAATGGTAGCATTTCACTAGCAATGTCAAGGCCATGGGTTCAGTTACTTAGGGGATGCATGAACTGATCAAATGTACAGTATAACTTGAATGCTTTTTTATGCATAAATAGCAAGTGAAAGTGAAAAATGGTTTAACACCTTGTGCACAGGATTTGACCAAACCAACCTCAAACCAAACCAACTCAAGTAGCTCAACTCAAGGGGGTAACTTGCCCCGTCCTGTCACAGAAAGCTTCCCTCCAGAGAAGCTGGTGAACGTTCAGACAGAAGACCTGCCTGATGGAGTCGACCCCACAAGAAAAGAGGTAAACTCTTGATCTACAAACATCTTTCTTACACAAATCTGACATACACAATTCCATAATGCAATGAAACATTCCTCAAAACAACTTTTATTGGAGAATAAAAAAGTCAATTTATATTTTCATTTATATTTGTTGTTATATATATATATATATATTATATTATATTAAATGCAAAAACTCCTAAAATAGCAAACATTTAAAAAATATATATATTATTTTAAAGAACGTAAAGCTTATTTTTTTTAGGACTTTTTTGTGATTTTTGGATTGTGGCCTTATTTTCATGACAATTAAGCTATTAATGATGATAAATGCAACAAATCCTATTCTCATTTTACTTTTACATTTTGTTGTTGTTGTGATTATTATTATTATCAATATTAATTATTAACATAATACATTATGTTAGTATATGCCTTACATTTTTTCTGATTTAAATTAATAGTAATATCACAATAATAACAATAAAAAATATATTAATAGCACACTTTAATTTTCTTTCTTTGATTTTCGAGTTAAATATGCCCTGAACATGTTTTTGTGAGATTCATCCATTGATAAAACGTTATCATCTATGCAGGACTATCTCTCAAACGACGACTTTAAACTGATCATGGGGATCTCTCGGGTTGATTTCTATTCTATGCCGTCCTGGAAGCAGATGAACGTGAAGAAAGAAAAGGGCCTGTTTTAGGATGGGCACAAATACATTCCTGTTCTGCGAAACAGACTTCCTCTCATGCTAAACTGTATGAATGCTAATGGTGCGATGCAAAAACAGTACACTACAGTCAGGATCATTTCCTTTTAGAGTTCTTAGATTTACATGTTTACATGTTTAATTACTTTATTTAAATATGTTGTTTTGCAAATGCAAATTGATTTATTTGAAATTGCCATATGTCATAAAGCAGAATTAATTACTTTAAGAGTATAATATTATAACAGAAAATATGGATGATATGGGAAAATTAAGTTTGCAGATCTGTCTTTTTTTTACACAGGGTTTTGTATTAAACCTGCATGATAAACTTCCAATGTAATCTTTCCTTAATGCATCTCAAGGGGAAACCTTCAGTGTAAAGCTGCTTTAAGTGGTTTAAGCACTACAATACATTTTAATATATTTCAAGAAAGATACAAGTTTTATGTGAGATTAATCGTGTATACTGAGTATTAATTATAAAAGACACGTGGAGACTTCTGTATACTGTGTAATTTCCATTGGTATTAATAATTTACTGCGCACAAGAGGCACACCACCTGTCCAATGGAAAAGTCAATAAACAGGAAAAGACTCATTGTAATGGAAAATCTTCTGTTGGCTCTTTGCTAATGCAAATATTATACATTAAATTATGAACAAATTCAATATGGTATTGTAAAACTTTTCTCTTTTTTGTGGCCCTAAGCAAAGCATTTGCATCTCAATCTAACAAAACAGCACTTGTTACAGTTACTTGTTACAAAAACAGTTTTAATTTTAAAACAGCATAGAGATCAAAGTTTGAGAATGATATTCAAATAAGGGCAGCCTACTAGTTACTTAGGAACGCTATCAGATGTTCAAGTCATGTGTACCACCATCCTAGCTGGGAGGATTTAAACCAGTCTAGGCTAGTTTACTCACTTCATGGTCTCCAAATTTTCTAAGCACCAGACCAGCCTGCCTGGGATACCAACAAACCATCTTAGGCTTGTTTAAACTGATCTTTCAGCAGTAGTTAGCAAAAAAGTTTAATCTGGGACATGACAAACTTGACAAGCCTTTGAAATACAGACTGTCAGTTTTAACAGGTAGAACTACCTAAGACACAAGTACAGAGAAACAATGTTTACGAATGAATAAATGGGCCTATATGAATATGTCTAATATATGATTTATTAATAGCTAGCACATTCGTGAGAAACTGCACATACAAATCTTGAGGTGGTTGTAATGGCTGCAGCAAACTATAGATGGCGTTCATGAGGTAAGGAAAGGTGATGAGTAGTTTCCTGTTTTGTGGTGTATTATTGTCTTAATTTGTCATTTTCGTTGTTTTTTTCTGTTTGGAGGAGTTATAGTTGTTTGGGGTTTTTCGAAGTATATAGTAATTTCATAAACAGTTCATGAAGTTCGGATGAAATCACCTCAGCAGCACGCACAGGTGACCAAATAGAATAGACTACTAGCGCCATCTTGCGCCTTCAGTACGTAGTTCACTAAAACGTTTTTGTTGTTTATCTGTATTTTATACAGAATCTTTTTTTTCTTATGCTTGTTAAAAAGTCTGCTTTTTAAAGTGCCATTTAAAGGTCTTACGTTTGAAGTTTCCATTAAAAAAAATATTCCTGTGGCAAATTGGCACATGTGACAAATCTCAAACATGGTAGGCTACTTGTTTTCATAAAGGCTTTAGTTTAGCACTTACAACGAATTCACGTCACATACATTAAAAAGACAGAAATGCGAATAATATTTTATATATTTTATTTAACATTTTAATAATAGTTTTGGGGACCAAGTGCCTTTTTTTTTTTAATGTGTTTTAATATTTTATTTCCTAAACAGACATTTATTTTGAAGTTCAGTTTGCAAAAAAATATTACCGTCGCTGTCTTCACACACATCTGTCACTACTCTCGAAGCAGAAGTATTATAAAAACAATGACGTATGTGTTCGTTCATGTAGTTTCAATTGGTAGCAAAATAAAATCATCATGCAGCCTTATAAAATTAATGCAAACCAGAGAACGTCATGCTGTGTTTCTGTTGCTCATTACATTTTTTTCTGAAACGTCTGCGTATTTGACAAATACTGCATTTAAATGACTTTATCTGTGATAGAGTATGCAAACACAGTGTGAGCGTCACTACCGGGAACTGAAAGACTTTCACTTTAAGTGTCCGGCGACTTGACGTCTCTGCTTTCAATTTCACCCCCGACTGCAAGGAGCTAACGTTACTCTCGCCGACCAGTCGCAGCATTACGTAAAACACGCCTAATGTCTTAATCTACCATTGGATGTACCATGACCAGCTGATATATTGTATACAAAGGTCAGGTTTTACAGGTTGCTAAGCACCGGCACATAAAGGAGCCACTTCTAGTGCATAGTGGCTACTCTTATCACGCTCTTATCACAGTTTTTGTGCGAGAAGTTGCTATTTAACTACATTTATACATTTTCAGCTTTTCTCTCTCTAAACAGCTCAACAAAGCAGCCAGAATGAGCTCTTGTTCTGGACGAGAAAATGCCAAAGTTGTAATTGTAGGTTCAGGTTTTGCAGGGCTGGCCGCTGCAGCCACATTGGTGAAGGCAGGATTTGTAAACCTCCTGGTTCTTGAGGCGAAGGAAAGAGTTGGAGGTCGAGTGCACACCACTAAACCCTTCACCGAGAATATCATCGAAGTTGGAGCGAACTGGATCCACGGACAGAAAGGAAACCCCCTGTACAAGATTGCGAAAGAGGAGAACCTGCTATGCGAGGGACCTTCTGCATCCAAAAACATGTGCCTGCCCCGTTCTGTAACCCCTCGAGATTACTTTTTCAAAGAAGACGGGAAGCAGGTCTCCACAAAGCTTGTAGATCAGGTGTGTTCGCACTTCAGCAAGCTCACTGACAAAGCTTTTGATGATGAACTCAAGCAGAAGCACAGGAAACTAAGTCTTGGTGCTTATCTAGACGATGCCTTTGGTGAATTTCCTCTAGCGGCGACAGAAGACGGCCAGCAGGTTTTTGAATGGTGCAAGAGGACTGAATGCACAGACGAAGCCTGCTCTAGCCTCTATGAGGTGTCTGCGTCTCAGATTAGCTATTACACTGCTTTAGAGGGAGGATTTTTTAACACTTTGGGACCCGGTGGCTATCAAGCAATCTTAGATGTCCTCCTGAGAGATCTACCTTCAGGAACCATCCAGTGTAGTGCACCTGTCAAGAGCATCCGATGGGATTTGGTCAGAAAAGGCCATTGTGAAGACCAAAGGTATCCTGTTCAGGTCGTTTGTGAAAATGGACAGAGCTTTGAGGCAGACCATGTGATTGTCACAGTTTCTCTCGGTGCTCTCAAAGACAAAGCTTCGACCATGTTTGAACCGTCCTTACCGGCAACAAAGCTGTCTGCGATTGAGAATCTCGGCTTTGGGATAGTGGACAAAATCTTCCTGTTTTTTGAGAAGAGTTTCTGGCCAGATGACTGTGCCGGGGTGCAGATGGTGTGGAAAGAGGGGCCTGAAGATAAAGATGTTTATGAATCTCAGTCTGAAGGAGACGCCTGGAAAAAGACGTGGTTCAAGAAGGTCACCGGTTTTGATACAGTGGCCCGTCATCCCACGGCTCTGTGTGGCTGGATCACAGGCAGAGAAGCACTGTATATGGAGAATCTTCAGGACAGTGAAATAGGAGATACCTGTTGTAAGGTATGGTAACATAAATGATGAAAAGTATGGCATATAAGCATTTTCCCATGTTGCAATCAAAATTATTCACCCCCTTGACCTGCAAGGCATGCTACAGTGGAAAAAAAAAACTATTGCATGCAATTATCTTTTATTATTTCATTGTGTGTCAGTGTAATATAAGGTGTGCTCTGACATGTCAGACTTCCAAAAAATGGCAAATCATGGGAGCCTATTAAGCAGGAGCATCTGTAACCTTAGCAATTAACCCAATTATTTGGTGTTTTAAGAACAAAAGTCTTTACAATTATGACTGCATATAAAAAGAATGACATAACTTCACCAGCGAAGAAGAATAGTGGGCGAAAATCAAACATGAATAATAGGGAGGGTTGTGTCGAAGGATTGTGGGAAACAGCAAAGGATTGTGTCGAAACTACACAAAACTGCAGAAAAAGTGACCAAGTGACAGAAAATGGCCATATTCACACTGAATAGTTTCCACAAAAAAAAACAACCAGAGAGAACAAATGAAAGGGCTGTACTGCTAAAAATTAAATTAACTGCTAAATGCAAAAAAAAAGCTAAATGCGAAAAAGATGATCATCACAAAAAAACTAGGAAAGTTGGATCACCAAAATGAACTTTAAAATCTGCCCTGGCTTAAATAATCAAACCACTGTGGGCAGTTTTGGAGAGAAGAGTGAGAAGCATGTGTTGAACGTGTTGGCCAAAATGGTTATTGGTAAATGGCAGTAATAATCTGAAAATGCTGACACATTGTGTTTATGTCTTTGAAGGTTACTCAGGTCTTGCACGGGCTGGTCAGTGCCGGAGGTCTCAACGACGCTGATCTCCAGATGGGGTTCTGATTCTCACGTCCGTGGCTCCTACACATTTGTTCCTGATGGTGTTGATGGCGTGAAAGCACACAAGGCATTAGCATCACCTCTTCCTCCTAAAGATAAATGCAGAGGGAGGAAGGTAACCTCTTAATAACTTGTACAAGTTTTTAATTATTTATATTATATACATACAAGTGCATGTAATATTTTATCTACAGTATATATTACAAAATATAGTAGAATTTGATATCTATTTACTTTTTCGCTGATTATTACAAAAAACGTCTATATATCAGCCAGTGTTATTTTAGTATTATTTTATTTTTCAGTATAATTATTTAGTAATATTTTATTTTATATTGGTATATATTCTATTTAGCTTTATTGTTATTATTTAAGTTTGAGTAATTTTAGTACTTTAACTGATTTTATAGCGGTTTGCTGCCAAGGCATTTCTAATTTTAATTTCATTTTTTATTTTAAAGTGCCCCTATTATGGATTTTTAAATGACCTTTCATGCAGTGAAACAGCTCTAAGTAAATGAAAATATCCTGCAAATTTTAAATCTGAAAGTGCACCGTGTATTAAGTTACTGTCGCTCAAAAGAAAGAGTCGACTCTGAATCATTGAAACAAGTCGTTTTTAAAACGAATCCCAAACCGTTTCATGTTGAGGTCAGCATGAATCATTAGCATATTGCCCGCCCACTAGTTGGTCTTTTCGCTCGGTCTGAATGAAAATGCAGATTCATTCTTTGCCACTAGGTGCTGCTTTTGGAGCTGTAAAATAGCGGTTTCCCCGGTAACGCTGTACACAAAGCAGCACTGCGCTCACAAACACTGCTTTATCAGCAGAGCCGATCCTCCCTATACGCAAGTTGCGTGGGGCCCCCGAAACACCAGGGGGCCCCCTTGCTCTCAAAGATGTTGATGTTTCATTTTTTAATCTGGCCAGCGTTTATGAAAACATGAATCATTTATTTTAATGCAGTGAGCTCTCTCCCTCTCTACATAAAAAATATGTCAATTCATGCACATGATTTGTAATGTTGTAATTGTAATTATGAAGTTAATAACAACATGGTTTTATTTCTCTTTGTTTCTGAAGCACCTTCAGCTGTTGTTTGCTGGTGAAGCTACACATGTGAACTTCTACACCACGACCCATGGAGCGTATCTCACAGGGGTCAGAGAAGCAGAACGACTCATAAGCTATTACGCTGATTGAGCAGACAGTCACAAAGAGAGGGAAACATACACTTTGGTTTCATAAAGATAACATTTTATGAATGTGTAATATTTCATAGGCTTCCTCTCGCACCCTACAGTCTTACACAAGTTTAGTGTTTAAACGAGCCATAGGTAGTTTACAGCTGCCTGACAAACATTATTAACTGGTCCAGCTGGTCACAGTGACATGCATATCTCTGTCCTGTTAATTGTTAAACATATCTGTGCTGTACGTGTAGTACTGATGGAGAAATAATCTTTCCCAATCTCCAAGCAAGGTTCAAATCATATTTTCTAAAAATGGAAGATGATTCATAGAAGTAAATTAATTAAATGAAGAAAATGAGTGGTTTTTAATCTGTAATATGCATACAGGCCCTCAGGTGATATGCAGCATGACTCATGATAATTTAATATTGACCAACATAAAATGTAAAGCACTTTTGATTATTGTTCACAATTGTTTGTAATGGCACAGTGCCTTAATTTAAATGAACTTTTTATCTGGGAATATATATTTGATAGTTTCGAGGAATAAACTACTGCCAATCAAGCGTTTGGACATTTCTTTTTCATTCCTTATTATTACTATTTTCCTTATTTATTATTATTTAGAATAACAGAAAAATTATCAAAACTATAAAACTGCATAGATGGGGATATATAATTGGGCAATATGTGATGACCAATGAAAATAAAGCTCTTATATTTGAGCTTATTTGTCATATTAGATGACTTGTCAATTTAATTTAATAGATTGCACTTTCAGTAAAACATTTGTATTTTGTTTGTAAAATGTGTTTTTAATGCATGTTGAGTTTTCGTTGCATTTACGTTACATTGCATTTCGTTGAAATCGTGCAGCACCGGGACATGCTTTTACATCAGTGAGAGGTGGTGTACAGATGTCTGAAAGACATCACCAATTACAAGATACCATCCTCCAGCAATGTGGAGAATCAACAACTGGCAGACGATCTGAATGAGTTCTATTGCAGGTTTGAAAAAAACACCATTCACACCTCCTGCAACCCCCCTCTCCCCCACACCTGCACTGCAGATAAGAGAAGAGGATGTGCGCCAGGTCTTCAGAAAGAACAAGAGAAGGAAGGCACCAGGCCCAGATGGTGTGCCACCAGCCTGCCTGAAAACCTGCACTGACCAGCAGGCCACCATCTTCTTCACACAGATCTTCAACAGATCACTGGAGCTGTGCGAAGTCCCCTCATGCTTCAAACGCTTCACCATCATCCCCGTCCCAAAGAAGCCCAAAATTACTGGACTTAATGACTACAGACCTAACATATGTGGCCATGAAATCATTTGAAAGACTAGTTTTGGATTATCTGAAGGACACCACTGGACCCTTACTGAACCCCCTGCAGTTTGCCTACAGAGCAAACAGGTCTGTGGATGATGCAGTCAACATGGGACTGCACTACTTCCTCCAACATCTGGACAAACCAGGGACTTATGCAAGGATCCTGTTCGTGGACTTCAGCTCCGCTTTTAACACCATCATCCCGGACACCCTTCAAAATAAACTAGACAGGCAGCAGCTAGTGAGGCTGGGAGAACTCACATCCAACACCCGCACAATCAGCACTGGAGCTCCTCAGGGCTGCGTTCTCTCCCCACTGCTATTCTCTCTCTACACAAATGACTGCACCTCTAAAGACCCCTCTGTCAAACTCCTGAAGTTTGCAGATGACACCACATTCATCGGTCTCATCCAGGACGGAGACGAGTCTGCTTACAGACAAGAGGTTGAGCAGCTGGCTGTCTGGTGCAGTCACAGCAACCTGGAGCTTAACACGCTCAAAACTGTAGAGATGATAGTGGACTTCAGGAGAAACCCCCCTGCATTCCCCTCATTCACCATCATGAACAGCACTGTGACTGCAGTGGAGTCATTCAGGTTCCTGGGAACCAGCATCTCTCAGGACCTGAAGTGGGACACTCACATTGACTCCATCGTGAAAAAGGCCCAGCAGAGGGTGTACTTCCTTCATCAACTAAAAACGTTCAACCTGCCACAGGCGCATATGACACAGTTTTACTCTGCTGTTTTTGAGTCGGCTCTGTGCTCCTCTATAACGGTCTGGTTTGGGTTAGCCAGCAAAGCCGATGTGAGAAGACTGCAGCGGATTGTAAGGGCTGCAGAAAGGATTGTTGGTGTCCTCCTGCCCAGCCTTCAGGACTTGTACAACTCCAGAGTGAAGAAACGGGCGGTAACATCATCATAGACCCCTCTCACCCTGGACACAACCTGTTTGCACTTCTCCCTTCAGGCAGACGCTATAGATCTCTTTGCACTAAAACATCTAGGCATAAAAACTGTTTCCCCCCCCTGCCATCTCCAGCATAAACAGCTAACACAGGAATTATTACCTGTGTT
Organism: Ptychobarbus kaznakovi; assembly: GCA_027422405.1. Classification (NCBI taxonomy): domain Eukaryota; kingdom Metazoa; phylum Chordata; class Actinopteri; order Cypriniformes; family Cyprinidae; genus Ptychobarbus; species Ptychobarbus kaznakovi. Next base: position 26,338,224 of record CM049804.1, on the reverse strand, counting down.
CTGTAATTCATTCTCCATCTTTAATTATTGCCTCTCTCTCAAGTACCTTGTAAATACATATGCATATTTTTCTATACAGCTGTATATAGAGTAATAATGCACAAATCTGTACACAAATCTTCTGTTCCAGATTCATACGCATTATTATTTATTGTTAAGTCTTGTTGAAGTGTTTTTTTCATATGTCAGATATGTATGTATGCATGTATGTACCAAGAGCTTCTTAAAAACCACAACACATCCCTTGTGTGTTCGAGCACACGTGGCGAATGAAGCTGATTCTGTTTTTGCTATTTTGTACATTGCCTATTTTATATCATTCTTTTATTTTCGGTGTCCTGTCCTGTTGCTGTCATTCTGTTGCACTGTGGAGCTTCTGTCACTATAACAAATTCCTCGTATGTGTAAACATACCTGACCTGGCTAATAAAGCTCATTCTCATTATAACCAGCAGGCGTCACCAGTAGCGTTTCAAGCGCATCGAAACAATCATTTTGCGAAACATTCAGACTGTAGTCTAAATAAATAAATGTATATATACTCTAATAACAACTGTATTCATACACAGTTAATTTATAATACAATAAATGTGTATATATACACACAATTTATATTTGTCAAGCGCAAGCATTTAAACACAAAACATTTCCCGAGAAACAAATGCAGTTATTTTGAGCACTCTTATTTTGAAAAGTCACGTGCTTCCGGGAGTCATCGCTCTCTTTCGGCCGCTCGCTTCACACTGCTGCAAACACCGGTGATTCGGGAATACGATCATGAATTAGGAGAGAACTGGAGGAGTAATACGCATATTTAACAAAAGGTGAGAGAATATAAACAATGTTTCGTAATAAATATGCTAATGTTACACACAGTTATCTCTGTGAATCACTTGTGGATTTCGATCAAAAGTTTTGACTGGAATGCAGTAACGTTAATTAGCCGGATGACCCAACAGCTCGTGTCTGCAATCTCACATTTAACATGAACTAAACACCGAAAATGGATTCAAATCATTTAGGTTTGGATCCAAATGTAAACTAAGCTGTTATACTAAGCTGACGAGTCTCGTACTAGTTTGCAGTTTTAGCTTTGCACAACTAACGTTAACCCAAGCTGATCTCATTAACGTTACACTCTTCAAAACATCAGGGCAACTTGCGAAGGTATTATATTTGCAATCTGTTTTATATATTAGTATAATCATGAGGACTAAGCACGTGTACTGTATGCCATAAATAAAATACGTTTACTGGTGTATATCGTTTAAGACAAGTTGTTAAAAGTCTATAAGAATAATGATAGTTATTGAAAAACATAAATGATTCGAGTGATGTGACTTCCATCAAAGATGCTCCGCCCTCTGTAAACAGTGTTTACACCTACGTGTTCATTTCCAATAGCACCGATCTCTTCTTTCTTTTTCACTCTCTTGCTAGGTGTCTTCATTGAGGATGATCATCACACTCCTGTAAGCAGTTCTCCAACATTGGAAAGCTTAAGATCTGCACCAACAACACTCTTCAACAATGGAGATCTTCCAGAATCATCAGAGACCTTCTAGGAAGTCGTTTCTGTTTGCTTTCATCGCAGTATGGCTTTTCGTTACCATTTCCTCTGATGAAGATTACTACAAGCTGCTAGGTGTTTCGAGAGAAGCCAGTACTCGTGATGTCCGGCAGGCTTTTAAAAAGCTTGCTCTCACAATGCATCCGGATAAAAACCCTGTGAGTAGCTTTCTGATTATTATGGCATAGCAGCCAGACATGTGTGTCTTCCTTCGTTTGTGACTCCCTGAGCACGCTGCGATTGTCTTCTCAGAATGATGCAACGGCCCACGAGAAGTTCTTGAAGATCAATCGGGCCTACGAGGTGTTGAAGGATGAGGACTTGAGGAAGAAATACGACAAGTATGGAGAGAAAGGCCTGCAAGATGAGCAGCAGGGAGGAAGATATGAAAGCTGGAACTATTACAGATATGATTTTGGTAATTCTATTCGCTATGTTATGTTCTGTGTGGATGTTATTTCATGGTGCTTCAATACAACCCAGAATAAGTAGGAAGATATTTTGTACTTGTCTTTATACTGGAGAAAAAACATGCAACTGTGTTTTTCAGGAATTTATGATGATGATCCAGAAGTTACTACACTAGACCGAGGAGACTTTGGTAAGTGATGACCTTAAATCACCTAGATTATGCACTTTTATTGGATTTCTAGACAAACTGAAAAGCATTTTATATGCTGGATTGAATCTCTTCAGGTTATATTATACCCCAAAATCAAAAGACAAAAAATGACTTATATTTTGCATAAAGTAAATTATTTTATTTTTTTTGCATTGTGACATTATTTTAATGACACGCACATTTTCCCCGACATTTTTCAAATTATGCTCCCAGATATTTACTATGTTACATTTTTTGGCAATTTTTTTTTATTGTCATTAGCAATTTTCATTCGATATCCTTATTATAATAGAGAAACATTTTACTGTATTACAGAAAAGACAAAAATTAATTTAGCAAACATGAAATGGTATAATAAATGTGGTTATATAAGTGTAATAATAGTACTATTCTAATAATAGATCAAATAACTCTAGTTCTATTTTTTTACGTGGATTTAATGAGTTTGAGAAATGCATTTTGTAACTTTTGAGAATTGGAGGGTAAAATGTGCTTAATATTTCTACAAAATAATGCAGACAAAAATTACAAAAATCTAAATAAAATATACTGTTTTATTAATATCTTTATTTTACATATGGGGTGAGATATGACCTGAACATTTCTCGTCAGGTTTCTTTAAACCCACCAATCGCATCTTTTTAGCAGATCTTGTACAATTCAAATGAAGGCCTAACCTGTTTTGTCTTTTTCCACAGATGCAGCTGTAGATTCTGGCGAGGTCTGGTTTGTGAATTTCTATTTCCCACGCTGCTCGCACTGTCACGATCTTGCCCCCACGGTACGTAACTCTGTTTCTCCTCCTCACACCTGTTAGGATTGTTAAAGCTACGGTAGGTTATTTGACTGACGTGTGATGCACCTCACAGTGGCGGGAGTTTGCTAAGGAAATGGACGGTGTGATTCGGATCAGTGCTGTAAACTGCGGTGATAATGGCATGTTGTGCCGTAGTAAAGGCATCAACAGCTACCCCAGCCTCTATGTGTTCAGAGCAGGAATGGTGAGAACGTTCTGCCTTTATCAACATATGATACGTTTAATGTCTGTAGTGATCCTAAAATATAAATGTGATCTTGCCAACAGAAGCCAGAGAAATATTATGGCGACAGAACAAAATCAAGCCTCACCCATTTTGCAATGCAGTTTGTGAAGAGCAAAGTGACAGAACTATGGCAAGGTATTCAATTTGGGCATGACCTTTTACATTTTATTTTCTTTAAATCTAGAAATAAAAATATTTTTCAGAGTTCATGCAACTGCTGTCATTAAAGCAAAAGATAGCTGTACTAAAAAAAATGAATTAATGCTAATAAAAAAAAAGCAAAATGGTGTATTTATTAAGGGAAATACTTATCTGCCACTATTTATTCATTTTGTGTTATTTGGTGTAGCAATAACTTTATAGATTCTTTTGTAACATTTGTAAATATTATTATTAGACTTTTTTTCATTAAAGTTTAATGCTAAAAATTTACATTTACACAAAGTATTAATGTAATATAAAATGATATAGTATTTTATTGTACTGTCTTTGTTGAAAATTGTATGTAAAATATTTTAATTTCCAGGGAACATTTTTAATGAGCTTGATCGAGCATTTGCTGAAAGAATCGGCTGGTTGATCAATTTCTGCGCTGACACTGGGGGTGAGACAACTACTGAAGCTTATTAGAAATTCCAACCCATAATCACGCTTCTTTTATTCTAAAAAGCCATATTTTTTTTACAGATTGTCTGGAATCTCAGACAAGGCGGAAGCTTGCTGGAATGTTGGTAAGCATTAAGCCGATCATGTTTCACCAAATTCAATTTCAGTGTCACATGTCTCAAAGCATTTAATAACAGATGCTTTTGTCTTGTGAGCATGAATGAACATTGTAACCTCTCCTGCACTTGTTTCTCTCTACAGGATGGTCTGGTCAATGTAGGATGGATGGATTGCTCCAAACAGGCAGATCTGTGTGACAGCTTTGAGATCACCACTAGCACTACTGCCCTCTTTCCCCCTGGCAGCTCTCTTGCTCAGAAAGGCAGCGTAATGGTAGGGACCTTATTTATAAATATGCATCCTGTCCAGTTCTTGAAGGAATGGTTCACCCAAAAATGAAAATTTAGCTAAAACTGTACTTACCTTCAGGCCATCCAAGATGTCGATGAGTTTGTTTTTTCATCAGAACAGATTTGGAGAAATGTAGTATTACATCACTTGCTCACCAATGGATACTCTGCAGTGAATGGGTGCCGTCAGAATGAGAGTCCAAACAGCTAATAAAAACATCACAATAATCCACAAGTAATCCACACAACATCAATTAACATCTTGTGAAGTGGAAAGCTGGATGTTTGTGAGAAACAAATCCGTCAAGATGCTGAAAACGCTCATTCTTCAAACTATAGCTTCCTAGGGCTGCACGATACATCGTTTCAGCATCGATATCATGATGTGTACATCGGCGATATAGTCACATCGCGGGATGTGCGATGTTTAGTATACTGACGTTATATTTTATACTGATCATTTTCGACACACGTGCGAAACTGTCAAAATGCATGTCTCTGCAAGTATCCTTGAAAACACGTTGCTTATGGCTTAGGTGAAGGTAAACTGTTGAGAAAGTAAACGGATAGTATATTTGTTCACAGCAGTTTAATGTTCCTGAGGCTTTCTGTGTCACGAATGTTAATCAAACAACAAAACACAGAGAAAAATCACTTGATTGAATCATTTGATTATTCAATTTCTGTACCTGAATACTGCTAGACGTACCTGAAGAATATAAAGCACTGTTTATTTCATTTGTATCATTTTTCTATTATATTTATCTGTTTGTAATTTGCAAATAGCAATGCTGATTTATTCACCTACAAAAATAATCCTAATCATTAATTATTTTTTTTTTTCCAAATAGAGCTGTTCAAGTCATCTGGTGTGTTTTGTTGTTTGTTTTTTCATATACATCACAGGAAAAAAAAAAATATTGCAATGTGAGTTTTTTTTCCAATATCGTGCATCCCTATTGCTTCCGGCTAGTGTCCTCTATCTATAATATTGCTTTATGTCATGAAAAAGTTGTCTCGTCTGAATCAGGAGAGAAATATGCACCGATAAGGCACGGTTTACAAGCAAAAACAGTTCTAAACAAATATTTCAGTGGATTTTGATGTGAGAGGACAACAGAAGACAGACTGTATCACTGGTGGAAGCTCGGTTATGGATTGTGGACTTGTATTTTGGCGCAATGATATACATTTAAAATGCCTTAATGGTGTATTTGTCTCTTACAAACACTTATCTTTTTTCACTTCACAAGACATTAATTGATGTGGATTACTTGTGGATTATTGTGTAATCAGCTGTTTGGACTCATTCTGACGGCACCCATTCACTTGCTAAGGATCCATTGGTGAGCAAGTGATGTTATGTAAATTGTCTTTGAGCTATTTTTTTGTTATTGTGCTAATTTAATGGGCTGGTTTTCATTTTGATTTGATCAACCTTGCAGTTTATCCAGAGTTTGGATACTAAAGAAATATATGCACAAGTGTTGCAGCATCTGCCTGACCTGGAGATTCTCACAAAGAGCAGCTTTGAGGTAAGAGTCGAAGTCACTTTATCATGAACATCATATGTTTGCCTTCCTGTACCACACCCAGCACTACCTGCAGCACCACTGTTTACACAGCAACTGACATGCTGCATGAAATATGATTGCGTGGCATACAATGTCATTAAAGACATCCTACTTATTTTTAGTTCTATATGTTTTTTCTGACTTTTCTCCTGTCATTTCAGCATAAACTGGCTCATCACCGATGGCTCATCAGTTTCTCCTTTGGACATAATGATCTGGCATCACACGAGTATAAAAAACTCAAGGCTGCTATGAAGGACTCTCACATACAGGTTCTTTCTTTCTTTTTGATGTCCCTGATTTTATTTAGTTCACTCAAAATGTAAAAGGATATTTAATTTACTCACTCTCATGTTGTTCCATAGTCCAAAAAGCACCATGTTAATTAAGTCATATGACTTGTGTGCGATATTGTTTTGAAGCTGTAAGATATAAGATTTAGTTTGTTTCTTACAGTTTTCTTATGGATTCAGACAACTTTTGAAGTGTCGTATGGACTGCTTTATTGTTCTTTTATCATAAAAGTACAATAAAGCAGTCCATACCACACTCTAAACGTTGTATGGTGCTTTTGCCAATTAATTTGTTTACATTGTTTTACACCGTGGTCATGACTTCTGAAATATGGTGCTGTAATGTTGGATTGATTGCGTTTATCTGTTTGCACAGGTGGGGAAGGTGGACTGTGTCGCAGATTCAGAGCTGTGTGCTTCTCTATATATACAGAAGCCCTGTGTGGCTGTTTTTAAAGGAGTTGGAATTCATGATTTTGAGATTCACCATGGTGAGTGAGTCCGAAAGAGCCTTAGTAAAGTAGGCCTAAGTAGAGCCTTGCTGCTTGAGAAACATTTCTTATTATTTTCAATGTTGAATACAGTTGTGCTGCAGAATGTTTTTGTGGAAATCATGATAACACTATGAAAGAGCAGCTATTATTTAAAATAGTTTTTTTATATATATTATAAATGTCTTCACGTTTGATCAGTTTGAAGCATCGTTTCTGAATTAAAGTCTTTATGACCCCAAACTAGGGTGAAGGTCAAATGTGCTTGACCTTCACACCCTAAATGGCTTTTAAAGTTCTCCACTGTAGGAAAGCAGCATCAGAGGTTTAACAGACATGTTGGTTTAGCCAGTAACACTACAAGCTGTAAACACTGATCTAAATTGATCAAATTTAGTTTGGTATTGCTCTGAAATTGGTCTAAACTGCATTCTGATGCCAATTACTCTGTTAAATCTCCAGGTAAGGATGCCCTGTACAATGTCGTGGCCTTTGCAAAAGAGAGTGTGAATGCCCACGTCACCACGCTGAGGCCTGAGAACTTCCCCAGCCATGAGAAAGAGCCCTGGCTGGTTGATTTCTTCGCTCCTGTGAGTTGTTACATCTAAACCTCTCTGTTAAACCTCTGCTGAAGACTCTTTTTGAACACTCATGATTATCTGCTGAGCACGTACTTGCATTGCCATGGTAACTTCCAGCCGATGGTTGATTCATCAAGCTCAGGAGGGTGAGAAATGATCTGTGGAGGCAAGCACAGTGAACATTACTGCCACAGTGTGACGTCAATGCAATTAAAATGATTTAAAAACATTCTGGGTATTTATTCTGTCCCGCAGTGGTGCCCGCCATGTCGAGCTCTTCTCCCCGAGTTGAGGAAAGCCTCCATCCAGCTCTTTGGACAGCTGAAGTTTGGGACTCTGGACTGTACCGTGCACGAGAGGCTCTGTAATACGGTAGAGATGTTTGCCCTCGCTCAAACGATGCAGAATTGACGGTTGATCGGGCATGATGATTAAATGTGGTTTCCTGTAGTGTGCTCTTAATAGGGATTCAGATCCTCTTTAGCTTCCTGTCTTACCAGTCACCAGATCTGTTTATAGAATGATCGTGAACCCTGAATCTTTGCCACAGGAAACCACAGCATCTGACTTATGCCTTACATTCTGTTCACAGGTGGTGTCATTTCTGCACCTCTAACAGCAAAATTAACTAAATAATAATTGATTTTTAGAATAATAATTATTATCAGTAATGATTGTAATAATGCTTTTTATGGTCTTGTATTTTGAAAATAACTGATTCATGATAATTATTCATAATTTATTATTTTTCAGTTACAGTAATTATATGTATCAGTGTGTACAGATTTGGTTTCAGAAGTATCATAACTTTATGCCACAGGAAACCACAGCATTTGACTTGTTGCTTAAAAGTGTATCATTTCTGCAGCACTAGCAGCAAAAATAATAATACTTTTTTATATTAATATGATTATAATAAGTAGAAGGATTATAATTTGTTTATTAATTATTATACTTTAATAATATATTATTAGTAATTACTATTAAATTATCAGTCATTATCATAAATTCTTCATTAAGTCAATATTAATATTGTTATGATTACGATTTTTATTATATAATATTTTTAGAATAATGTATTATTATTATTATTAACAATACTTATGTAATTGTGTACATATATTTATAGAAGTATCATAAAACTTCTGAATCTTTGCGACAGGAAACAACAGCATTTGACTTGTTTACTTATGTTACTGGTGAAGCATGTCATTTCTGCACCACTATAATTATTAATAAATAATTAATAATAATAATCTTGCATTGTACTGAGAAAGAGATAGTCCTGCCTCACACTGCCTTTGACTGTTTAGATTTAACTTTTGTTATTTTAAACCTTTTTGATTTAACATAAGCTGATTTTACCTGTGTATGAGTGTTGAGAGCTGGCACTCATCTCTTGCATCCTTCCCTTCTTCAGTACAACATCCATGCTTATCCTACAACTGTAATATTCAACAAGTCCAGCATCCATGAGTATGAAGGTCATCATTCTGCAAATGGCATCCTGGAGTTTATAGAGGTAATGCACAGATTATAGTTACCTCTTTCATAATCCATTCAGCATACACATTATACACAGCACCTGTTGAGATGTAATAGATGATTGTGTGTTCTGCAGGACCTGGTGAACCCTGCGGTGGTGACTTTGACCCCAGAGTCATTCCAGGAGCTGGTGAAGAGACGCAAGTCCTCAGAGACGTGGATGGTGGATTTCTACGCTCCATGGTGTGGCCCTTGCCAGGCCCTGCTGCCAGAGTGGAGGAGAATGGCACGGGTATATGCTCTCATATATTACACTGACACTTCATCTGCATGTTACGGCATTACCTTTTTCCTCGTTTCCTGTTTTTTTGCAGTTGTGTATGATCTCAGTGTAATTGGTCTTATTACATAAGCGGCTGTCGATAAATGTTTGATTTAATCATGACGTGTGATTCCTAAGATCCTAAGACTTTACATTCTAATGACAATTCTAAGATATTTTTCCAAAATGTAATGCAACTCTAGAAATGCCATGATACGAATTACATTTGAGTATCTGTGCATGTAACAAAGTGTACTTTAAAAAAAGCTGCAAATCATAAAGTTTAAACCATTTTTAAATTCCTGAATATTCATATGAAATCCAGTAGGACACATACGATTTTTCTTTTTAGTATTTTTTACATTTTATTTGAATGATGTAAAAGTATACTGACAGTAAAGTACATATCATTTTCATTTATGCATTTAGCAGATGCTTTTATATAAAAGTGACTTACAGTGCATTCAGGTTATACATTTTTTTGTCCGTATGTGTGTTCCCTGGGAATTGAACCCACAATGGTAATACCATTAACTTTATTATAATTAATTCTAATGGTTGTTTTTATAGTTATATATATTATATTGAACAAGCATATTATACATACACAAATACGCATAATATATGTATAACAATTAGATTTTTTTATTATTATGCTTTGGACAAAATCTATCATAATCTGCTCACATTTCAATATACAATAAAAATAGTAAATATTAAAATTGGACTGGATTTAAAAAAAACTGAGAACAAGTTGACCCAACTTTTTTATTTCTTTATTTTAATATAATGATATTTTATGTTAATATTTAGATTTAAGAATAATAATCTATAATAATATTGTTTTTATTTCTGCCTTAGTTTATGAAGTGAAACTAAAATGAGAAAGTTGGCAGTATAATAGCTATAATAACCCCGTGACTCGTATCATTTTAACCTGTGCAAAATTAGTTTAGCAAAGCCTTAAAGAAACTCAATTTAAATGTTACCAAGTCTGTGTGAATAAATCCGCCTACTTTTTCTTAAAGTGTATCTGTATTCAATTTAAACTGTATGCAATGTATTACTGTCATTTGACACTTAATCACTTGCAGAAATGTCATGATCGTGACAACCCTGTTGCGGTGTCTGTTCTAGATGCTGAGTGGGATTGTAAACGTGGGAACGGTCGACTGCCAGAAACACCACTCGTTCTGCCAGGGCGAGAATGTGCGCGCTTACCCAGAGATCCGCCTGTTTCCTCAGAACAGCAACCGCAGGGATCAGTACCAGTACGGGATTCGTACATTCTGTGACTCAAACTCAATTACACACACCGGTTCAATAAGTTAAGTGCTTCTCTCTGATTGTTAACAGGATTTTCAATGGATGGCAACGGGATGCCTTTTCACTCAAGACTTGGGCCTTGAGGTGAGCTGAAATAATTCTCACGAAGCAATCGCCAACTATGTGAACTCTTTTATTGGTAGTTTTCAGTATTTGCATCATGCAAATAGTGATTCTTACACAAAGCACACACAGACTTTTTAAATTATAAATCAGTCACTTTTGGTTTCATTTCTTTAGGATGCTATCTATAGAAAAAGCTATTGTGCATCTTGTACCCTCTAACCCATGGACTCTTCTGGCCGTAGCTCTCTGCCTCATGTCTCAGTGGATCTGTCACCTGAGGACTTTAAGAGAAAGGTTTTGGGAGGGAAGGATCACTGGGTGTTGGATTTCTACGCCCCATGGTGCGGCCCATGCCAGCAATTCGCCCCCGAGTTTGAAGTTCTTGCCAGGGTAAGACAAATTAATGAAGACATCAGCTGGTGTTTGCAATGTTCTAACTTTTTTTTTTTCAAAGATTTCTGCTGCTTTGCAAGCATTGCCATTTCCTTCAGGAAATGCAAATATAGCTGCAAATGCTCTTAACAGCTTGGGGCGATGAGGAGTGCATACAGTGCTTCAGCCAATCGCATACATTCTTTCCTTTTTAATGCTGCCAAGTAGTTTTACTGTTTACTGTGAAGACCAAAAGTTAGCTGTAAATAATTAAGTTAAACAACAGAATATTTGGTGGGGAAAACTACATTACCCATGATTCTGCAAAAAACATCTGACCAACTAAAGAATAGTCAGTCCTAATATCAATACTTAAAAAAATGAATATATCAATTGCAGTGCTTCGTGTTATTAAACTGTCTTTAGTCAGATTTTCAAATACTTTTTGCTTCATTTAAATATTTATGTACCTCAACCCAGCTGGTTAGTTTGGTTTATGGCTGCTTCAACTAAGACTTTCTTTAAAATCCTTAAAATGAATGAAAAAATACTTTTCGTTTGCACGCATGTGCTTTTTGTAGTCCGGTGTATCTGTGCAATCTTAGAGAAGGTGTTGGAATGTTGTTTCATTTACATGTATATGGTTGAAATAAAAAAAATCTACTGTGACTCTGACTCAAGGCTGCTGAAAACTTGGGCGAAAACACTGTTGCACTCTATTGAAGCCCACGATTCTCATTGGACCATTCTTAAATTATGCTGGAGAACATGATCATCAGGTTTGATTCACATGAGCTTCAGAGCTGCTGTCACTAAAGCATAAGGGCGATTCGGTTAGACTTTTCACTCTAATTGTTGTGCATTTGTAATTAAAAATGCAATTGTAATAATATTATAAAAAGCACCACATGAACATTTGCACTGGCTCTCGAGTCTCGACTGGCTTCTGTGATCATGAATCGTTCAGCAGCATCAGTCACCTGTTCCTCCTCCTGCAGATGATGAAGGGAACTGTGCGAGCTGGTAAAGTGGACTGTCAAGCACACTACCAGACCTGCCAGAACGCCGGGATCAATGCTTACCCCAGTGTCCGTTTCTACCCCCACCTGGGCACCACACGGGTACGACACAAGTGCTGGCCATCCTATTGTTCCAGGTGCTCTCCGAGTTATTTCTGCTCCTATTCTAACCGATAACTTTATGTCCAACCTGTTTTAGCGAGATCAAGGAGGAGAGCATATTAACAGCAGAGACGCCACAGTCATCGCAGATATTCTCCGACAGAGACTCCAGCAGCTAGCATTACAGGGAAAGTCCAAACTTAAAGTAAGTTAGAACAGTTATGATTATTTAAAGAGCTCTCTTATCCTTGCCAGGGCAGCATTTATTAAAATTAAAGTAAAAACAGTAATATTTTGTAGTATTATTACAAATTTAAAATGTTTTCTGATATTTTAAAATGTCATTTATTTCAGAGATGCAAAGGTGAATTTTCCTTCAAAAATCATTGTAATGTGCTGCCCAATTATTATTTGTACTTCATTATTAATAATGGGTCTTATTATTATAACTACAGTTTGATATGGAAATCATTTAGTATTCTTCAATAAATGCAAGATATTGTCTTTTTTTCAGTTGTTTTTTAAGGGTTGCTTAAATATGGCAAATTTGGATCAATATTAACATCACAATAAACATGATTACTTTGACTTTGCAAAAAAAAAATATAAAAATTGCACCACTCTCTTCCGTCACTTAATATTTTATTTTGGTGTGTCAGTCTATTAAATTGCTTGGTATATAGTAATAATTTAATAAATAAACAATCACCTGCATCTACTACTACTACCCAAATTAAAATAAACGATAAAAAGACTACTCCGGATCATGGTCTCATGTACTAAGTACTTGTTGACTTTGGAAATATCTTGCATTTATTTTATATATATTTTTTACTTTAACAGTGGATTTGCTTGCATGGAAAAAAATGTGATTAATTAATTTGTTGCTTAAATTAAATTGTTGTTTAAATCCAACTCAGAGCAGCTTGCTTCACATTAAATGCAAAAAAAACGAGCATCATTGTGAAACCGTTTTATCAATATTTTGTTTTCATAATTGTTGGAAGCCAGAATCCTAATTGGAAGCATGTCACCCAGACCTAATTAAAATCATTTTGTTGCATCTTTTTTGTGTTCATCCCTACAGGATGAACTATAGGACACATCATGCGACCCATCGAAGCTGCTGTACGTGGAGCGGTGAGAGTGACGGGAGAAAACGCACTCATGAACTCGCGCACGAGAGATTTGTTTGAGTTTGTTTACTGCCAAGTGGACTGTAGAAAGGAGCGGCTTCACCTCAACTGCTTTAGAGAGGGAATCAGGACTCCACAAACACCTCTAAATGCGTTACTGATGCAGAAGAGGTCACCACAGTGCAATTATTTATGACTAATCTATGAATGTAGTGTCTTCATTTCCTCACACAGACTGTATTTATGACTGTAACAATAGATGTATATTCTCACAGCTGCTCCATTTTGAATTGGATTTGTGATTTAAATGGTCTTGTTAAATACAAAGGAATTCTCTGCAAAATGTAAATCAAGTAGCATTTTTCTTTTTTAAGATTTTTGTTTTTACGTGCTTCTAGAAGACATTTTAGTTCTGTCAAAGTTGCCAAAACTATAATGTATTTATGCAACCAAATTATTGTAGTAGCATCAAACTACACTGCTATAGATGGAATCTGTAGTTGAATTCCAGCAGGTATATTTGTTCTCATTGTAGAATACGGTTTTTAAACTTGGTTTACTGATATTTCTGTATTAAAGGTGTGTGGATGTTCTCCAGGTGGCCACGAGGAGGCGATGATTTAACATCAATGGCTTCAAGTCCTCACAGGCCTGTGAAATTAATGTTGGCAGTCAGTGTGATGGATATTCACTATTGTTTTGTAGAAACAACAGCTATTAAACTTGACACAATTCCTGTTTATGCTGAACACTGCTTTCTGATATTTTGCTACGGAGTTGTCACAATATGGAAATGTTTCCATTTGGGGTTTAATGACGCAAGTGCTATAAAGCACACATTCATTTTATTTCTTAAGAAAACAGGATAAATATTGTTACAGCGTTCTAACGATTACTTTGTCGTGATGTGGGTCAGCTTATAAGGTTATCGGTAAGAATGTAATGTTTTGAGACCCTTCATCACTCTTTGAATTAAACAGGCCTTCCCTCCTTGTTTTTGCACATTTCCTTTTAAGATTTATGTAAAGGATTTTTTTGTATATGAAATGTCCGACACGAAGGGGTCAAGGTTTAGATGGTTAACATTATATATATATTTTTTGCTGGTCAAAAGTTTGACATTGTTTTATGTTGTTGAAAGAAATCTCTTCTCACCGAGGCTGCATTTCCTTGATCAAAGACAGTAATATTGTGACAATTTTACAATTTAAAAAACTTCTCTAAAATAATAATATAATAATAGATGTAATTCATTCTTGGTATGTTAAAACTAAATTGTCAGTAGCCTTTGTCACATGTGCCTTCAGATATCATTCTAATATGCTTATTTGGAGCTCAAGAAACATTTGTTGCTGCTTAATATTTTTTTTTGTGGAAATCGTGATACGCTACCATTTTTTAAACTTTATACTTGCATTAAGTTATTAAAAAGTGACACCAAATCCTTTATAATATTACAAAGGATATGCATTTCCAATAAATGCTGTTCTTCTGAAAAACTGTATCATGATTTCCATAACAATTTAGAATAATAAAAACATTAATAATTAAGTACCAACAACAATTGATAATAATTGAACTTTTCTAAAGGATCATGTGACACTGAAATTTTTTATAAAAATATGTCATTATATTAAATACGTTCTGCCAGTGCCTGATTCATTTTTGAGGACTTTATATTTTTCCCTCTATGCTACCTTTGACATTACAACACAGGACAGATTGCTAGTGAAAGCTTTGTGTTGGCGTAGTCATGAGTTCCCATGAGCAAAGATGACATCAAGCAGGTCCTGTTCTGAGACGAATGGGAAAGCGAATGGTTATTTCTGCCCAGGTATTATAGACCTACTTATTTGGGTTTTGATCGTAAGCCTGAAAACTCCCGCACCTCTCTATTTGTTCCTTCATCTCCACAGGGGCCCGTGTGGCCGAACTGCCACCTCCAGTCCAAGTTCATCCGAACTTCCTCTATTTTAACAAGGGAGAAGAGAAAGGAGGTGTCCAAAGGGCCCGGCTGCCCCGTGTGCAGATGTTCGGAGGATGAAATGTCCAGGGTCCGTGGCAGCACATCAAACCCTTTTCTTCCCCGTGCCAGTCCATCAGGAGCTCCCTTCATAGTGCGCAGTGTGTGTCCTGGCATGGGCGCTGGAACAGGGCTCACCTCCGTGGCCACTGCCTTGGCCTCTGTCATTCAGGCGCTGGAAGAAAATCCCTCAGCGGCGTGACCCCAGCGTACCCCCCTAACCGCCGGGTCCCATCCAGCGCTTATGAAATCATGGGTAACGCGCAGGGTGGGGAGAAGGCCATAAAAAAGCAGCACACCCCAAATTAAAGCAAGGTTCAGTAGTAATTGTTCAGGGTCATTTTGACCATTAGAGAACACTGGAAAGGAATCATGGGAAGCGTGTGAACGTCCTGCCCAGGTGAGGCAGCGTTCCCAGAGCTGCGGTTGCTCTGGTGATTCCTGGGGAACTGGGCGACCCTGCGGGATCGCTGTGTGTTTATTTTCTTTCATTCGGAGGTGGAAAAATCCCACCTGGGGCCGCTGGACAGGCTCCCTCGGCTGGCAGCGCTTTTCCCAGTTCTGGCGTCAGCGCGTTGTAGCACCTTGTAACCACAATGTGGTTTTTACGAGAGGAACACTAGAGTTCACGGAAAACACACACTATATGCTTTTAAAAATCAACGTCATTTTGGACAATCATAAAAAAGTGTTTTGAAATTTACACCCTGATTAAAGTTTTATACTTTTTTAATTAAATATCACACCAAAACAATATATTTTCGTATTATTTTTTATTGACTTGTTCACGTAGTCTTATTTTTCTGCGGTTGACGTTCACACACATTAGGGAGTCGGGGGGGGGGGAGGGTTTATGAAGCCCATGTGACAACCGTAATGATTTTTCTCCATCAGGTGCACAACTAAAATGAATAAAAAAAGCTATAAAGCTAAAAAATATTTTATACGTAACTTCAAATATATTTTAATAAAACAAACATGTTCATAATTTAAAATAAATAAATAAATAATAATAGCCAGCCTTAAAAAGTATTCTGACATTTTATTCCTTAAAAATATTGTTAATGACTTATTATTATTATTATTTCATCTATCTATTGTTATAAAAAAATCAAAGAGAAGCTTTTAGTGTAAATGTTATCAATGTCTGAACTAAAATAGATTTTTAGTTTAAAAAAATAAATATCTAGGTGATGTAACTTCACAGAGATTTTAATAAAGCAAACCGTTTCAGAACTTCTTAAAAACAATAATTAACTTTGAAAGTAGTTTGTTATTCCTTAAAATATTTTGTTAAATATGTATTATTATTATAAAGAAATTAGCTCAGTGCATAGCATATGCAGTCCTTAAAGTAAAAATGTCAAGCTCCCTCAGTCTGAATAATGAATAATATTATTCAAAATTAAAATGGAAATAAAATACATTTCAAAATGCTTATTTTTTTCCATTTGAATTCTTGAAAAAATAATTAAGATGTGCTCATAACTCATAAATCAGTATTAAAAGTGCAAGGAAAACATTTTAGTATTAGTATTTTACTTGACTACTATAAAACTGTAAATCACAATAAAAAAAAAATCATAATTTGTTGAAAATTGTATAAATGTTTTTTTAACTGTACGGCAACAACATGAATACAAAAAATATGGTGCATTAAATCTTTAAACCAGATTTTTTAAATATCACGGGCATCCTTAATTGTCACTGAAAGTTTTGTGCTCATTTGTCAATTAAATATGTATAAAAATATTTCCAAAATAATAATAAAACATGTTGAAAGTTGATTTTTCAGCTCTTTGAATTAAACGAGAACAAACCCATCAAGTCAATCAACTATTTGTTGTTGTTGTTGTAAATCTCCTGTTTGATGTGTAGAAGTCTTTGGTGTTAATGATTAAGTACATAAGATGCCCACCCGGTAAAGCACTTATTTGTCCAGACAATGTAAACATGATAATTGGGTTTTTTTTATCAGGTTTTCTAAAGTGCGTCTGTCCTGTGTGATTGGCTTTACAGAACATCAGAGAGCTTGCAGCTGTTTATCACTGCAGAGATCATATGATAACAGATTCGTCTGCAAGCATACACAGTCCTCAAAACCTCAAGGCAGGTATTTGAGCAAATTCGTGTTGACTTTTCCCTTCAGGGGAAAAGGTTTGTTTACAGCTAATTAACCAATTAGTATACAAAGTTAATAGGAAAAATGCAAGACGAAGCATAATAGTTGAATTGTGGGAGTCTTGGAGAAGTGGTGCTCTGAGGGAATCTAATGTGAAGAGAAACACTGCTGCAGGATCCATGACCAATCCCTTCGAAACGGAAGTTAAACCCTCACCTGGTCCACTGCTGCAGACTGCAATGGTTTAAAGGACCTCTTCACCCAAAGATGACAATAAATGTGACCTCAAATGACATCTGTCAGCTGGTTATCAGGGAATATTGATCTAAATTCACTGTCAGATGACTTCAGAAGGTTTTAAGGCTCAGAAAATATTATACATATGTGACCCTCTCTGTAAAAACCAGGCTAAAGTCTCAAAATCTAATTCAGAGATAACGAGCATCAAAGTTTGATTACAAGCATTAATTTCACTATGATTTCAATTTTGACATGACCTTACTCAGTCAATATTAAAGATACCAAGAATATATTTTCACAGAATGTTCTTTACAATATGTAGAATGGTTTTATGCAGAAAATAGCACATCTAAAAAAATGACTTTAGCTGGGTTTTCACAGAGAGGGTCACATATATGTATAAAGAATAATATATATTAGTCCTGTCAAAGAATGAATCGTGATTAATCACATCCCAAATAAAAGTTTTGTTTACATAATATGTGTGTAATGTGTTTATTTATTAGGTTTATATATAAATACAAACACGTGTATATATTTAAGAAAAATATGTTAAGTTTATACATTTAAAATATTGATATACAATATCAAATATATGAATAGAAATATATACATGGAAATATGTAATTAATGTGTAATGTAATTAATGTGTAATTAATACAATATATATTTATCTTATGTTATAATTTTTTTATTTAAATTTTATTTTCATGCTGTTCCAAATTTTATGCCTTTTCTGTGGAACACACAAAACAAACTTTAGAAGTAGTAGTTTTGGTACTTTTGTGTCCATTTTAAGGCTTGAACGTTCACTGCATTTGTATGAAAAAGAGCAATTCTTCAGCACAATTCATCACAACTCTTCAAATGTTCTGAAGATTTCTGAAGAATCAATCAAATCAAAGCAGTTTCAAATAACACAAGAGTGAGTAAATGTTCCCAAAATGTTATTCTGTGCGTGTACCAACCGTTTAAGACTAACAAGCAGTCTTTGCACACCAGAAAGCAGCTGTTCAGGTTTTGACGTCCTCCTGTAAGTGTCCACACGAAGTTCAGGAAGCCTCCACTTGTCTTTGGCCTCATTAAAGTGCCGAGTTGTTTTTCTGTGGCAGAGGGCAAAGAAAAGCAGCCGTAAATGCGAGCTGTACAGATGTTTTAACGTTCTGCAACAGCAACGGTGAGGCAGACTAAGTCACACATCTGCAATGCATTTGAGCTGGATCTCTACAGTCCAGACGACCCTTCATCATCCACCACTTCGCACCTGTGGAGGAGACTCACGCATATGTGAACGGCCCTCTGTGGGTGCGTGGTATAAATGGTAACATACAGTAAGTGTTGCTGATTCTGTGACAGATTTCTTTTGATGCTTAATTGGAAACGATGGGCTTGATTTCAACAAAACATTCCAGCGCTGTGTTATGCAATAGGCCTATTCATGTTCCAGCAATAAGAGTGATCAGACCGAGGGCGATCACACGGCAGAGCTCCAGCCACATATGAAAGTGCTTAGAGTCAGTTATCTGAACAGCCACATGGAATCAGAACGCCACAGATTTACAAAGATTTGCAATTCCTCACAAAGTTCTACACATAAACCCATATCTTGTTGTGTGTTTGGTTATTAGAGGTTTTGGATCATTTTATCTTTGCTTTCAGCTACCAAAAAGAGTGTAGTCCATTCAGCTTTGCGTATAACATTTAAATATCCCATGAAATGGCTTGACATCCAGTTTTCTTTCACATGTCAAAGAAACAGTTCACCCAGAAATGAACATTTGCTGAAAATGTACTTACCCTCAGACCATCCAAGATGTAGACGAGATGAGAACAGATTTGGAGAAATGTAGCATTACATCACTTGCTCACCAATGGATCCTCTGCAGTGAATGGGTGCCGTCAGGATGAGAGTCCAAACAGCTGATAAAAACATCACAATAATCCACAAGTAATCCACACCACTCCAGTCCACCAGTAAACATCTTGTGAAACAAAAAGCTGTATGTTTGTAAGAAACAGTCATCTACATCTCGGATGGCCTGGGTGTACATTAGAAGCATTTTTTTGTTTCATTTTTGGGTGAACTATTTCTTTAACTAAGTAGCTCTTTAATTCCCATTCATCTCAATGGCATTTGGAAGTATGCAATCTGCAGATGTTATTTGCTAAATCTATGATATAACAAAATATTTAAAATACTATACAAATTATGAATATAATATTAATGTATATGTTGCCAACTAAACGTATTAATTAATCAGATTACATGTCTACTTCTGAGTATCTATCAAATAAATGCTTTGTACACCTATAACGGTGTAGTTCAAGCCTCTTCCAGCAGGGGCTGATTGAGACACGCTAACTATCCTCCTTGTGTTATTAATGTACTGCATTTCTTATTAAAATAAGATGTCTGAATGAGGCATGTTAAACAGATTGTCATTTAAAAATAGCTAACGGTCACAAAACCGAACTATGATTTGCTACTTGTCGCATGTACTATAATATAATATAATGCATACAACTAAAGTAACATTAGCTAATCGTGACATGAAAAAAATGCTCCCAGCTTTTTAGCATCCTAGCTAACGTACATCCCACCTTTCTAAGGAGGTCAAAGTTCTCTAATTAAAAGTTTCTTTAAAAATTACAATACGTATAAATTGTGAAATTCATGTTCATGAAGGAAAATAAAAGCACGTTAACGTTACTTAAAAGTATTACAAACATACAAAGCTCACCGGTTTGTATCTGTGCTTTGTTGTTGAATAAACTGCAGGTGAAGTAAGCAAAGAGGACCCTCAGAATTACGGCTGACTTTGCCTTTTGCCTGATAAAAATAAATACAAAATTAAATATAAAATCTTGCTGTGTTGACCACAAGCAAGAACACGCGAAACTTTAAAATAGGAGTGATTTTAACATTAACATCATCTTTCTGTCAGGACATTTTCTCTTTGTTTCTATTTGAGTATGTGAGTTTTAGTATCGAGCTATCAGATGACATTCTAGTGGTCATGTCAAAGTGGAAATGTTGATATTTTCAAAACTAATGGCAGGTAATATCATTCGAGAACATGTTTTGTGCTATCATTAAAATATATTAAAGAGAGGGACTCCCAAAACGCGTTAAATATAAAATAAGAGGTTCCTTCCCTGTTAAATTCCAAATTATGTATAAGCATAACTGTTGCCTTGTTTGAGAATGGTTTTTGCTAAGTGACTCTTGGCTTTGCTGTGCTCATTTCATTCCCTTTGCGTGCAAAACTTAATTAGCATTGGAATATATTTTTTCCCTGTTAACACGTAACCGAAGAAACAGAAACCCAATGAACACGTCATATCAAGCAGCAGTTGAAAGGTGCACTCTGTACTTTTTTCCTCATTAAAAAAGTTTTAAACACATAAATAATGCTATTGACTAATATTATTATAGTTAAGATTACTCAAATGAGACATGACTCCAGAATGATGTATCATAGGGCATAATAATAATAATTCAGCTTTAAAGAATGACTAAATTAACTAAATGGTATATTTGTCAATCATTTAATTTGGTTTTATGTAGAATAAAAATATTTATTGAGTTAGTATGGCTGGCAGTAATTAATTCCAGCATTGACAAAAACTGGGGAATGGGGAAAAAAGATCATTAACACGAATGACTATGACCTTGAAATATTATCAGCATGTAATTGCGACTTGGCCTGCACTGCACACCTCAAATTTGAAACATTTCCCAGATTTTTCACACACATTTCAACATGTGTTTCTGATCACCGTTCATATTCATGAACGCAGACCCTATGGTGTGACAGGAAATGTCTACAAAGGGAAAAGGAGACCCAAAAGGATAGTTCCTCTTGTCAGCAGTTCTTTATGCTGTGAATTATGGAGGTCAGTAAGTCTTTGATTCTTTCTCAGCGTTCAGGAGTGCAGGGAGGTCCTGTCCAGGGTCCGGGGACGGTGCTCATTGTCAGCGGTTCTGGATAGCACTGCTCACATCAAATAGGGCTAGATCAATTTTAAGAATTGTTCTGCTCAGCAATGTTCTCTAATTTTTGCTTCTTGCTGAGCAAATCATATTTTATTGGTACTTTTCTGAGCTCCAGACTTGCACAGTATTCTGTGCAAACTAAAGGCTTTTGGGGAATATCTATCTATCTATCTATCTATCTATCTATCTATCTATCTATCTATCTATCTATCTATCTATCTATCTATCTATCTATCTATCTATCTATCTAATCTATCTATCTATCTATCTAGTCTATCTATCTATCTATCTATCTATATCTATCTATCTATCTATCTATCTATCTATCTATCTATCTATATATCTATCTATCTATCTATCTATAGATAGATAATATATTATATAGATATAGATATATACTATACACACACACACACACACACTCACACACACACACACACACACACACTACTACACTACACACACACACATCACACATACACACACACACACACACACACACACACACACACCACACATACACACACACACACACACACACACACACACACACACACACACACACACACACATATATATATAATTTAATATAATATTAAAATATAAATGTAATTATAAATTATAATGGCCTAATTATTTACTATTTATATTATACATTCTTTATACAAAATGTATTTACTGTATGTATTTTTTATGTTTGCATAATATTTTAAGATTTTAATAATATATTATTTGGGGATTCAACCAATGTATACGAAAGTAAATGGTTGTTACTATACACGTTTATTTAAAAGTTACGTTTTTGTTTTGCTATAGTTTTGATGGCTCAAACATTTGAAGGTATCTTTATTGAGTAACAATATTTTAAAGCCATGCCATGGGTCACACAAATGAAGATGTGAATATTTGGTGCTTACTGACACATTGAACTCATGAAATTAGCTCGAGTGGAGTATATTATGAGCCTTAAGCTTTGCGTATTTCTACATAAGACTTCTCACAGCTTCACTTACATACTGAGTATGAATGAAAATGCAACTCTGTGGAATTTAAACATCCATCCATCCATTTAAAACTGGATTTTCCATGTATTTTTGTCTCCTTTCACATCTTTTTGTCTCCTTGCAGTGCAGGTTTTCATTAGGTCTGTAAGGAAGCAACGTCAAAAATGATCTTAGAGGGAACATTTCTGCTCAGCATCATAAAATGAACACATCGTCTGCCGTTCTTTCCCTTCTCATGCACCAATCTGGTGATGGTGCGTAAGCTGATTTTATATGGAGAAACTGTAGTCAGGCCTCACTGAAGTGCTCCTCTGGTAGTCATTACAGGTCTGTTTTGTGAAGTCAGTGATATGTTTTGGGGAATCAGGCCATCGGTTTGATGCAGGGCCAGATGCTGAATGAGCAGAGACGTGCCCCCTCCACTCCTCCTCCGGCAGCTCCAGAGAAACGGAAACAGGAGATTTACATTGCCGCTATGTTGTTTGATGGCTCCCACATGTCGCATAATTTCAACAAGTTAAAATATGAGGGCTGCAGGACGGACGGATTGTGAGGGCATTTCATTAGCCCCTGTGACGGTGGCTCGTACCATAAGATCCACAGGCCGAGACAGGCTGGTCAATTTATGTCCCAATAAATACTCCATTTCAAGTTAATTCTCCCATAACCTCCCTGCCTGTGATTACACCGACCCTTCTCGTACATAAATTTGTCACGGAGTAATTTTTCTTCTACCGTTGGAACTGACAGCATGACATGACATGGGTCAGCACTCACTGGACGGATGGCTTACAGCAGCGGCTCTGTTCACAGGTCAGTTCTGATCATGGACGGCAGGAGAAAGAAGAGCAAAATACAACTAATCATTTCATTACGCATAGGATAGGGAAAAGTACACTTTTAAAACAAACCCTATATCTTTTGTTGTCAATGTAAAATGCAGTGCATCCGAATCAAACTCTATCACTTTGACAGGTGGTTTTTATTCTTGAAAACCATGAACAAAGCGGTAAAAGCATACAATAAACATGCTGACAATAAAAGGAGAAATCTTGAAGAATGTTGATTACCAAACAGTTTTGAGTCCCATTGACTTCTTCATATATATATATATATATATATATATATATATTTATTTCATACTATGGATGTCAGTGGGACCTGAAACTATCTGGTTACAAACTATTAAACTTCAAATTATCAAAAATAAATTTATAAATTATTAATAATAAAATACACTAAAAGTAAATTAAATGTTCTTAAAATAAAAAAGTAAATATATATATATAATATATTACATACATATATTTATATATACATACATATACGTATATATGTATATGTTGTAATAATATAATAGTATTTTACAGAGGCAGAATTTGTTTGATTAAAGTTGCAATGAAACGATGTAGTCACAGATTGTATTGTGACATAAATACAAGTGAAACAGATTATTAAACAAGAAAAATGTAGTCCAGGCACATCTATGTTTGTTTTATTGATATTGAGAAGACTGAGCTATGAGTTACTGTAATAAGGAGACATATTTTTAGTATTAGCAATTAAATATTGCTAATAATACAATACAATTTGTAAACTATATTTTTGTTAATATTTTGAATTATATTTAATTTTTAAATGCTCTGTTTTGCATTTAATTTTAGCTAAAGTTGCAGAAAGTAAATTTGTTTTGTCAATTTTTATTAATTATGTTTTTAAATTAATTGAGTTATTAAGTTTATTTAATATATATAATCTCAGTTAACGCTTATATTTCAAGCAACGGAAATAGTTTATATGGTTTTAGTTGTTTTTTATGCTTTACTTAATGTGATTAATCATGCACAATAAGAGTAGGAACACAATAAAAAAGTTAAATGTGTCAAATACGTTTTATGTTACTTTAAAACTCTCTTTTGCATGAGTGTGGAATTTGTGGACACTAAACATGCTCTTTATTATTGCAGTCTGTACCTGTAACGGTGGACGTGGGTCAACAGCTGTCATTGCAATAGCTCTCTGGAGCAGGTGTTTATAAAGAGTAACTCTGTATGACTCTATTACTGTAGATTACTGTAATGCCAGGCCCAGTACTGAGCCACGGCATTGAGAAGCACAAACAGACTCTCTCTCTTTCCCTGACTGCAGGAATGCTTCACAAAACACTGCAGTAGCATGCTAGCTTGGACTGGCTCCAGGTTTGCTCTCTGTCCAGTGACCAACAGCCAAAGGAAGATGAGGGGGGTTTTCAGGTCAGGAAACCTGCTTGAAAACAGTTATTTATTTATTTGTAATTCTTAAAATTGGTTATGCAGGAATTACATATTAAGTTCAAGTAAATATGGTCAGTTTTGACTTGATACTTGAAAACATGATATCCTTACTTAATATTTTTGTCTTGGTTTCTCATAAAATATTTTAATATTCTTAAATCACAATACCTTTTCTTGAGAAGCAAAATTACTTAACATATAAAATCTTGTTTTTTGAAAAATGTATCAAAATTATGTGAATTTATGCCTACACACACACACACAAAATCTGCCAATTTCAAGAAAAATCTACTTAATTGAATGGGAAAATAATTTTAGTTTCTTGTTTTAAGAAACAAATATTTTCATAAAATGTCAAAGATGTGACTTAAAGGAATAGTTCACTCAAAAATTAAAGTTTGCTAAAAATTACTCACCCTCAGGCCATCCAAGATAAAGACGAGTTCATGTCTTCATTGCTATAGATTTGGAGAAATGTAGCATTACATCACTTGTTCACCAATGGATCCTCTGCTATGGGTGCCGTCAGAACGAGAGTCCAAACAGCTGATAAAAACAGTAATCCATAAATAGTCCACATAACTCCAGTCCATCAATTAATGTCTTAGATAATGTCCAGAACTCTTTTTGCTTGTAAACCGTACTTAATATGTACATATTTCTATCCTGATTCAGATGAGTTTTTCACTGGAGAAAACAATATTAAACATTCATATTTTAGCCTGAAGCAATGGTTATAAGTTAAAAACGTCTTAATAATGGATTTGTTTTATTACAAACACACAGCTTTTCACTTCACAAGACTTTAATTGATGGACTGGAGTCATGTGTTATTGTGCTGTTTTTATCAGCTGTTTGGACTCTCGTTCTGACGGCACCCATTCACTGAAGAGCATCCATTGGTGAACAAGTGATGTAATGGTACATTTCTCCATTCTATTCTGATTAACAAACTAACTCATGCACATTTTGAATGGCCTGAGGGTGAGTAACTGAAATATCTTAAATAATTTTGCTTCTCATGTAAATGTATCCTGCTTTTAAAGGGATAGTTCACCTAAAAATGAAAATTATGTCATAATTTACTCACCCTCAAGTAGTTCCAAACCTGTATGAATGTCTTTGTTCTGCTGAACACAAAGGAAGATACTTTGGATAAAGTTTGTTTCGGGGCACTATTGACTGCCATAGACGGAAAAAAAATACTATGGAAGTCAATGGTGCCCCAGAACTGCTCTGTTTCTCTCATTCTTCAGAATATCTTCCAGTGTGTTCAGCAGAACAAAGACATTCATACAGGTTTGGAACTACTTGAGGGTGAGTAAATGAGGCCATAATGTTAATTTTTGGGAATTATATTATCTATTTAAGTATGTGTAAATAAAAATAAATACGTCACACCGAGTTAAGATTAAACATCTTTACTTGAACCAAAAGTACAGTGCAGAAATATTCTTAAGACAACATGTCTATTTGAGAAATTGATGTCATTAACAATGCATATTTTAATGGTCATGTCTTCAGCTAGATGTAAACCGAGTTATAGACTGATAATGGACTCATGGTGGATTCAGAAGGATTATGTACAGTTTGTACAATAATAGCCATTTTAATTGCATGACACTTGCAACTTCTTTTGACACTTAAGATCAAGCATATCTACTAAAGAACAGAACTACAGATATTATCATAAAAAAAGCTTTTTTTCTTTTTTTAAATGAACATCATTCAGAAAGCCCAACAGCTTGTTTTCGTCGTCCACGATAATGTTACACTCCTAGTCTTGGATCATCTCGACGTCTCTGTGCTTCTGCCAAAGGATTCTCTCCCTCCGCGCTGTTCATTGTTCTTCAGAAGAACGTTTAAACCTCCTGAGGGGAAAATCCAGCGCAGCTGCAGTTTGTGATGAGAGCACGTTTGTTGCTTTTGTACGCAGAGAGCTCAATGAAGCGCTGCGTCATGTCAAAGCACACTGGCATCTCCGTGGCTCTCCACCTCAACGCCGCTTGAAAAATCCTCCTCCCTCTCGTTCATTCCTTCTCTCTTTGATGGGCAAACGCTGCCCGACACTCGCCACCCTTTCCCAACAATTATACATAGCAATGTCAAACCAACATTTTGTTTGTGCAAAAGAAACATTTTGTTTATGAGAATATAGTCAAAGAATATCAGCCAAAAATGAAAAACAAACAAACAAAAGTCCAATAGTGCAATTTTTCAGTTTTTTTAACCTCCTCTCCTCCTTGGGCTTGTCCGTGTGGTTTTTCTGAGGACAGTTAGTGGCGGCTCCGTCTCGTGTTGCTCCTGCCTGAGTTTGTTTGGGTCTTCTCACGCAAAAGCTGGTCCCAGCGCTGGCACACACAGAAAAACATTAGTCACTTCCCATTGCCCTCTTTCCATATGTTCATTCAAAGCTCTAGTCTTAGATTTAATGTCAGCAGGTCAAAGCCATTCAACACAGAAATTAATCAAATTTTATTCTATCTATCTATCTATCTATCTATCTATCTATCTATCTATCTATCTATCTATCTATCTATCTATCTATCTATCTATCTATCTATCTATCTATCTATCTGTCTATCTGTCTGTCTGTCTGTCTGTCTGTCTGTCTGTCTGTCTGTCTGTCTGTCTGTCTGTCTGTCTGTCTGTCTGTCTGTCTGTCTGTCTGTCTGTCTGTCTGTGCTGTCAAATGATTAATCGTATCCAAAATAGAAGCTTTTGTTATTATAATGTATGTGTGTACTGTGTTTATTTATTATGTATATATAAAGACACACATACAGTATATTTATATATGCATACGGTATTTACAAGTATATATTTGTATTAATATATTTAATATATACACCTAACATTAAATAATAAACAACACACACACACACACACACACACACACACACACACACACACACACACACACACACACACACACACACACACACACACACACACACACACACACACACACACACACACACACACACACACACACACACACACACACACACACACACACACACACACACACACACACACACACACATGCATGTGTGTATATTTATATATGCACAATAAATATACACAGTACATAGACATATGTGATGCAAACAAAAACTTTTATTTTGGATGCAATTAATCGTGATTAATCGATGCCCAGCACTAATATATTTATATATATATATATATATATATATATATATATATATATATATATATAAATTAAATAATAAATTATGTATTTTATATATAGGCAATCAAAATTCTGTCTATATATACTTGTAAGTATTTGGAGACTTAAATATATTATGCATTAATATAATATTATACATTAATGTCATTATTTTCAATTATCTTTGAGATGATAAAACTGTTCATATTTATTTTTTTAAGAAAACCAAGTATTTGGATACGTCTTGGTAGTTAAAAGGTTGATTAAAGTCACTGAGCAAAACTGGCTCATAGAAGAATCATCAAGCATCATTTCTTTGTAGCTGCTGCTTGATCTGATATTTTACCTCTAATACAATGACAGTTAGATATTTTAAGACTAAAGAATCTAAATGCTTTCTCTGGCCATAGCGATGATGTGAATGCTATTCTCATACCTTCACTTTCCGGCCGATTTTGTCTTTCCACTTCTGTGCAATGGATCCATCAATGAGCAGCAGTCTGTGGGAGAAATGATTAATGAGAACAGGAATATAATCCACAAATATCCTTATCACATAAATCAGGCCTTACCTGGACCTTTCCTCATTTTCATAACCCATGATGATATATTCCTCATTGGCTGCTAGCAGAGGACACAGACACTCAGAGTTATAATAGAGAGTGATTGTGTCTCGAGGGATGTAGACCAGAGAAGACTTCAGGACGTCTTTGACCTCCACGATGGCGCTCAGGTCATGATTTCTAGTCTTGATCTCTTTCACTCTTGCCCGGATGACTGCAAAGAGAAACAATGAAAGCGTGCCCTGTTTTATGCAGTGTTTTAGGAGAATGTGTAAGAAATACAAAGCAAACAAAAAGAGCAGTCTGAGACTGTTGAGAACTTCACACAAGGTAAATTGTAAAATAAGACCTTACCATAATTGTAATTGTTCTTTGAATATGTCTTTTGAACAAGTCTCACAGACTTGCATTTGCACCGATCTAAAAAAAAGTCAAGGTATTTATGTTTAGAATTTTTAGGCAGAACTCTAGTAAATCCGTAATGTTATGTTTAAAGAAATATTTTTTATATTTTTGTATTATCTAAACGGCAAAAATAGACTGTAAAGCATTTTGCTATGCCATTTTAAACATATTTGCACATTAATTATTATTGCACACAAACAAAACAAAAAAACATAAAACTATTGATACTTAAACAGCATACCATTAGCTCCTTTGCAGTTGGCATTATGTGAATCCATTGGGAAGTCTGGATGTCCTTCTGTACAAGAACCAGAACTGAGATTAATGTTCAAAATGGATATCATATATGCATTTCAGAAATGTCCTCTTTAAAATTATTAAATATTTAATAATTCCCAAAGTAATAAAACATTATCTCACCAGGGTTACATTTTGAAGGGTCTTGATTGTAAGGATTATCTTTAAGGGAAGAAAAGTTCAAGGATTATTTGAACAGAAGATCATTGATGTTACTGATTGGAAGTATTAGAATAAATAATAAATACTACTATAAGTTATAACTAACACATATGTATAGAGGGTGAATTCATGTAAAAGTTTTGGATACTGAGATGACTGTCAAAAGTGCCCCAATAAGACACCTTTTATTATATTATGATAATAATAATAATCCATCACTACTGTGTATAAATATAATATAAAATGGCATATTTTTTGATACTGAGATTATCAAAGGTTTTCCAATCTACCTGAATTCATGCCATGTAATAATAATGATGATGATAAAAAATGTTGCACACTTTACATATAAACATATTACACATATGCATCGACAACAATAAAATCTGTATCTATATTATATAAGTACATTTATATAGGGTACATTTGCAAAGATTGGGTCACTTTTTGACACTGATATAACAGTCAAAAGTGCCCCAATAATACACCTTTCGTTATAATATAATATAATGCCATAAAATTCATCACTACAGTTTATAAATATAATAAAAATTGCCTACTTTTAGATACTGAGATTATCAAGCGTTCCAATCTACCTGAATTAATGCCATATAATAATGATGATGCTAACAAATAAACATACTATATGCAAAGACTACAATAAAATCTGTATCTATATCATATAAGCTAATTTATAAAGGACAAATTTTCACAAATTGGGTCACTTTTGACACTGATATGATTATCAAATGAGTCCCAGTTTACTTGAATTGTCACTACATAATAATAAATAACAAAAATCAATGATAAATGTATGAATAACCTGGCCCCTCCGCCTGGACTATCGCCTCAGGTGAGATGCAGACTCCTCGGTCGTACACAGGCAGCTCCTCGCAGGCCAGACTCTCCGGCCACGTATGGTTGTACTTCTTCATGACCGGCTCGCAGCCGCTCTTGGCCCGCTCGCACACGGACTTGCAGGGCTTGATGGGGTCGTGTTGGAAGTTGATGGTGCATATGGGCGCGTACATGGCGCACAGGAAGAACAGCAGGTCCGGGCTGCACTGGGTGCCCAGGAGCCCCTCGAACTGCTCGATGGCGAGCACGGCGTTGGCCTGCGTGCTGTGATGGAGGTGGTTGGGCATCTTGGTCATGTTCCACGGCATGGACCTGCACATGGGGATGCGGGTGGGCTCGCAGGACGCGGCCGCGGTGCCTCGGGGGATCTCCAGGAGACAGGCGATGGCCAGGACGCAGATGAACATCTCGTAGGAAAACATGTTTTTGGTGATAAAAAAATACACAACTGAGAGACGACGCTATATATAATTCACAAGGGCATGCGGAGATCTTGTGGAGAGCTGGAGACTCTTGCGCGTAAAAGCTTCCCAAAACAAAGTTCCTCAAACTAACTTCAGCATACTGAAGTATTGCACCAGATAACCTACACAAGAGAACGAAAGCTCATATTTTTATAATTCTCGCTGGTGGTGGAAAAAAAGGATTTCTCTCCTGGAAAAGCTCGTCGGGTTCCTCACTTCAGGAGCGCGCTGGTGAACTGATTTCTCCTCAGCTCCTGCTGACAGAAAGCGACTGGAAGCAGCTGGAGGAGGAGGAATAAGAGGAGGTGGGCCGGGGACATAAAGCAGCCCACCTCCTCCTCCATTACTTCAGTCCCCTGTTGCGCCCTCAAACACAAGACTGTTGACTTACTGCTGCCGTAAAAGACTTCAAGACAAAAGCGCTGTTTGAATAAGTAAAATAGTACATAGAGTTGTGGACGTAAGGTGGTGTTAATTTAAAGGCAGACCTCTAATCAACATCGGTCTGTGTTGATTAGGACACTACAATAAGGTTAAAAAATATACAAAGGAGAAGGGTCACACTTTACACGCTCTTGAAGTGAATTTAGCTAATGAACTGCATGTAGTAGGCTAATTATATTTGGAGCGTATATTTAGCAAATTATGTAGGCTAAGCTTTAACTTAAAATATGGATAAATTTGTAGGCTATATTATAGAATAGCATCTAACGTTACATGAAAATATGAAGAGCGCAATTTTAATTAAAACGTTATCTTTAATCGTGAAATCAAACTTGCTGGTTAACAGGAAGGCGTATTTTGTGTCTTTAGCATAACGTTTATTTATTTACGAGTAAAATAAGTTTTACGGTTAACATTCATAAAGCATAGTCATAACTCAAACATGATTTCTGGAAGAAGAAAAAATGCTAGTCGCTAGCAAGTTACTAAACAAAGACTACAACTACCTTAAGGATGTCAGGGTATGTTCTTGACGATTCAGACATCCGTTTGTAGTCTTTATGTAGAAAATGGTTAGCATCTTACCTTTAGCGGAATTTTAGGATTGACTATGCAATTTATGTTATAAAACAAAATGTGAAAGTCTCCTCAAGAAATGTTAACTACACACCTTACTTTACTCATAAATCGAACAACTGCTAGGCTAAAAACCCATTAGAAATTTCTGAGGGAACTATTGAGTCAAGTGTTAATTCTCTTCTGTATAATACAAATCTGACAGTAGGTTAGTTGTGTATAGGTTTGTACTGTTTTACCTCATTGTTGTATGTCTGTATTCATGTAGCACCGTGGTCCTGTGAGGCACGACATTTCGTTCCACCATATACACACACAAACGTAACGTTAGCGGAATGACAATAAAGCTCAATTTGACTTGACTTCTGGGATTTAGGACCATAAACAGCTCCATTAAGTGATATCCGTCCACAGAGCATATAATCACTGAAATAATGCGACAATGTACCACAAAATATCAATATGCTGTGAGAGCCAGAGACATGAATCTAGAACAGCTATGTAGCTAATCGTTTGCATGGGTTCAATTATGCAGTTACACCTGGAGAAAGTTTTTTTTTGTTTCAGCAGCAACATAAAAAAATAGGTTTTAACTATATACCTAAAAGGGTCAGGTAAAAGTTAAACGTGAAGCTAAAAACAGTGCAAACACAAGTTAAAAAAGTAAATGTAGTCTTTTAAAAACATCTGCACAGTGTGCCCTTTGGCTCAGTTCATGTGAGATATAGACGAGCAGCATCTGAACGAAGAAGTTCAGCAATGTTCCAGTCAGCTTGGACTAAAAACAGAAGAATAAAAATGCTGTGTAAGGAAGCCATTTTTCATATTCCCACATAATACAGTGTCAAAATCACACATGCAACCTGTTACAGGGTTCCCACACCTTTTAAGAAATTAATTTTCCATAAAGTTGCTGGTGACCTCTGGCTCTGGATGGACTTTTAATAAAAAAACATCACAATTGAGAAGGATTTAAATATATGCATTTAGACAAATATGTGATTGGGCTTGACTGAATTAAAACGAATCGACTCAAAGACAATTTACTGCTATTTCCAGGTTTTTCACGACTATCAGAACTACTTTACATCACTAAACAGCATTAAAGTGAACCAGTCAAACTGCATTTGACCTGATGTTTATTCATGTTACGGAAGATACATCATTTCCAAAAAATCCAAAACATATAAAACCAGTTAAGGGAGAGGAGGGGGAAAACAACTGATAAACA
The DNA here is from genome assembly GCA_027422405.1 of Ptychobarbus kaznakovi. Lineage (NCBI taxonomy): Eukaryota > Metazoa > Chordata > Actinopteri > Cypriniformes > Cyprinidae > Ptychobarbus > Ptychobarbus kaznakovi. Next base: position 26,305,375 of record CM049804.1, on the reverse strand, counting down.
TTCAATAAATATGTAAGAATGTTTATTGTAGCTCACAGACAGGTACAATGGAGTGTCAATGCCACAAGGCATCATGAAAGTTAGTTAAAAAATTATACTATGCTTTGTACAAACAACATTAGGTTGCTTTTATAACATGTAGTTATGCACAATTCTGCCTATTCAATCCAAATGAGATATATCCATTAATTTGGCAAGTATGTCAAAGGAACACAAAGTGTAATGAAAATAAATGCAAATTCACAGGGAGGGCGAGAGAGAGAGAGAAAAAGCACGCAGTAACCCACACAGATTAGATCTAGAACAACATCAAAAAAAGAATCACTGTTTCATAGAGGCATCTGTTATCATAACAAGCATTTAGCATGATGTAGAGCTTTTAATAATCCACCCTTGCCCTCCCACCACGTCCCAACACACAATTAACTATTTAAAGTGTTTGTTTCCATGTTTAACCATTGCAAATTAAAACACAAACCAAAAAAAATGGTCAAAATGATACTTAGTGTCACTAGTCCCTGGGATCAAACTCGATTATTGTAAGTGGTCAATAAACAATTAATTTCCCCCCTCTTTATTCAGTGTCATAAAAGTTTTGATCCCTTTAAAAGTCTTGAACTGGTAAGACTATAACATTGGAGAATCCTACAGATGAATATGCAATGAGGGCTGAAGTATCCGCCCCCCCGAGAGCTCTATGCACAGGAACTCTTACGCGGAAGAAGACACAGACTGCTTGTACACGGCGTGGTAGGCGTTCCGGAGCAGGACGTACGGGAAGCAGGATTCCAAGAGGTCCATGGTGAGGAATGGAGATTCTTGAACGATCTAGACAAAAACAATGGCGTTCAGAATCAGAACAGATGTCAGGGTGATGGGATCGGGAGGTTCGTGGGCTCATTCTGATAAAAACCCCTTCTCGCTTTCCATGACTCTAATTCAACGCATCCTGCAGACTGCACTTCAAAGAGTGAAAAATCCCAGAGACAAATCCCCAGCAAGCCTCAGATCAAAAGAGCCGTGTGACTCAAACACAAACAACAGTCCTTAGCACATTTCCCAGTCATCACGTGGTTACGGACTAAACTATGGAGGAATAGTGCGCACCAAAGCAGTTGGTTTGGTTCTTTTAAGTATTTTCCCTATTCATTTTCTCCAGAGAGAGTTCAAAACTCTTCAGTTCTCAGCACTGAACCGAACCATTCCACTCGGAGAACAACCACATTATTATTGCATTTGGTTCAAAGCAATGAAGTTGATTAAAAAATACAGACAATTCTAATTAATATTGTTTATGGGGAAATGGACTATTTATACAATAAAGCATTGTGAAGTTATGACAAAACTACAGGCTTTAGTCCCTGCTAAATAATACAATTTTACTGCAAAACATTATATATTATAGTTTGGCGATCAGTAAGATTTATGTTTTTCTTTAAAGAAGTTTCTTATGCTCATCAAGGCTGCATTTATTTGATAAAAAGTACTGATTTTTTTTTGTGAAATATTATTGCAATTTAAAATCTCTATCTCTATGTTCTCTAATTTAATATACTTCAAAATATAATTTACTAATTTGTCACGTGATCCTTCAAAAATAATTCTAATATGCTGAATTATTATCAGTGTTGGAAACAGATGTGCTGCTTAATATTTTTTGGGACATGTGATACTTTTTTCCAGGATTCTTTGATAAAAAAAAGTTAAAAAGTTAATATTCAAAATATACATTTTGTGTTACAATAATACACTACTATTCAAAAGTTTGGGGTCAGTAAATTTAGACTTTTGTCAGCAAGGATTTTAAGATTTCTATTTTGACTAAACGCTGTTCTTTTTACTTTTTATTCATCAAAGAATTCAAGAAAACATTATCACAGGTTCCCAAAAATATTACGCAGCACAACAGTTTCAACACAGATAACAAATCAGAATATTAGAAGGATTTCTGAAGGATCACGTGACACTGAAGACTGGAGTAATGGCTGGTGAAAATCTATCGCTGCGTAACAGAAATAAACTATATTTTAAAGTATATTAAAATAGGACACCAAAATGAGAAATTGCAATAATATTTCACAATATGACAATTTTTTTCTGCATTTTTGATCCAATAAATACAGCCTTGATGAGCATAAGAGACTCTATTAAAAAAACAGTAAAAACAATTATTATTGTGAAATATAATTTTTTATTTAATCTATTTTAAAATGTAATTGAATCCTGTGATGCAAAGCTGATTTTTCAGCATCATTCATTTAGTGCCACATCATTCCTCAGAAATCATTCTAATATGCTGATTTGGTGAAGCATTTATTATTCACTGATGAAAAAAGTTTTTGCTGCTGAATATTTTTTTGTGAAAATCGGGATACATTTTTTTCACCAAGATTCTTTGATGAAATAAAATTAAAAACAGCATTTATTTAAAATGGACCCCCCCCCCAAATATGTAATTTCAACAAGTATGGGAAACAGACTTAATCAATATAATTTCTTCAGACTTAATTATCATTTCTTAATCACATCAGTGCTCTTTAAGAGACTTTGTGACACTGTGATTTGCAATTTTATTTAAAAAGAAAAAGTTTAAATGGCCAATTATTTTTTTTTAAATTAGAAACCACAGTTACTTTCACTGACGTATATATCATAACATATGATAAGTCTATCCTGAATATGATTGCACACCTTTATGAGAGGCTCTGTGGATTCACTCACCATGTCCAGGAGCAGGTACACAGACTCCCTGTTCCGTGTAGTGGATTTATCCGTCTCCTGTCCAATCTTCAGCAGGCTGGAGGAGGCGAGCTGCGGGACACAATTACAGAGTTTTATTAAGAAAGTTGCATAAATGGAGTTTATTGTTGACATGTTAACATAAACCGCATGTCGTGTCGTTAAAGTATTGGAAATGAAAAAGCTTTAAGCCAGGATTTAGAATAATTACAGCTAATGCGGTTACTTACGGCGAGGAACTCTTTGAGGCGATCCTCTATGCTGCCCTTGTGGATAGTGAACAGAGCAGCGGCAATCTGGTTTACCGCTTTAGCCAGACAGTGAATGTTGTTGCAGTGACCTTAAAAGATTTATTTAAGAGTTAACACACACATGATAAATGCCACGCGCATTAAAACGCGTCATTCCAGCGGACCGCACAGATGTAATCTGATTTCATTCGCAGCGGTTCAGTGCGAGTCTGAAATGTAAAAATTGGTACCTTCTATTGCGGGACTGTACTGTGACATCACGTTGCTGGCCAGGGTCGGCATGGAAACGGCCACGAAGACCATCAACAGGCAGGCGATCTTGTACTCCTCCTCCGGGCTAATATTTTCTGTTACAGAGAATTGAGTTCATGAATTTTCCTTTAGGTAACTCTGAGAAATACGATGTGCTGCCATTGTGAGATGGCAGGGAAATTGCAGCGATTGCATTTCTCTCTCTGGACAGTGTCCGAAAATCTGTGTGAAGAGCCAAGAAAAACGGCACTAATGTCCAAAAATTAACTCTTATTTATGTTATTAGTGCAACAGCATTTGGGAGTGATTCAATTAAGTCTAGTTTGAGTTAACTCGCTATTTACATAGTAAACAGAAGACGTTTGGATTTAACCATCAGGGGAATAGAACAAAAACATCGGTGCTGGCCAAGAGGCCCTGGAGGGTCTGGGCTGCCCTGAGAAAATGAAAGCTGTTCACCGGAGAGCGTGTGGATTCTGGAGAACTGCTGTGAGGAATGAGGTATGTTTAAGTGCACAAGGCTCTTCTCAGGAAGACGATTCCTCGAATGGGCTCTAATGCCTGATGAGGGTTGTATAAGCAACGCATCTCCAAACAGCTGTGTGAGAGAAGCTACTTTGAAACTAGCTTCACAAACTAGAGATACAACATCATTGCACAAGCATTGGGTACAAAAAGATTACAAAATGTTAAGCCTAGTACACTACACTGCAATTTTACATATGCTACCATTTACTATTTTTTTCGGTCATAAGTTTTTGAAAGAAAAATAAGTCAAAATATATTTTATACTCTGATGTTCTTTGATAAAAAATACCATACAAACAGTGTGATATATTACTGCGATTTAAAAAATTAAGTTTTCTATTAATATAATAGTGTATAATATGTAAAATGTTTTCTTGTAATGGTGCTGCTCAATTTTCAGCATGTCATTTTTGTGGATTTTTCAGGATTCTTTGATGAGTAGAAAGTTCAAAACAGCATTTATTTGAAATGAATCAATCTATAAAATTATAAAGGTTATTATTGAGGAGCAATTTAATACATCCTTGCTGAAAAGTATTAATTTCTTTCTTTCAAAATAAAAAAATGGACTCCGCACATTTGAATAATAATGTAAAAGAATACATTTTTAACATTAAGTAAAAAAAATAACAATAGTTAATGTATTAAGAACAGACCTACATAATAAATTACATAACAACATTTATATAACCAAGTATAATATTATAAATATTATGATAAACAGCAGCATTAAACTGATGTAAAAGGCCTTGCATAGACTCTTTTTTGATCCAGTTAACTGAAACAACCAGTCCGAATGAACTAATTCATTAAAATGAAGTGTGTTTGATTATTGCCTCAGTTTGCAGCATTATTTTGTCACATTGCACTGCTAAAACGGCAAAGGGATGAAGTTTCGAAAACAGTTGAGTACTATCACGCTACAATTTTTTTTTTTTAAGTGTCGTTTTAGTTAGCCACTCTTCAACACTGAAAATGACACTTATGAGACAGATCTCCTATGCACAGATATTTTTTATTATTTTTTAAATCTGGAGGTTGTGGTTAAGATAGGCCTGGCCATGTGAGGTTTGAAGCTTTCTTGTGAAATCATTCACCACAGAAATAATAAGACATGGTAAACTGATACTGTGACCAAAGTGAATATGGGTGTGGATGTAATGTATGTTTCTGAGTGTGTATTATAGCGTGAGGTTACACCGTAATCACAGTGCAAGCGAGCATCCCAGCGCTGCAGTACTTGACCAGATTAGACCCGATATAAACCATGTGATACCACTTAACATTTCAACACAAACCAAACCTTTTTTACAGCCAGTTAGCTTGCATCCAAGGTCTTAATACGGGGATTTCTGGTAAATCATTGAAATGGCCTTTAGATTTGAGCAACAATGTGCACTTTGGAAAAATAATTCCAGTTCAACTTTTCTTTCAAGTATGTGCACACCGACGTCAGACTTTGTTAACTGCCTATTTTGTATCAAATGCTAATGAAAGCTGAATTCCGAAAGTGGACGCTCGGCGTTCTAACAAATCTAGAGCAAAAACACCTGCTGCGTATCGGCAAAATCTGCACTTTCTTAAGCCAAAGAACTTCCAGTTATGCTGTTTTATTTTCCTCTGACTGTTAAAAAAACTGAGCCAGTTTATGTTTTGATGCCAAAAAGTTACATCTGGGTTAGAAATGGCCGGATGCGCATTACCATCTGGAATGGTCTGAAATAACCTACCAGACTTCTGGGAAGACAGAGCCACTACCAGAGCAGGGTCGATCTCACAGGGCAGGCCTGCCGCAGAAGACAGCTCGTACACGTTCATGGCGACCTGAAAAAAGGGAGAATTTCAGGTCTGGCGGCCCATGGTTACTGCTGACGGCAAGTTTGAACGTCACCTACCTTCATGTCAGTTTCACGAGGAATGTGGTCTTTGAAGTCTTCCACGGAGCTCACCAGGAAGGGAATGTGGCAGGACAGCACCTGGAGAAAAGGACACATCTGTGATTAGAACTCATTTGGGCAACGACGTCTTCAAACAAAGGAATAGTTAACCACATTTTTTTTTTTTTTACTCAACCTCACTACATTCCAATGCTATATTTTATTTCTTCCTTCAAACCCTGAGCTGCTCTTTTCCTTACAATAAAACGAGACGGTAATTTACACCAACAAGCTTTGAAAATGACAAAACATAACACATAAATATAGTCTATATGACTTGTGAGCTACATTCAAAGTCTTATAATTTCAAATACATATTTATGAATAATGATTGTCTGTAAATTTCAACTATCATTTACTGTGACTCTCTTACTGTAGCTTTCTTTCACACTTACGCATATTCAAACTTGTCATGTGACAACCAATCTGAAGCATCTTCAGGTGGCATATTTTTTTTATTTTAGCATTATTTATATAATATTATAGTATTTAATCATTTGCATTAGGTTTTATTGTTTTAATGTACTTTACGCACACACACACACACACACACACACACACACACACACACACACACACACACACACACACACACACACACACACACACACACACACACACACACACACACACACACACACACACACACACACACACACACACACACACACACACACACACACACACACACACACACACACACACACACACACACTTTAGATTTAGTCGCAAAGGCAACATTTAAGTTTTTCATCTAATATTTATATTTTAATTACAAGATTTTACTTACATTCAACAAAAATGATTTTTAATATTGTTAGTTTTAGATAATGACAACACTGATTTAAATATATGAGAATGCAAATGAGATTTGACAGCTGCAGAAGCTTTGTTCATTGCACAAAGACATTGCATGACTTCAGAAGATATGGAATATAGTGCACAAGTCATATGGACAACTTATTTTTTTGCTTTTTCTTTTTTTTGGAGCTTGGCAGTACAAATCATCATCCATGTGTACTGTATGAAAAAAGCTTTGGACATTTTACTTAACACCTTGTGCATTTCATGGAAATAATAAAAAGCTAATACAGGATTGAATGAGCAAAAGCTCAGCTACGAGATGTACAGCATCCTTATGTTAAGCTGAAACGATGTCCATGTGAGTGTGGAGCGAGTCATGAAAGAAACCAGACGTCTGGATAACAACTCACATCTCTGAGAGCTTCCTGAGCCAGAGAGCGGAACGACAAAATCACGCCGATGATGGTCATCCGTTTCAGCACGCTGTCAACGGCTACAGAAATAGAAGACAAGTCATATTAATAACTTCCAAAAATAGGCCATTTTCTTCCTTTAGAACCACTAAAAATAGGTCTGCAGGTGGAGTGTATATGGGCCACATTCCTCAGACGGGATTTTTTCATTCCTGCTCACATTTGAGCTCAGTAATATGACTGTATGATAACAAATAGCTCTGTGTAGAGGGCCTGTCTGCAGTGAGGGGGGGCCGGTGGGTGTTATTACAGCTCATACCATGACTTTCCAAACAGCTACTGTCTAATACAGGCCTTCACCTGTGGTGCATAGACATGACTGGAAACTTACAATCTTTACATCTCAATTGCCATTTTGATATTTTTGGAGTTTTGTCATTTCTGACCTTGTCTCACAATATTAATATAGCTTTGTGCATGCATCTAAAATAATGTAAATATGTGAGCCACTTTGATAATAAGACATACAAAGCGACCAAATGCTTTTTCATTTGTTTTTACATGCTGTTCATGCGCAGATTAATCTGAACTAGATCAGAGACCAGCAGAAAGAAAAAACAAAGGAATTTATTTGATATACTACTACATTTAATATTATATTTATTCAATATCAGAAGAATTGTATAAAGCATATAAGCAGATTAATATAATAATCATATGCAAATATACACTACCGTCTCTTTTTAAAAGAAGCCTCTTATGCTCACCCATGGCGCATTTATTTGTTAAAAAATACAGTAATATTGTTAAATACTATTTTTAAAATAACCATTTCTATTTTAATATATTTTAAAATGCAATTTATTCCTGTGTTGGCGCGCTGAATTTTCTGCATCATTACTCCAATCTTCAAATCATTCTAAAATGCTGATTTGCTGCTCAAAAAACATTGCTTATTATCATTAATATTACAACAGTTATGCAGCTTAATATTTTTATGGAAACTGTCATACATTTTTTCCAGGATGCATTTTATTTTGTAATATAATAAATGCATTTTACTGTATTTTGATCAATTTCTTGTGTCCTTGTTGAATAAAATTTATATTTTTTTACACACATTTTACTGACCCCAACTTATGAGTTCGGTATTATGAGAGACAATGATATAATTAAAAGTCCCACAAATGATACGCACATGAGAGCCGCTTAAAGAGTGCTGCCATATGGTCCGGCTTGTCGAAGCTGGTCCTCATCTGGGTCAGAACCTCCACATTGTCCACCACAAGTTTCTGTAAGGGCGACAAAAGACACTATGATGAAAAAGATGAAAAATGATACGAACAGATCTGAAGCAGTCTGTACATCTTTCCAGAGGAGGACATCATAAGCTACACGCACCTTTAAAAGGAATTCAATTCTAATAACAGCATTTATAACATTGTTTACCAGAATTTTTTATTTATTTTAAAATCAAAACAAATGCTGTCGATTGAACTTAATTTTAAACCCATAAAATTACTTTTAACACCAAAACAGAATAATCTTGAACTGTAGCAGATTAAAGGCATGAAATCGCCTGAGACGGGAACTGAAGAAACGCAACAGAACGAGTTTGCATGTCAACAAATGATTTGCGTAATTTGAGCTCTAAAGAGAAAACATGTTCCACCTTAAAGTACTTTGGTGAACATGGCGCAGAATATAAATGCTAAATAAACCATTTCACTCCACAGCTGATTGTGGGTCAGATAGGAAATTGGTTCTTTTCCCCCCAAATTACTTTCAGCTGAAGGTTTGCATGTTAGAACATCACTGACATGTGCCAAGCCTGTGTTCACACACTTGGTGGTGGTTGTTGCTCAAGAAACTTATAATACAGAGGCTGTTTCAATTACATATATCACGCATTTGCAAACCTGCTGCCATTAATGAATGAAATGAAAAAAAAAAAAAAAAAACAATATACAAATGAACTTCCCCAGAAAAAAGCAGTCCATTCCTTAATCATTGTGTCAGGGAGTGCAAACAACAGACCATTCATACCTCATGAGGAAGGCTTTACCTTCAATGTAATCAAACTAGCATTTGGTTCAGGTTTGATCACAGTTCCTGTTAATTCATCATTGCTGACAGTAACTGGGAGTGAGGGGAAGTGCTATCTAAATTCTGTTCCCAGAAAACAGGCCCACATGGCATCTGTGGCTGCAGTAATCCTCAGAAAGCCATATATCCACAAAATTGGAACATCCAATCATTCCAAAAGTTTTACGCAACCTCTTGTGTTTTGGTTTTACATAATTGGATAATTTAATCATGTTTTACAAACGTACTACTGTCAGCCATGTTTTAAGGTCATGAGCTGTAACACACTGTACCATGTTTAAAAAGAACTGAAGACGACAGATTTTCACTCAGTTTTTCCTAAAATTCTAAAAATACAATATATATAAAAAATTAACTAAAAAGGCTACAGATTTAGACAAGACCTGCCAGTAAGTCAAAGTCACTTTTTCCTAAGAAAGAAAGACAAAAATAATAATTGCAACGCATAAGCAAGCAAGTTATTAAATAAGCCAAACTGATGTTATCAAATAAATAAATAAAAACATACTAACTACCTACAAAAAGAAAAACAGATTGAGTCTGGGCCTGCCGGTGAGTTTAAGTGACTGTGGGAATCACCGTTTAACAGGAAGACTAAAAAGAGGCTCTAATTGCTCTCAGGCAGTCTCCAACAGAGAACGGTGCTTCCTAAACACTCTCAGAGGAAGGCAAAGAAGTCAGAACTGCGACTAGCCTAACGATATGACCTTTCACCTCAAAGACCCTTATCGCTCACCTTGAGTTCAGCCACCTGGGAGGAGATGTGCCACATGAGACTCTCGCTGAGGAACTTCATCCCGTACGGACCCAGTAGCTCAGACAGGGAACGCATTTCTGAGACAAAGACAAGAGCTTTAAGACGTGCTATGACGGTTTGAGTGTGGATATAATCACGTCCAGCTGAAGATTGTGTAATGTTTCTAAACAAGGAAATCCTTTATTCAAAATGTCTTTGTGGAGTGCTTTTCCCCCTCACCAGATATGTCCGAATACTCCTCCGCATTAAAGGTGAGCTCATTCTCTGTGGGCAAGTTGACGAAGGCCTTCATGGCAGGAAAGTAAGCGATGTGACCGTTGCTAACCTGCCGCAGTAGAGTCTCCAGATACCTGCGCACAGATTAACACCAAACCAAATTTCATTATAAGACATCTCTTTATTTAGCTATTATTTTAAAAGACTATTACAAATTATCAAAATTTTTCATCCATGTTTTAATTTAACTTGTTTGAACCGGTTATGCTGCACTTTGTTTGCCAAAAACATGAAATTATTTTTTTTAATATCCAATTGTTTATGTTTTAAAGACTAATTAAATTGCTAAAGTTATGCATTCATTTAATTTCCACCATTTTTGCTGGTGTAAATTGCATTAAATAGTAAAACACAGAAATCTAAAAAAAAAAAAATTAAATTCAAAAAAATCAAAATTCAAAATTCATAGGGCCCTATTATTATCAAAGTGTTATAATTTCATGAATTATTGTTAAATTGTTAAAGTTACATGAACTTAATTGTTTAGATTTTTTAATTATTAAAATGTAAATTAAACCATTAAAAAAGGAACCCACAAAAATTTTAATTAAGATTTCATAGGTCCCTTGTAAATATACTTAAAAACCATTACATACTTAAGTTTAGTCAAGGCTTTGTGTTAGGAGTGCTTTTTGTTGCTTCCTATGCAGAGTGCTCTAAATAGGTGACTTAAGAGTTTCTACTTCAGCTAGGATGTCTTAGAAGGCAGCAGCCTACGCAGGCAGTATACTTGGCTTTGGAACAGAGCCATTCATCCTCACTCTGTGGCCATTCTGGAACGGGTATGTAGAGTCTCACCAGTTGGTGTAGAGGCTGGTGATGGTTGGTTCTCCGTGGCTGTCGAGGTGTTGGGTCTGCTGCAGCAGCACGTTGTTGAACACTCTGGTGATGTCAATCTGCACATAATTCTCGATGGACTGCAGCACTGTCATGTAGGCCCGCACGCTGGTGAGCAGCTCTGATGGTTTGGCAATCTCCTGTGTGGCCTGGTTGTACATGGTCATCCCGACTATGGATCTGAGAGACAGTTACAGAAATGGTCAACCAGGACTGAATAACAAAATAAACTGCCCCTACTGACTTTAGCATATGTCTCTGGTTGTATTGCACAATTGGTGCATATAATGCTAAAGGAACAAACATCAAAATGCACCCTTCTACACCTCATCAAAAACAATTATGTTGATGTAATCAAGCAGCAAGAAAAAATATAATCAATCTAAATGAATAAACAATCCAATAAAAATTCCAATGGATAAAACCCATTTCCTATCTTACATAATTTCCTACTAAATGTTTAGTTTCACTATTGAAATAGTTCCCATTTGAAAGTCATTAAACCAAATATGAAATACTGTTTGCAACCCATTAAGTACTAAAGCTAAATTATATAAATGATAAACAATCAGTGCTATTTTAGAATCAAAGAGATACTATTATAGTTTTCAGTTAATATTTTGAATCCGTTAATATTTCATTTTGAGTTAATTCTGTTGTGCGTTTTTGTCATTTTCAGTATGTGTGCATATATATTTTTGTATTAGCACACCAAGGTCAAACTAGATTAAACTGAGAAATGCTGCTTTGGCAACTAGCTGAAGTAAAAAAAATTATTTCAATAAACGTTTATTTCAAGCAATTATTTTTTTTCTTTATGTTTTTGTTTCAGTTTAAGTTAATAATAATAACCCTGTAGACAATAAACTTTAATAAGTAGAATAGTATTGTTGTTGCTGTTATTTTTATTATTATTATTGTACAAGAAAAAAAAACCTATGTAAAAACTGTGACAGCCCCCCCCCCCATTTAAAATTTGGAGCAAGTTATGACATTTTGATAAAGGCTTATGAAGACAAACAATTTTTTTTCTTTGGAATAACATGGCTCAATGAATCATTCACAGTAAGACCTGGACTATATGTTAAGGAAGTAAACAGGGTCAATTTGGACTTATGTGGCGTTGTTCGGAGAGCAACGGTGGTCACTATAAACAGATCCATAACCACAATGACCTGAATCAAGGCTATTTCCCCGTCAGATGGAAATGGGTAATAACAGCACATGGTTGGGTGGTGAGTTCTGCTAACAGGGCCTCTCACTGCTGAGAAGCATGGCCACATGAGGGGTTCACAGCCCGGGAGAGAGGGGCCAGCCAACGCATCCGCGTCAGAGTTTTGAATCCAACAGTGGAAAATACCTGTTATTCCTCGGCCTGATGTTTATTTAGTTGGACAAGCGCTATTCTGGAACCGTGTCAAAAATCATGCTAACCCAAACTCTCACCGCTAGTCCAATAAATTACACAAATCGAACAATAAACCCAAGAGGCTCTTTAAGCTGTTGAGTTCTCAGCTTAATTAATAAGGGCGAGCTGGACGACAATTTTCCTTGACATACAACGCAACAGTAACTCTCCCCTATGAGGCAAATCAATATGATTGATGCTAGTGCGGAACGAGTGTGGATAGACCTCATCAGAAAGGGAGGACTGTGGGTAACGTAATAGATAAAACGAGCAGTAATGCAATTATGCAGGTAGCGGCCAAAATCAGTTCAGGCTATTGGGATGTTTATACTCACAGGATTCAGGAAAAAGTCTCACTTCGATAATTTTTTGTATATGTATACAATTTTATGCATACATATACACTCACTGGCCACTTTATTAGGTACACCTTGCTAGTACCGGGTTGGACCCCTTTTGCCTTCAGAACTGCCTTAATTCTTCGTGGCATAGATTCAACAAGGTTTGGAAACATTCCTCAGAGATTTTGGTCCATATTGACATGATAGCATCACGCAGTTGCTGCAGATTTGTCGGCTGCACATCCATGATGCGAATCTCCCGTTCCACCACATCCCAAAGGTGCTCTATTGGATTGAGATCTGGTGACTGTGGAGGCCATTTGAGTAAAGTGAACTCATTGTCATGTTCAAGAAACCAGTCTGAGATGATTTGAGCTTTGTGACATGGTGCATTATCCTGCTGGAAGTAGCCATCAGAAGATGGGTACACTGTAGTCATAAAGGGATGGACATGGTCCGCAACAATACTCAGTAGACTGTGGCGTTTAAACAATGCTTCAATTGGTACTAAGGGTCCCAAAGTGTGCCAAGAAAATATCTCCCACACTATTACACCACCACCACCAGCCTTAACCGTTGAGACAAGGCAGGATGGATCCATGCTTTTATGTTCTTTACGCCAAATTCTGACCCTACCATCTGAATGTCGCAGCAGAAATCGAGACTCATCAGACCAGGCAACGTTTTTCCAATCTTCTACCGTCCAATTTTGTGAGCCTGTGTGAATTGTAGCCTCCGTTTCCTGTTCTTAGCTGACAGGAGCGGCACCCGGTGTGGTCTTCTGCTGCTGTAGCCCATCTGCTTCAGGGTTCGACGTGTTGTGCGTTCAGAGATGGTATTCTGCATACCTTGGTTGTAACTAGGGCTGCAACTAACGATTATTTTGATAATCAATTAGTTGGCCGATTATCCTTTAGATTAATCGGATTAAATAACATTATTTTATTGACAAAAAACACACTATTCCACATTCTGCTCAATGTCCTTCAAACAAACTGAATGCTATGAAAACATACAGTGCTTAATTTATTAGACCACCTGTCATAAAGAGAAATTTCTTTTTTAGGAATCTAAGAAATGGATTGTCATTTATTGGGCAAATTACAAACATAAACAACTAATTAGTATTTATAATAACAAAAATTACACAAAAAAATTCCGCGCACTGGCGCTCGTTCTAAATGACGTCTGTGAAGTTTAGCGAAGAATCGCAAAGCAGAAGGCTCATGCACTTCTGACAGCAAAATGGAAATATTTCCATGGCTTTCTAACATTTACAGATGGAGAATATACCTGTGAAATGTAAGTTATGCATTTAGGAAAACAGCACATCTCAAACACATTAAACAGCGCGTCTCTGTCAGCAGCACACGCAGCCTTTCTGTCCGAGCCGCTTTAAACTGAAACTATAAACTATAGGCTAGATTTATCATTGCTGATACACATCATTTATTAACATTTAATCATATGATCGCAAGGTTTGTGTTTATGCTGTTAATATGCATGTTCTCTAGCAAGCTAATTTCTTAATCTAGTAATTACATGTTTTGAAAAAAGTTGAACTTACATTATTTGACATGCTTTCTAAACATGCAGCTCTCTTGAGCGAGTTGCGAATGCAACGATGATAGATGTCCCTCTAGAAAATGCCATAAATATGTATTCTGTGTGAACGTCTTGGTTTTAGTTTTGAGGTAAACATCATCTTCTCCGCATTGATGTTCTCTCTTTCCACAATATTTAGAATTTGCAGCGCCGCATCCTGTGGCTTTAACTGGATAGGCTAAAAAAAAGCATTAAAATGCTAATGACACCTACATCGTATTTTGTGTGCCACTGATAAGCTGCCTGACGGACACCTAAAATTTGAATGCAGCGATTTGCATTCAAATGTGGATCTTTATTTGAAATGCTTTTACAGCCCTAATGCATTATTAAGATGATAAGTGCTTAAAGTTGATTCTGCTGGTATAATGAAACAGTTGAAGTGATGTCCTACCGTGCCACGCCTAATATATATATAACATGTTTTTAGCTTTATTTTTTGTTTTCATTTAAGTGTTTATTTTTAAAATGTTGTTGTATGCATTTGTCATTTTATTTAATTTCTCCATTTTCTTAAATGTGTATATACAGTATTTATAGACTTTTAACTTTTTGTTTTAGTTAATTTTTCTTATTTGTAAGTCGCTTTGGATAAAAGTGTCTGCTAAATGACTAAGTAAAAAAAAATATATATACACATACACACACACATATACTATAAATATATAAAATACTTTTTAAATTGTGTAATATATAATACTCTAAAATACTTAAAAAAATATTAACATATACACACACTTACACAACACAACCAGTAGAGATAGAAAGTCCCTTTTATTTGTGAAATAATTAATGAACTAGATTATCCTAAAATTGGCATTACCACACATAGAATATACACATATATTACACAATACATTTTTTACCCATAGAATGTCCAAAAATTCATAATTACTTAATAAAGTTACCTAAACCAAGATATTTTGGTCATTTCACCCAGACCGGTAGTTTTATCAGGATGGTAGTTTGACTTACTTAGTGAAGCGGATCTCCAGGTGGGAGGTCAGGTACTCGCGTGGGGTGAAGGTGTGCTCCCAGACCATCATGTTGGGGACGTAGTTGATGGAGAAGCAGAGCTCTGACAGAGCAGTGTGTAGTTTGTCCAGACTGTAAAAAAAAAAAACAAAAAAAAACAGGCAGCAGCCTTAAAAACTCATTTCCTTCAGATTACACAGTCAATCAGGGAAAGCTTAACCAGCACAAAAGTGCTGCTCACTATGGGGCCACACCGCTCCCATACTATTACTACTACTGCCCATGTGTGTCCATGACAGGCTTTAGGATAAATCCATTTTATATTATAAGGAGGATCTGTTTGAATGCCTGCTGAATGTGAGGATAATACGGTAAAGGCCTCCAGCAGGGTTTTGCTAAACACAGTGATTCTCCACTGTAAGATCTAATAGGGTCGCAGACATGCCCGCCCCTCATTGTCGAAAACCATGCATTACAGAAACCAGTACAAGGTAAAAGAAAATATGACCCGGATTGAATTAAATATGAGTAACAAGTGTTTGATTAGATGTAGAAGAAGAGCGAGTTTCATCCTTACTTGGTGACCAGGAGTCTGTTCTTCCTCATGCTCTCAACACCAGGTTTCTCTCTCTCCGGTTCACCCTTCTTCCCCGTCTGCTTTTTCGACTTCTTGTTCACGGCCTGACTGATGGTTTTGGCACAATGTTTTGGCAGTAGCTGTGCAGAAGAGCAACAGGAAAAAAACTTTTTTTTAAAGTCAACATGAAATCAAAATTGACCCTATTTCCTTTCTTAATACAAGTTACTGGTAATATTGTGCACAATTCATCAGTGCATGTAATTTTAAATATGTGCATTTAGAGTAAAACTCTTACCTTTTTCTTAAAATACCGTAACTGAATGATTCACATACTAAAATAAAGCGACCATGGCAAAAGAAATTGTGAGCTTGAGTTGAGCCTGCAGCCTGAACAGGATGTAATGAAATAATAAAGCCCATAAATAGCTATATTTCTGTTGCATTATCTGCACGCAAAAACCATTCAGCATTGCCAGTGTAGTCTGACTCATGAAAAATTACTCTTAAGAGTTGATTCTTCCTAATGAATCAATCAAAAAGACTCAACACAGTCTCAAACTCATGAGTTTGAATCAGTTTGAATTGGTCACAGTGGTTCTTAAATGATTGAAATTAAGACATGATTCTGTGATATGTACATTCTTGTTTTTTAATACATGAGTTTTGAATATGGTAAACTGAACTGAACCACAATTTATAAAAAGCAGAAAAATATTACTTTTTTGTAATAAAATTCATAACCCTGCTCTGCCTCGGACACAACTTTCCTTTTTGTTTGACACAAATCCAAATCCCTCTAATTTTTCAACTCCTCTCCAATGACCTGTAACATCCACTTTCCACCATCCAATCAAATCCTGATAGATAAAATCAAGACCTACTCTAAGTCTCTGCGAATGTAATATCTTGTTTTACTAGAAAATATGTCAGATTACAGCGGGAAAACGGCTTTGATGTTAACCTTAAGACTGTAATTCCTATAAATGTGACTTCCACAGACCAGACAAGACCAAAGCTGGAAGTGTCTTATGAGCTGCTGTCCTGTTTCCTTACAACATGACGATTACACTCACCAGAGGGGGATGAGAGTAAGTTTATTCATTAACATTTAAATTCATTAAAATGTAATCGAATCAGTGCTGTCAGCTGTATCTAGGAAATCAATCACTGTTTATTTTCATTGTAATGATCATATTGCAACGGAATGGAACATTCCTGGTGAATCTGCAGAACTCTTTGTAAACCCAGTTAAGTTTATTAAAATCCCAGATATGACATGGAAAATTCCAGAACTCCCAAAAGTCCCTCTGTGTTTTGGCAGCGCTGTAAGCGTGTGTGTTCGTCACTGACCTGGTCGCTCAGGGTGCACTGCTCTGTGCATATGTCTGTGATGAGGTTGCGGGCTTGCTTGGCCATCTCGTCCAGGAACATGTTGCAAAGGGACAAGCTGCGGTCTCCGATGTGGTGCCTCTGAAGGGAGGAACAGACAAAGAGACATTAGTGGAGATTTCCCTTAGTACAACCCCAATGTTAAGCTAGACTTTTGATTTTCAGTATAAGGTACGATTCATTTTGCAGTGTACATTTAGTATGGGAAGTGTGAAGCTGTCAATGCATCAGGTGTGTCATTTTTGCACCACAAACAGAATTACAGATCTATTTGTTTCTGCTACAGGCACAGGAAATATATCCTTTACCTTTCGTATCAGCTGTAAATTACAATACGGCTCAACTGGACACCTGTTACAACCATCTGTAAACAGGCAAAGAGCCACCCAATTAAACAGGATGGGGTCATCCGATGGATGCATTAACGGTTTCTGAGTGGTGTTTAGGGGCAGGTCAATCTGAAATGGCCTATAACTTCACACATAGACATATAGTTTAAAAGTTTCAAGGGTATGATTTTTTAGGGTAAGAAATTAAAGTTTAGTTCCAGAAAAGACTTTCTATTCAGCTTTGCCATCACAGGAATTGCGTTTTAAACTATATTAAATTGCAAAACAGTTTTTTTAAAATTGTAGTGTTATTTCACTACATTCCTGATTTTACTGTATCAAATAAATGTAGCCTTGCTGTGCATAAGACTTCTTTCAAAAATATTACAAAGAATGACCCCAAACTTCATATATTAATCTGAATGACTTGAATTATTTGGACCAGGGTGGAGAAACGCCTTATTTGTCAGCATGACATTAACTGTTGACTCTATCTGAAAATGGTCCATGAGTGATCCATGGGCATGCTGTCAGAGGCTGAAACTACTCCAACATAAGCTGCTCAGGTGAATTTGGCTCACAGTGAGGTGCTGTTTGTGACCCGTCCATGTGTAAGTGAGGCTCTTTGTTATGGCCCAGCTGGTCTTGTTGCCTCAACTCCCTCCCCAGAGCAAACAGTGCATACTCTCTAAATTACTAATGCAAAACAACCTTTGCCCCTGTGTGGAGCTGAAGCCTCCGGCTCCTGCACCGTTTTGACGAATCCCAATCACAGAGGAGGCCTTCATGACAAACAAAAAGTGTAATTTAAAGCTTTGGTGGCTCAACTCAGATTTGACGAGTGCTCTCATCATCCGTTCATAAACCCAAACATTCTGCCTCGCTCTTCGTGGGCATCCGAGGGGAAGAGTCTGAGACAGTGCAGGTTGGAAATAACAAATCTATCCGACGTGATGCTGAGGCTAACCTCTGCTGAAGCACCGTGATCTTTTGTTTTTTTCTCTAAACCGCTGTAAAAGGTTTTCTGTGTGAGGATGGAAATATTCTTGGAAACTTTTAGTGCTTTTCCAACATAAATAAAGCTTGCAGCTGTCCAAAGCTGTGTGGAGTGGACATAGGAGGAAGACCATTTCAGAGACATGCTGAGAGAGGGAGTTTCATGTTTAAATAAGGGAAACCCAAGCCTTCTATGGCTCAATAAATCTCTTTTATTCCTCTAAGTGCTCTCAGACAGCTCAATGTTCAGGCCACGCAATGACATGATAACTCTCATTGTGCTGTTTGTCCACCAATTAGGAGAGAAAATGTGGGTTTATTTACCAAATTAAATTGGATATTGGAGGGTAGGATGTTTGGCAGGAACAAACACTTGGTGAATGTGCCGGCCGTATACTGGCGGGGGGGGGGACAGGAATCCGTTGTGCTCCTCATGTGTGCGGAGGGGCTTCCATATGCCCCCGGGGAGCCTGCGTAGCTGCACCGGCGTATGGTTCAATTACAGTTTTAATAAATCATGCTTTTCAGTATTTGGTTTTCTGTACACATCCTGATACACGGACCACAGCGCTCAATGCTGCGTGTTGGGACATTCCAGCTCTAGTAAACTCGTGGAGCCTTCCGGATTCACAGTACGACTCCATCCTGAACCCTCGAATGGGTCGCAGCTAAGCCGTGGCGAGACCCAACAGAGAAGAGGAAAGATATTTTCCAAACTCCTTTTCTCAAAAGTAACACTGACCATATTCACTAGGGGACATTCACAGACACATAAATGTTTTTCCAAAAACACAGAGCCTGCATAGAAACTAAACCAGAAAGTTCAGGACAAGGCAAATGTTATATATAATTTGAACAAATTAAATCAATTAACTGTGAACTGATTTATTATATACAATTAAATACATTACACTAGGTTAAAAATTGACATTTATCTCAGTACAAACTAGGGCTGGATGATAAACTGATTATTCACAAAAAAATCTTCAATTAATTGCAATGCTGGAAGTTTTAAGATTTTATTTACTTAAATATAAAAAATATTTAGTTTCATTAATTTCAATGAATCCCTTAAAATTGTATAAACTGAATAAACCGAACACTTCAAAATTTAAATGTAAAAATTGCAGAATCACATATGACTTTTTCATTTGGGTAAAAATAATTGTACATAAATATTATTTAATTTTATATTGGTGCCTATAAAAAAAATATTATATAGAATAACATATTGTGTTTATTTAACTTTTAAAAATGACTTTATTTTATTACTGTATTTGACTTGCATTAAAGATTCTGAATCCACAAATGACAGTTTCAGAACCAGTACATTAATTTAGAGACATATATTTAATATTTAAGTAACATGTTAAAAATGTCATAATATATGATTTTGTACATAGTGAGAAAAAAAAAAAAAAATCTAACTATTTAAATCATCCAACATTCCGATCAAACCAAAGCCTTGTAAGCTTCAGAATACTCTTCTCACTGATATGTCCTTTTGGACTGATTCCAGGTCAGTGTGACTCACCTCTTCAGGGCAGAGCTCATGGGTGCAGCTCATAAAGTGGGTGCAGAGCAGAGGGAAGGAGATGGAGTATCGAGACTGGGACGGCAGTTCGAGACACTGCTGGAACATCTTTTCAAAGGCGCGGCTGTAAAAGCTATCAGAGACAGAGAAAGAGAGAGAAAATGGGCTGCCAGTTCACTTCACCGTCTGGTAGTCATATCTAATCAGTTGAACGAACACCCCTGTCCGCTTTCCACCCAGCATGAAAGAGAAATCTCTCAAAACAAGAGGCACAACAGACAGTTGCTATGGCCTTCTGAGAACAGATATGCCTTCTGCCAATTGTGGAGCTGGCGTTAGACAGCGTTTCCTGCGCCATTGCTGAATCGACAGCGTCACGCCAAGTTATGAGCTTGCAGTTTGAAATCAAATGTACCAAAAAATAAACAATTTTGAATGGTCTTTGCAGGCTGCATTCAAAAATAGACAATTAAATGAATAAAGTAACTAAATTTAGGGATGCTCCGATCAGGATTTTTGCAGCCGATACAGAGTACCGATTTCTTGTCATGGTGACCGGCCGATACCGATGCCAAATCTGATGCTTCAAGCTTTATATCACATGTAATAATGTTCTATAAACAATCACAAAAATGATACATTATATAGTGAATATTTTAATACTTTAAAAAAAATGATTCATTATATAGTGAATATAAGACAAAAATAAATACAAACAAAATAATATGCAGCCCACAAGGTTTATTTAAACATTATCCAATAGTAAACTTGGAGGACAAAATAAACATTAAATCTCCTAAATGAGGTCTGGTAACAAACTTATGCGGCGCAAATATTTATGTCCCCATTAGAGGTCTGCTGTCCCGAAATATTCGGGTTTCGGGTTAATGTTTAAGGATGCCTATATAATATAAGACAATATATAAATCGCGCAGAGCACAAACAGCACGGAAACTTTTATTAGTAAAAAGCTTCAAGGCTACTGATCGCAAGTCACAACATTATATTTAGCAATGAGGCGGCAAAATCTGTTTTTGAAGTAAGTAAGCCTCATTGCTTGTAGAGAGACGCGCAGACGCAGGCAGCCCACGTTCAAGGTTTATTCAAATAAATAAACTTATTTAAGATCTTATCTGATTTAAAGTAGACAGAATGCTAACGAGCCTTAACTGACAAAAAAACATAATTTGCACGGTGGAGAATTATCTTCTTGTCCATACAAAATAAACTCGGCATTATGCGACCGCTGCATCTCACAAACTTTCTAACTGGTAAATGAAATGAGCCTTGAAGTCTGATGTAACAATTCGTTGGGGGGGGGGGATTTCGGGTCTTGCTCTAAATTTAACTGCGGCGCCAAACGGGCCGGGTTCGGGCTTCATTTATGTCCCCATGCATCATGTACGTCCTCATGCGCTGACATCATCAAATTGTGATCGGTTTGTGAGATCGGCCAAGTGTAGGGAGTACCAAGAGTCCTAAAATGTGATTATCGGCCGATATCATCCCTAACTAAATTATTATAAATTGGACAAAATATTCTAATTTCAAGTTTGAATTAAAATAACAGATCATTCAATGAACCAGAGCAGCTGCAGAATTAACACAATGAACTGCAAGCCAGCATAATGTATACATTTTCTGATTTTATAATGATTTCTAAAGCCACTTCAGTGCATATTCAGTGTTTAACTGTAATCACATTAATCTTTGAATGATCTTTTCTCTGATGTGAGGTCATACCAGAAAATGGAAAGGTCCGAAGTCTCCACAAGCATCTCCACCAGAGAGTCCACCATCTTGGTGTGGAAGATGATGGTGTTCATCATTTTTCCCAGCTCCCTGTGATCTGCCAGTCCTAGCGAGGCCTTGGACACGCTGGTGTAAGCCTAAACACGAAGAAAGACATCATCGTAAGCATTCATCTTTAAAGTTCATTAATTATTCTGACAACTTTATGCAATCTATTCTCAAAGGCTGAGCTTGGTGGGCTTGATTTCCATGAGCAAATCCTCAAGCAAATGAAGAGCATCGAATCAGATTGGAAACTGGAGTCTGAAGAAAAGTGTGGTTTGATGTTTTACCATATCATTAACTTCTGAGAAGGCTTTCTGGGAAATATTTTCGTAAACTTGATACTGTTGAACCAGACAATGTCCAACCAACACAATTTCCTCTCTAGCATACAAGATCAAATGAAGACAGTATGCAAAACAGATTCTCTTTGGTGTTTAAGTCAAAAAAACATATTTTTTGCCACGAAACAGCTGTGCCAGCCAGTGCGTTCAGCTCTTGGACAACTTGAACATAAGAAGTGTGAGAAAACTCAAGCAAAACTAGGACTGCACACGCCCTGCATTGGCTTTCATCATCTAAAGATCAGCCAATTCAAAGAACGCGGCATGCCAGGATGATGCCACATGACATTCAGCAGGTGCTAAACTCACAAAGCTTGTGGTTATGGAGTCCGGGGAAAGACAATAAACATATCGTTCAGCACTGAAGTCCACTGCGGAGTAGAAAAAGTATTGAAAAACAGGGCTTATTTTTAGATGTACATTTGCAGACGGCTGCTGGTAGTTTAATCGGCCATAGCGATAAATAGGACCGCACCTTTGGAAACGCAGATGAGCAGACATGACCTGAGTGAACCGTTAGTTGTTATATACTGGCAAGTGCTATCTCAACAACCGGGCCATTACACAAGAAGAAAGCATGCTAAATTTAAGGAGAGAAGAGGGCATCCCTGCTTAGACAGCAGAGTCACGGCAGCTCTTCAAACTAACTTGCTGCTATCAAACCTGGAGGAGCAGTGACTGATTCTAGACATTTATACACATCCATGGCATTTTATTTAAAGCCTAATTGTTTTCCTTAAGTTTTAATGTCCAGCTACCCTCTATTTGACCCTTTTTCTAACTATTACACATTTAAGATTTCTATTTTTACACTATTGTTCAAAAATGTGGGGTCGGTAAGATTTTTTTAATGTTTTCGAAGTCTCGCGCTCATCAAGGCTGCAGTTGTTTGTTTAAAAATACAGTAAAAACAAAAATATAACTGAAATATTATTACATTTGAATTGTTTTCTGTTTCCTTATACAACAATAGAATAGCAATGAATACTGAATTGTTTTACATTACACGTCTTTACTGACACTATGGATAAGTTTACTTGCTGAGTAAATGTATTGATTTCTTAAGTATTAATAAAAAAAATTCCGAACAATAGAAGATAGAAAATGTATTTCAGTAATACAGTTTTAAAACATACGAAATTACATCAATAAAAAAAAAAAAAAAAAATACAATTTAATTACATCAAACGAACAAATAAAACAAAATACTACAAATTAGTAATTAATACAAAAAGTTACAATGATTAATTTGATTTTAAAAATATTATTTGTATAATTGTATTCTTTTGATTTTGGGGAAAATTGCGACTTGGACATGTTTTAGTGTGATTCACCTACATATCTGAACATGTATATCCACCCACCCACATCTGTCAACAGCCTCGCACACACTCAGATGCTCTATAGCTGACTGTTTAAATCCTTGAATTTGCTTTGTCCTGGTAAACAGAGCAGTCTGAGCTCAAGGCCTTGCAGTGAATAAACACTGCTGTTATTAGGACTGATTTGGTTTTGTGGCCATGTGAAAGAGAAGACTCGGGCTGTGAAAAGAGCGAAGGAGAGTGGGAAAAGACTCAAACACAGAAAACAGTTGTTCAGCTGTAAGACATGTTCACATTCTGCTGATAGCAGTTTCTCCTGCTGAAAAGGTGAACTGAAACCTGTTAGAAGAGGTTTAGGCCTGCTTTCGAAGAGATCGCAAGGTTCAACACAAATTAAGTTCTATTTGTGGGATCTGTGGCAATGCCACAGGAAATAATCTGTCCAAAAAAGCAAAAAGTGTGGTAACTGTAAGGGAAGTGCAATAAACAGTCAAATAAGATGGCGTAAGGCAAGTAAAGTGTGGCAGAATTATTTACTGACCATGCCTGTGTAAAGTTGCATGGAATTTCTTTACATCATGACCACATAATGTCGGTCACTGGCAAGGTTACCAGAGAGGAAGTGATTAGATAAAGCAACTTCCACCGAAAGGAATTGCATCAGCAATGCACAACAAACTCAGCCAAAAAAATTAGACCAATATTACAGCTTAAATAATAAATAGGTTTAACATTATAAATGTTCTTAGAAAAACTATGGATCAATTTAATGCATTCTTGCTGATAAATGTATTCATTCCTTTAAAATTTGGGATGGACAACTTGTTTTGTGGAACAAATGGAAGACAGATGGATATATGAATATATATATTAGTTAAAAAGTACTAAATTGTAGCAATATAAATCTAAAAATAACCACAAGTAAAATTAGAACTAAATAAATAACGCACAAATTCATCCATAAGAGAAAAAATAAATAAATAAATGGTTTTAACTGAATATTAAAATGTAAAAGCTTCCTACAAATGAATACCTCAGTCAATCCTATTTTTATTATTTTATAAAGAATGCAAACACATAGATCTATTTAAGCAGATTAGATATTTTAGAGGTGAATTTAATAAGAAAAACATTTACTTATAATAAAAATGCCAAGATTTTATTAACATGTCCATTATTTTTTAAGACCTGCAAAGTAAACTTTTGAAATTCTGGTATTCAGTGCCTGGAAATAATTCTGAAATATTTCCAGGTTTTCCATGATCATGTAAGGGTTTTAAATACAACTGCAAGTATAATACAGTATCTCCATTACAAAAAAAATTGATAATTGAGATCATGCCTCAAATTCAGTTGATAAAGCTTCACTTTTGAACCGAGAACATTTCATTAAGGCAGAGGTCAAACGACTTCTCTGCTGTGGGACTGGGCAGACCAACACAAAGGAAACGCATCTAAGAGCAAGCTGGACCATCCCAAAGCCTGCAGTCCAGATCCATGAGGTCCGCACACACTCACAGCCCCTCAGAAATCACATGAACAAGCTTGTCTCTCCATCTCCACTTCCATTCCCACCCACCCACATGCGTATTCCACAGAGACGAAGTCTGATTTATTTGAGCCTGGATGAAAGGCGCAGGCTCTTCTTGAATAACCAGAGCTTCAAAAGAACAGCATGCATTGTGGTTCATTTCTAAGTAATTCCAAATTAAGCCATTTTTCATACAGCATGTAAAAATCTTTGATTCGGAAAACAAAGGATAAGCAAACTTTTGTAACAAACATTTGCCAGCATGAAACTTTGTGTTGTGTTTCTTCTCAAACTGTGAGAGCATTAGTTGCTTTATGTTAACCAGCATCTGCTAATTAGCATGAGGGAAGCAGAGATAAGAGCTGTACATTATGTCTGATTAGGATCAGAGGAAGCAAACACCATGTATTGACCCAGCTCAGATGAATGAGATCAGCTTACCTGCAGTCTAAACCAGTCCAGCCTCAACCCTCGGAAATCAAACACTTCCCCATCTTCAACTGCAACACACACCCAAACAAAGTTAGTTATTTTGTGATACCGTACAAACAAAAAGTGACATTAGAGAAGTTCTCTCACACACACACACACACACACACACACACACACACACACACACACACACACACACACACACACACACACACACACACACACACACACACACACACACACACACACACACCTTTATTATTCATTTAATTTGCATCCGTAAAGTTCTGAAGTACTTTTCATTGTAAGGAACTGATTTGGCTAGATTATGCAAAATTTGCCCAATGACCTTGATTATTTAATATATAACCCCCTTCTTAATTTATGCAAAATAAGGATTTTGTAATCCATGCTGTTAACCATTAAATAAAATGACACTATACTACAGATTATAAAACAAATCAATAAATCTCTTGACCAGGGACATCAATTGTGATTTCATGTTTTTAAGCACATTATGAATGTTTAAATATGAGAGGTTCACTACCTTGTTTAACACTGAGAGAGGTCATCGTGTTCACGAAGGATGACATAATAATGGACTCGTCCTCTGGGCAGACAGACAGGTTCTACAAGGGAGAAAGACGTGATGATTTTATAATTCGCGTGTGTATTTTAAAATTAAAACACCATGACGAGCAAATCTATCTCCTGATTGGGGTCTCAAAGCTGAATCACAATACTAGTTCTCCATCTAGTGGTGGAGTTTGTGTATTTCGCCTCATGTTCTTCTAGAGCTAGACGCCCTACATGAGATCCTGTGAATGATTCATAATGTGACTAATGTTCATGTCTGAGCCTCCCAACTGCATATGACTGATCCTCATCTCATGAGAGCACTACAAATAACAACTGCTCTCATAAGGAAGTGTAACTGATCTGTGTCCTTTCTTTTAGTGCAGTAGGAAGGAAATGGATCCATAGTGCGGACAGTCTCACCTGTACTAGCTCATTGAGCACCACGGCATCAAAGCCGGACAGGTACTGCACATAGTACCTCTGCATCACCGGGCCGTACTTCCGCACGTGTGCCCTCAACTCCTCCATGTAAAAAATCAGCTCCGCAACGTGCCTGAGATAACAAGAAAGAATGAAGGAAAAACAGCCTTGGTTTTACATGCATTTTATCCATAAAGACTTGCAAAATCACGCAAAAAAACTAAACAACTAAGATTGATTCTAAGCCGTAAACCAAATCAACCTGCTCCAAGATGAATCACAAGACTCAAAGCCGTTAATGACATTAATGAATTACTCATTCCATTTGACCAAAGACGAGGGTGTAACATTACAAATAATATAAAGAAAAGAAATAATGTGCTGAATGATTTAATCAATAAAGAAGTGTTGTTATTGTTAAACAAAACTAAAACGATAAAAAGGGGGAAAAATAAACTTGAAAACAAATGAAAAATGTTGCCTTGGCAAGTAACTAAAATAAGTTTAAATTGAAGAACTAAAATTACTAAAACTGAAATAAAATTACTAGAAAATAGAAAAAAGAAAAAATTACTAATAAAAATGGCAAAAGAACACAAATACTAAAGTGCTAACATGAAAATGGAAAATATATAAAAAAAAAAGGCGCATTTAAAATATGAATATATACTGTTGACTAAACTATTAGTGCTGTCAAACGATTAATCGCATCCAAAAAAGTTGTTAACATAATATATATTTATTGTTTATAAATACACACACATGCATGTTTATGTTTAAGAAAATTCTACGTTTATATATTTATATGATATAATTTATATGAATATAAATATATAAATACATTTAATATTTTCAAAATATATGCTGTATGTGTGTCTTTATATGTATATAATAAATATACACAGTACACACACACATATTATGTAAACAAAAACTTTTATTTTGGATGCGATTAATCGTTTGACAGCACTACCATAAAGCTAAAAAAATGTTGTTAATTGAAATAAAATAAAAATAAATATTAGATTAAAAACCTGGCAACAAACCAAAATGTTAGTTTGGTTTAGAAAATGTGGAAAAAGGCAAGTCAATATATTAACAGTATATAAATAATACTAAAATAAAATTTGCAATGCACTGTTGGACAAAACTGCAGTGACTCGCACATAAATAAAACAAAATTATAAATGTTTAGTTTTTCAAAAATACAAAAGTGTAACAAAGTCTCATTAATAGATAAAATAATCAAGATCGAGTGTTCGAGATGTAAGAACTGGATTTACTTGTCAATGAAGTCATCTGTGCTTTTCTTTTGAATGTTGTCGGCGTGTCTGAGCAGCCAAATGATCTCATCGCGGGCGAAGGAGAGAGCCATGAACACAAACAGAGCCTTGGGACCCAGTAAGCCTGGCTGGTCCGACAGCACTGTAGCGAGCTCTTTCAGGGCAGACCTCAAGAACTTGCGGCGTTCTCTGTGCATGGAGCCCCTGAATGAAATTATCCAAAAATATAGATCCAGCTGTTTTGGTTTGGTATCTTCAGAAATACCAAGTTACCACATGCACCTTTATTAGAAATTATTTATCGTTTACCCGAAGTACCACTTACGCATGTGACAGGGCAGATTCTTTGCATTCACGGATGTCATTGACACGTTTGTTGTAACTGTAGAAAACAAACATTTCAACATCATTATATGCTTTATACGAAAAGCATGAACCACATTTTGATAATTAAGACATTTATATATAAACTAATTACAGAAAACATGAAAATGTGTTTTCCAGTAGAAATGGCTGACCCGCGAATGTTTACAAAGAGATCCTCGGCAGATTTGTGAATGTGGAACACCTCGTCCCTGAACAGACAGAGACAGGAACTGCTCTGAAGAGCTAACTTCCACAGACTGAGAGCTGCAGGGTCACTGGTCAGAGCCGCGTGACACAAGATGTACCCGACTAGGACAGAGAACAGAGAGAGAGCAATATATCTTATATACCACATACACTACTGTTACATACAAAGACACTTCCTGTCAATCAGTGATGGGTGTAAAAACTAGGCCCATACAGAATCTGTGTCCACAGAATAGGAACGAGAGGTGCTCACAAATATTGTTAAACCATTTGATGATGCTTTAATACATTTATTACATTCTGCAGTTTCCTCAAAATAAGCAGAGAAAGCGTGGGGACAAAACAGATTCCATTTGGGCCAGTTAAAAACTGAACCACATCATGTAAATGCAATACTACTAAACAAAAAGACTAGTCAATTTTATAAATCAATATTTAAACAATGATCGCTTTCTTAAATCTGAGGTATAACAACCATATAACAGCCTTCACAAGAAATCTAACTTTAATAACAATCATGCATTTCCAGAAAGGAAGTGATTCCAGAGGCAGAGAAAATCACTACATTTCATTTTGATGAAAATATTTGACATTTTATAAGACAGTAAAAAGTGCCAGTTCTGAATTTCATGCGGTCTTTAAAAGCACACTTACAGACAATCCATTTCTCCATAGTGTCCAAGGATAGATATTCACAGGGCATCTGAAACACAGACCAGCAGAATACATCTGATCAAAACAACAACGTTCAAAAATACAATATCAGTCATTGGCTTTATATCATTTCCGTTTGACTAATTTTAGCACTTACATTTATTTCTGTTATACACCAAGACACAATTTTAATTTAAGTTTTTCATCCTCAGCTTAATTTCAATTACTGAAAATCATTATTAATAGTTTTAATTAAACATTACAATACTGGCTTGTGCCTTTTATTTTTAAGCATTGTAAGATGCTGTTTAGGGCTCTTTTAAACAGCATGATGATACTTGGTTTGGGTCAGAATCAAAGGATAAACCGCTGACATTAGTATACACTATGTGCTTATTTGCTAACAGGTTTGTGAGCTTAGCAACATGTTTAAATCAGACTACTGGAATCGACAGAGTGCATTTATTTCGGCTTGTGTGCTTCATGTGAGGAACTCGTTTATATGGTGTGCATGAAAGCTGTTAGTGGAGTTTTTATCCATGAAGAGAGTATCAAATCAATCTCTTGCCATGATGGTTAATATGTTAGTATAAGATATTACGACTGAAGGTTTTTGACTGTTTACAAAACTATTTAAGGACCACAGTGAATCCTGACCGTGTCTGACTGAGCTGGATTGAGCATGGTACTGGGAGCACTAATCAAACTGAGCAGCTGAGCGTTCCTCCACTGATCTGCAGACAGATTCCGGCGTGGGTACACCATCTGCAGGGAGACCAGTGCATCTTGCAGCGACTGCCAAAAACAAAGAGAAGGCGGCAGAAAAGGCCAGAGAGCTCGGGTTAAAACATGTCCTCCATTTGAGATGGGAAACAGAGTCATAGGATTTTCATAGCATTGTAGCAGATTTTACTTTTGCATGAGGGACAAACTCCTCCATCATCTTTTTCAGCGGGTTCTCATAGTCCACAATCATCTGTCCAAGCCTGGGATATTCTCGATCACTGAACAAGAAACATCACACAATACATGACCTCAGACCTCAGAAGTTTGCGGCTCTACATGAGATGCTGCTTTTATATGTATTACCTTGAACCGTGTGTCATTTCGTGGGCATAGTTGTAGAGGCCGATTATCGCTTTGCGCTCCTCAATTCGAGAAAGCAGCATCATCAGGGTAGTGTACGTCACCACCAAATCCAGGTAGTTCTTTGTGAGGTCAAAATTTACAGTCTGCATTGTGGAAAAAAGACACTTTGTTATACAGCTGCCATGTCACTGAACAAAACATGCTGATTGCCATTAATTCAACTCACAATGTCAAAGAAAACTTGACAAACGTCAATAGTGTTCAGAAGTTCACAAACGTGGTCCTGGAGGAACAGGAAAGCACAAACATTACGGGTTTAATAGAATTTAGTTTTTTTTACTTAATAAACTGTATATTTAATATTAAATAGTACTATATACTTAAATTAAAATGACAGGTTGAAATAAAATATAAATAGTAGATGAAAAACTTAAATTGGAAAGTAACTGAAATACTAGTTTAGTTTTCCTTTAAGTACTAAAATAACTAAAATAAATAACTAAATACAAAATTAAAGCTAAAGATAAATAATGACAAAAGCACATACATTTACTAAAATTAAAATGGAATGTATAAAAAATAAAAGACAATTAAAAATATGAATGCTATAATAGTATATAAATAACACTAAAATACCATTGTCACATATACAAAGACAAATTATGTAAGTATAAAAATAAGAACTACAGTCACGTGACTTATTCTTGAAACAAAGGCAGAATTAATTTGCATAAATAGATCATAAACCATCAAACCTAAGCTGCATCTAATTCACTGCAACTGAGGTCAACAGAGTGCGACTGCTCTCATACCTTAAATTCCATAACGTCCACAAAGGTGAAGTAATATAGAGCTAAATTCTTCAGTATTTCTGACTTTTCTTTTTGTAGTTGTGCAAGCTGTTGCTGTAATATAAAAAGTGCAAATTAAACACGGTCACATTAAACAAAGTCACATAATTGTAATAACTGACCAGGAAACTTTTCAGCAGGGCTCACATTAGATCATTTAACCTTAAAAATAAACAGATCTCAACCTGCTGGATTCTGTCTCAGAGCAAAGGTCAACAATAACGGATGTGAGAGTGTTTCGGGACATTTGACGGGAACGGTTACTTGCACTTTTAGGACAGTTCTGCATTGTCACTTATGTTTACTGATGTACATCTATTTTAAGACTTGCAAACTTCAACATTTGGGTTTTTGTGATGCACTGAACACTGCTGCTGTGAATTCAAGTGATCTTATAATGATGAGAATCTGTTGAAACTAAGATAATGACTGCTAATAGTGTAAAAAAAACAATTGTAATATCTGCTGCATATACCTTTGTTTTCTGGCACACTCTTGTTTAAAAAAGTTACACCGAATGTTATGAAAAAATACATAATGTATAAACACATGAATATATATCAGAACATGTGGGCATACAAAACTACTTATTTCTGTGGTAGACCCAATGAAATGCTGACAGAGCAAGTACAACCATCCTGTACATCCTTATCGTTGAGCCCGTTCAAAAGACAGTGTTTCTCAGATGTTATTTTTGACAGTGAAACTAGTGAATGAACCCTGCATCAAGTCCTGACACGCACCGGCCTTTACCCTTTGGTTGTCTTTATGGTATTTGCAACTCTAAAGCAAAAATGCATTACTGCTGCACCTGGGAAGGTACTCAAAATAACCTAATTTTAGACATGCACATCTATATTCTATGATGTCCAGCTAATATCATTGTATTTTAGTGATGTTTGGATAATGACTAGTTATATATTAGTTCAAAGAGTTACAACTCAATTCAAACATCTTAAAAATGAACAAAAAAACTGCATGATTTGTAAAGACAGCAGTCTCCTCCAGAGTGAAGAGTAGTGCAAATGTGCTCTAGAATCAAGTTAATGACAGAATCCTTCGTATCTATCAGGATTTCCAGAAAACCAGGTTAGAGCTAAGAGTTAATGATGCACTTCAGATACCCATAAAGCTCAGAGAAATTTAAGACAGAAGACACGATATCCATCAAACCACACCATCCCCACCCTGCATACTTCTACTGGAAATATATTCACATCCTATCCTAATGAAGCATATAATACCACTAGATTATATAAAATGAGTCCGGTATTTAAATACTGTAAGCCTATGTGAGGTAGAGATGCTAAAAACAGCAGAGAGGGAGATGAAACCATAATAAACCGAAAGACCTGGAACCGCTTAAGGGTTAATCTTAAAACAAACAAACATGTTCAGGTCACATTTCACTCCTATATCAAAAAGATACAAAATATAGAATTATATTTTGCAAAAAAAAAAAATATGAAGTTGATATTTTCAATACAAGTAGTCACATTTTTGAGAAAATTATCATTAGAATGGAAATGAAAATTTAGCTTTTTAGTTTTAATTTCCATTTCTATATTCCCATTATTTAATGTTATTTTTACGATTTTAATTTTTGTATGCTATTATTACTAATAATAATATTTATATATATATATATATATATATGGGCTGTCAGTTTAACGCGTAAAATTTTAGTTATGAAAAAATAACGTGCTTAAAATATTTTAACACAGTTAACGCACTGGCCACGCCCCCAAACCTGAACATAATTTTACATTTCATACAGTTGACAAGGGCAACAACTCCATAAATCAAGTTAAGCCCTAAAAGTCAAGATATTGGGGCAAAAAGTGCCCCTGTATGAGTTTTGTCTCATAGCCTATTTATATAATATAATAAGCAATATCACATGAGCAGCGAGAGTACACAAAAGCACTGCTTGTCATGATAGCATGAGTGCAAATGTGATTTTAAACAACAGTTCAGTAAATAAGTAGTAAATACAAGTGTATATTAAACACAATATTGCCTGTTTTTGCTCAACTTTGCTAATGCAAATATTACCTAAAGCCACAGCAGAACTACGGTGCGTCTGTGAGCAACATAGCGGTGTTTAGTTTCTGAATGAATTCATGTTTTGAACAAATCAGGTGAATCAAAGATTCAAAAGCCCATTTATAAAGCGAGCTGTTTACTTAATTCCTAAATGAATCAGCTGTTTGAACGAATCGAATGAATGGCTCATTAACACATTTACCGCTACCTGCTGGCAGATTAAGTTTCTTATATTATATACACACACACACACACACACACACACACACACACACACATATACACACACACACACACATTATATATTTTTCTCTCTCTCATTGGATAATTGGCAGGTTTCATAATATTCTTCCATAAAACTATCAAATTTACACTTGGCATAGTTTGAAGATTAAAAAGTTTACTTATCTCCATCTCCGCTCTTTTCAGAGGAAAGTGTGTCGGGGCAAAACTATGTGATGCTGTGCACAATGGGATTCAAACTTATTTTGAATAGAGTGGATAAATATATTGAGGGAAGCATGTAACCATGCAGTAAGAGACTCAAAAGGAAGCTCAGAGCACATCCCAATCAGTAGTCAAAAATTACATGACAGCTACTCCAAATAATCACATTTGACAGGCATTATATTTTAAGAGGTATTTCAAGGGCCCATCTGAGATTCCTTTTGTCCACGTAGGTTACTGAAATACCGACATATATATGAGAGTACAACTGAAATGTTAAACTACATATACATAAGAGCAGGAACTAAATAAAGCAAATGGGACTCCACACGGAATCCAAACTTACCAAAAGAATAATCCAGAAAATAGCCATGTTAAGCATGCAAAACACACACAAAAAAACACAAAAAAAGGAAATATAAAACACTAAAAGGCAACTCAAACACAGTTAAACATGACACAGCTCCACATAACTGCGAGAAACAGTTAAACATCTTTAACACAAAGTAGAAGGCAAAGCGGCATCTGAAATATACAACACTTCAAACAGACATGGTGGTTGGTTATTACGATGGGAACAAAATGAGAAAAAAAATAACAAAACACACACTTGAGACATGGAATGAATAAAAAAATTCAGATTTTACAGCACACATGAAAAACATGGTTGGTTAATTTGTTAGGAGACAATCCATTAAGTAAATTAAGGCAGATCCTGGATGTCATGATGCTGATGATTTTCCTGTTTTCCCAAAATCCCCTTTCCTTTGTGGCTTACGAATAAAAATTCAGGCTAAATGTCATCAGAGCTTGTGCTTGGATAGCATTCAGGGCTAACCTCCATTTACTTGACAGCCGAATTATGTATCTGATATGTCTTTACATATTACTTTGATGTAGCATCAGAAGTTGTGTAAATATGAAAATGAATTTCTTAGCAATCAATTCACAAACGTGTTTTTTTGTAAATAAAATTTCACTTATGAACAAATGGGGAAAATAAGGAGTGTCCATCAACTGAATGTGCATCAGGACACACCAATCGGGTGCTTCCAATTTAGGAAACTTTTTAAGGACAACGGGAACGGTCTAGTTATACAGAATATCCTGCGGGAAATGTGCAGAATTGTGTCAGAATAGGTACTCTGGCACCAGGATCTTGTTGGTGGAAAAGAGGTATCCGGGACAAATAACCAGGGGGAAATGTACTTTTTACAATAGTAGTACACATCATTTGAGTTGTGCACAGAGATCAGAGACTGTAGTATCAGGAATGCCAACCCAAAACCAGTAGAGGTGTGAATCTATGACACACCTACATTCCTAAAGCAACATGGGCTGAACTGATGTCATTTCCTAACTGATAAACACCAGTAAAGAAGTGCTGACTGCATCTTTTCTCTGGGTTATATGGATTGATCCAGACAAAAATTATTCCACATTAAGAATAAATCATATTTGTGGTGTTGTGGTCAAGTTAAGTGTGGCCAAAGGTTCCTGGAAAGACAGACAGATCTGGGAAAGCCCCTCTCATGAGGACATCATCTCATGTTCTGACCTAATAAAGCTGCCACTACATCAAACATTTGGAAAAAAAGAGGGGCTGAATGACAAAACATTGTGTTTTTACAATGACCTCAAACTAAACCTCAATATTCCACAACCATAAGCAGTGATGTTTGAATCACTCTCTGGTGGTTGAGGAATGAGCACCATGGTAACCCATGAACAGCATGGTAAACATGCTCCAGAGATGTTCAGGGTTGTGGTAATGGCAATAAAGTGTTACAGAAAGGACTGGGCTTGGTGGGGTATGATGGGAGACTAAAACTGCTGAAACACAGAAAACAGATTATTGAGCACTACTACAACAACTGTCACCCAACACCACATCCACTTAATATCAGCACATGAGAGAAGCTGTATATTTGCTAAAGATCTAGTCATTTAGAGCAGTGGTTCTCAATCAGGGGTCCTCATCAAATTTGCGAAGGGGGGGGGATATATATATATATATATTTTTTTTTTTTAAATATACATTACTTAAAATTAATAATAATAATATGTATATATTTGTAATTATTACATATTAAAATAATATAGCTGTTATCTGAAAATAAACAAAATCAAGATGTAAGAAGTTTACATATTGATTTTTGTTTATAACCACTGACATAGAGAAACTATTCTCCAAGTTTGCTGTTGAATCACATTTATTGAAGAGATTGAAGCCATTAAGGAGACCCTTTCAGCAATTTTATTTAATCAGCAACACTGAGACTAGTGCAAAATATCTGCTATGATCCGGGTCACGGCACCAGATTTAAATAGAGGGGCATATTCTCTTGTGCCTTGATGAGTAGCTATTCTTAAAATTATGAATTTTGATTGATCTGATATAATAACAGTATGGATAGAGGAAAAAACACCTCCCAACGACTGCTGAAAAACTGTGATGATCCTTGGTAAACATGGTAATCAAACCTCATTTACTGATGCACCACTGAAAGCAGGAGAAAACATGCAATACTTTCTTTCATCACATATTTTGACTGATTAAAGGTGCTGTAAGAGGGTTTAAAATATAAAAAATCCACTTGCAGCACCTTTAATACATTAAACATTGATTGGAATTAT
The DNA here is from genome assembly GCA_027422405.1 of Ptychobarbus kaznakovi. NCBI lineage: Eukaryota > Metazoa > Chordata > Actinopteri > Cypriniformes > Cyprinidae > Ptychobarbus > Ptychobarbus kaznakovi. The sequence goes on along the minus strand of CM049804.1, from coordinate 26,269,316 downwards.
AATCTAATACATGAGAAAACATTCTACAGGCATCAACATCATAACATTTACTAAAGTAAACTTGATTCGTAAAATGAAACTTACGTTGTTGTTGCGCGTCTCGACAGCCGGGAATTTTCTGACGATGAATTTCACAGCTGACTCCAGGTTTTTGTCAATCAGGTAAGAAGGCTTTGCCTTGGGATCTCCACAGGCCTACAATGAACAGGGAAAAACATCACTGCTAAACGTGCAACAGCTTGAACAGGAACACTGTGAACATGTGCAACTGACTGATATTCCACTGAGCATGAAACAAAGATTCAAACTGTTTGAGACATATCAGAGAGGATGAACAGTGAGGTCAAGTGCAGGGATTTGATCACAGTTAGAAAATGCAGTGGAAGAAATAAAAAAAAGAGAGCCAGAATGTTGAGACTGAAAATAGAGGTTTGAAAGAGAAAAAAGGACAGATAAATGAAAAGTAGGAATGGGAATCAAAGGGAATTTAATTTAATAATGATTTTTAGAACCCTTTTGGAAACACAAAATAATTGATTCAAATTATATTGTACTATATATCAAATATACTATGTAAAAATAAATTATATATATACATATTTGACTCATTTAACCAAATACAATATGTTCAAAAGAGTAATAAGTTTGGAAATCGAACTACAACCAATATGCATGATGCAAGAGGAAAACAAACAAACAAACATGTTGTTCATTTATTTATTTAAATAGCATTATTTTGTTGAGCACAGTGTCACGAACACAAAAGTATTTTAGTACATTGTTCCAGGTTTGTTTTAAAAATATTAACATTCTGGATTCCCAACCCTAATGGAAGGACAGATAACAAGGAAAAAAAAGAGGAAAAGAGAGAGGACAGAATTGAAAATGCTCTTCAAACAGACAAGGTGCTGCGTGAGAAGTTGGAGAGCAGTTAGTGGAACACGGACAGCAGTGTATGATCAGAAACAGTCCTGAGAGAGAGAGAGAGAGAGAGAGAGAGAGAGAGAGCAACAGAGAGATGGTGGGTTTGCTGGACAGTGCGTCTGATTGGCTGGCTGTTCTGTAAGAGGTGAGTGTCTTACAGAGTGAAGGAGCTGGAACGCGCCAGTGGACGTGCAGCTGAGGCAGGGCAGTGTGTATGGACACATGACACGTTACATGATGCTTTACATGCACCTACGGCTAATGCAGCATCGAACCTCAAGACCATTCCAGTGTGCACAGCAACACACAGAGGCTCTGGGTGCTGTAAGACAACGTGTTTTTTACAAAGCCCATTAGGTCGTTCCCAAAAAAAGACACCGCATGGCTAGCAAAGCCCTACATGCAGGCCCTAGAAATAATGCAAACCGGCAGTCAGCTCAGGGTAACAGAGCGCAACCCACTAACATTAAATTTGCATTAGCTAAATTACTCCTCTGCCCACTGATAATTTACCACAGCCAATCACATCGGAGTAAATAAATAAACCCACAGAGAATCTACACTATGCCTCAAAAACGGCTGGTTTTATTCTTTCTTGTTCTTTATCGTAGTGACATTCAACTGGTGCTTTGCAGTTAAAAGCAAACTTGGTGAAAATAAAGAGGATGGTAAAAATATAAAACAAATAAGGAGGAAAAAAATGGGAAATAAAAGAAAAATAAGCCTCATGCATTAATAATGTAACAAATGTAAGCAATGCTTTGTAGTTACATATATTTGGCTGGGCGATATTAGCGAATTGGCCTATTATTTACTATATTTACTTTTGTCATATAGTGCTAACTTAAATGGAAAGTGGTAGATTACAGCAATAATTAAAATTTTAGGAGCAATCATCTAAAAGTGAACATTTAATCTTATTTCATATTGTACATGATCATGCCTAATGAAATTTAGGGATTATAATGTACAGTATAAAATATGGATAAACATTCATTGATTTGATGTTGACAAAAGTTAACTTTAACAAAAAAAAATATTTTACTAAACAAGATGACTCCTTTATACATATATATTATAACATAACAAATAAATAAACCGTTTCAGAGCACATACATAAATAGACATTGTCAAAATATTGAGATATAACTGAGAAATTGTTTAAGCTATATCGCCCAGCTCAGCATTCAACATCTGTAAGACTGGCATAAGTTTAAGATCGCAAAACAACAATCAAAACGAAACTCACTTCGCTAAAGAAATAGAAATAAATCAGTTTAAAGAAAGATTAAACAGAAGAGTCTTGCAGGTGCTACAGTTTGGGAAGGGCCTTTTTTGGTGAGTTGCGTACAGAAAGATCATGGGACATGAAACTGGTAGGAGAGCAGGGGAGGGGGGGGGGGGGGGGTACTGAGATTTTAGGAAGGTGAAAAGCTGTGCAAACCTTCCAAACTTGTCCTTGCTGGGGGAAGCATTGTAACAGAAAAAGAGAAAATTACACATAAACACAGGTTCCAACGTCTACCATGCATGTTCACTTCAAAACAAATTAACTTTGGGAACTAATTGTAAGTCGTTCCGGTTAGTGTGTTGGTTCGGGTCCTATGGAGGGACGCAAGGGGTCAGTTGGGTCACACAGTGCATTAAGAGGCAGTCGTTCCCAGAGCTAACATTGACACCATGCAGAATTCACTCCTCCGGGAGCAGGAACACTGTGGGCTGAGATCAGAATTCACGTCCATGTTCAAGAAAAGACCAGGAAGTTGGTGATTAGTCAAAGAAACATAATCCATGCAAGTAAAAAAAAAGGTCAACATGTTCACAAAATGACTGAAATCAGATCTGAACTTAAAGAATGACGAACAGAAACACACTGCAAGAATAGAGCGAGCAAATAAACAAAACGGACAGACAAATAAAAATGTCATTATTATCTGCTTTATCCAATGCACCAAAGCATCTCATGCACAGAATAAGACCGAAGGGATGTGAACCGTCATTGATCTCAGACTGAATCTATTCTAGTCAACGTTGACTATCCGTGTCATTTTGAGCAGAAGTAACAGCAGGTAAGAGTACTAGATGCTACATCAAGTAGTGCACTAAATGTACTCGTTCTTTTGAACTCAGTTTAACTGTTACTCTAAAAGGTGTAGCTCTTGAAAGAAGAATTCATTTTTCCTATGTTCTGGATTTCCTACAAAGAACAGTTTCTATTGTCTCTTAAACCTTTTCCACCAAAATGATGTTGGTGCCAAAACACCCATACATAAGGCAATGTAACAGAGTTGTTTTGAGTTCCTTTGGTTGATTTGAGTTGGAGTCGGTTGATTTGAATCAGACAAGCAAGTAGGGCTGTGCAATTAATCGCATGCAATTGTCTTCCGCCTCCCGTCAGTAAAGCCGGTTCTGTGATTAGTAAATCTCCTTCACGTGCTTTCAGATGGAGCGGCATTTAAAACACAGAGCCGTAGATCACGGACGAGCTACACAATATCTCAAAACCTCAGAATCACAGAACCGGCTTTACTGACGAGATGCGAATGACAATCGCAAGCAATTAATTACACAGGCCTACAAGCAAGAATACACAGCAAGCAAGCTAACGTTCTATCTTTCATTCCATTTATTCATATAATATTATATTTTAGTGTGTCAACAATCAGTGCTGTTTTTGAAGAGTGTGCACGTTCATAAAAATTAAGGGAACACTGCATGACATACGAGGGAACCCTTGATGCATCAAACATCAAATAAAGCAAAATTACAGGGAACAAAAAAATAGTCACATAGTCATCATCAGATGTTATTTTCGTTTGGGAAAAAATTGTGTAGTGGGGGAAAGATGCTGATTTAAAGGGATAGTTCACCCAAAAATGAAATTTCTGTCATTATTTACTCACCCTCCACTTGTTCCAAACCTGTGTGACTGACTGTTGAACACAAAAGAGGATATTTTGAAGAATGCTGGTAACCCAACAGCTGACATTTTTTCAATACTATGGAAGTCAATGGTGTCAACTGTTTCGGTTACCAACTTTCTTCAAAATATCTTCTTTTGCGTTCAACAACTGAAAGAAATTCATACAGGTTTGGAACAACTGGAGGATAAGTAAATGATAAAATAATTGTAATTATTGGGTGAACTACAACCCATTTGATGAACGAGTTTCATCATTGTACAGGAAACTCATCTGAGAATGGTTCCAGGTTTGGGCACTGGCTTTGGCACCAGCATTCTTTTGGTGGAAAAGAGGTCTCTATGGATTTTATGTCGAGGTAAACACACTGCGAGATAAGAACGCACTTCCTGAGGTTGTTTCTGCTGTCATTTCCTGTGGCACAGTTTTGCTACCAACCTATATGCTAAATCTAACCAATTCCGACAGCATTCAGCTCAAGTCGTGCTTAAAATAAAGTCAGTGTAGACAGGTATCATTTGCTTAAATTACATAAGAAAGATGAGAGGTGATATATAGATAGATGCTTGTTTAAGGTACAAAAACCCCAATCAAATTCTATTGGATTCCACTAACTGCTCTATTCTATTTATATAGTAACCGTAACAAAGCAAAAATAGCCAGAATAAAAATGTGAGTGTCGTGAATTCAGAATCAAAAGAACATCTAAAATTTCAACTCCCTCTCTGTATCTACCAAAATGCAACGTAGATCTTACAGCACTCAATGCAATGCCTGCCAGTTGCTAGGCAACAGGACTACCAAAAGCATGTATTCCAATTTCTAGTCCTGTGGAAAAGCTATTTTTCAAATAAATTTGACAGAAAAAAATACAATATGAATTAATAGCCAATAACACTGAACTGGTTCGGTCAAGTTTCCCACAGTGCTGTATTCTGAATGGATGTGGTGCATGGGAGTAAAGAAGAACGACAGAATTGGGTTGACCCCCAGTGACTTGTTTGAATGAGTGAGGTCAGACGTACACGAGTGACATCAGTGGGCATGGAGAGACAGGCGGCACTCCAGAGACTCTAAACGGGCATCACACACACTAATGAATTCACATCACATATCTGAGTGAGTTCACGGCCAGAGGGAGGAAAAATGCTAACAGCGCTGGTCCTCCACAAGCCCACTTTCTCCTGTGATCTGGACTGCTTCCATTACTGCCAGCCTCAATGCCAAGCCTTTCTCAAAAACCTTAGAAAGCGGCTTTATTGGCAAAGGAAAGAAAAAAATATCTAAACATGCAGGCTAGAACTGACAGGCTTTAATTTGTGCGTGATGCTTGCTTGCATGATTAAAGATTTCTCAAGCCCCTGACTGCTGAGGGAATCTAACGAAAACATGTCCAGCTCTCATTTCAACATAACATGCAGGGGATATAACAGATACAACAATATAAAACAATGTTACTTCATGACACTGAAGCACTTTCCTACCAAATTCACACTTGTGCAGTGTTAATACAAATAAAATAAAAAAAAAAAAATAGGGCACAATGTGCAAAGAAAATAAATATTAATATCTATTTTTTTTACATGTGTTTTATCTGTATTTTATATTTTGCACTTAATTGTGTTTAGTTTTAGGGTTAACATAAATGTCCTTAAAGTTATTGGATAATATCCTGGAAGAAAATTATGGTAACATTTGTTGAGGCCAGTTTAAAATGTTGCCCTTTTCAGAAAATCAGAATCAGTCTGTTTGATTATCAGACATGGCATTTGTCAAAATTTATTAAAAGTATTTTTAACAGATATTTTTTTCTGTAAATATTATGTAAATTAAGCACTTAAATTAATTTTAAGAATTTTATTTGCTGTTATTATATTTGTTTAGTGTGGACAGACAAAATGCCTGTCACTTGATATCTAACCTATTTATGACACGGTCTCACAAAAAAACTGCAATATAATAATACAAAAATCAAATAAGCATTAAAGCATTGAAACAAATGCTATCATTAAGTATACTTCAAACTAATTGTATGTGTGTATATATATATATATATATATATATATATAAATAAATAAATAAATATCATAAAATACATTATAACTATATATTAGAAAAATATTTACTCTTGCAATAAAATAATGAGAATTAGCGTGGAAAATGTGCTTAACTGTCATGAAAATAATGTCACTGCAAAACATTTAAGTAAAATATCTTTTGATTTGTGGTGAAATATGATCCGGACATGCAGGTGTTTCTGTGATATTCACCCATAATGCCTCTGATTCTTAAATCACAGATCAATGATTTCTAATTACAGCTGAGCAAAATGAAACGATTAATGAAACTAATTGATAAAATAGCAATACTGCAGAACCCAACTGTCAAACCTCCATCAGACCCGCTTCAGAACCCCTGTCAGACATGCTCTGGACTTCAGGTATGACTGAAGGAGTAAAAGGCTTAGTGTGCTGTTTTCAACACACCCACTGACATATCAAACAGACAGATTCAATTTATCCAGCACTGTCAGGCCACTATCAACTACCCACAATTAGATCTTAGTAGAAACTCACGCTTTCAGTGCTGAGATGTCTGGATTGGATTATCCGCCTTTATAGATGGGTCATTATAAGTGCTTTAAAAGCTGGGTCACGGTGAGGTTCTAGTCTGGACACACAGTGTTCACAGGCCTTCTCAATCATGGCTTTGTGCACATAGCCCTGAATAGACAGTGCCAGTACATAGATGCATAGCTTGGTATCTTGCTTTTTTATGATCGGAGGGGAGGTAAAACTAGGACATTAACCATCCTCACCATTAAAATAATCATTACTAATATGCATTAGATCGACACGTTTTGGCTTGAAATTCACTAACCCGTACTAAATCTCATTCAAAATGAATGCATTTTACAGCGTAAACATTGATTTATGGCTGTGTAACGTTAGCGCGCACACACGCACGCACTCAATCAGGGCCTGGCCTCATCAACACCGTGTGTGTGTGTGTACATATATATGTGTGCGCCTACTGCAGTCCTCTGACACACACATGCATGAAGCGCTTATTCTCACCTTCTTGATGTTGTAGATGCGCGTGAGCATCCCGATGCCGCGGTCGTTGAGGATCGTCAGTTTCTCCGCCAGCTTCTGCTGGCTCGGCTGTAGCGCGCCCCGAGACATGGCTCAAACGACCGTAAAAACGAGCTGAATCACAACCCAACGGATTCCTCGTGTAGTGTTAAAGGGTAAAGTGCCAAATCGAGTTGGGTTTTAGTGTTAAAATTCGCCCATATTACAGGCTTGAGGCGCGTCGTCGGGGATGTGTTTTTTCTAGGTGTTGCCCTGACGGCCAGAACGAGGCTACTTCCGGCAACGGCGTCACTGTGTCACGTGACTGGAGCCCTCCGCAGGACGTAGTCCGCCCCCCTCGTGTTGCTGTTGAAAAGATGTGGCTCGTGACTTTGAAGTTATTTCGTATCTAATGGTTTTATTTGGTGAATTTCATAGACATAAATGCAAATATAAATCGTTTCCCAATAACTTTTTTTTTATTTAAAGATTTGTTTTAGATAAGAAATCAAGATTATGTATGTGTTAAAGAGTTGAATAACTTAATATTTGGAAATGCTCTCATGAGGGATGAAAGAAACTAAGCATTTCAAACTTTGAATCATTTAGAAACCTCGAAAAACATTGCGCTCTGGTGAAACCTGCTGATCAAAATGGTGTAAATGCAACGTCAGCAGCCCAAACGTGCATAAGACACATTTTACAAACCAATTACAAATGTTTATATGAAAGTGTAATCTACTAAAAATAATGTGACATACCATTTAATATGAAGTGTCTGTGTAATCTGTTATTTTATACATTTGTAGTGCTTGTTTAATGGTGCATTGACATTTAGGCCAATTAGAAACAATGAACTATAACTCTAAAATGTATTAAAGTCATTAAAACTGAACCTACATTATAAAACTGACCCGAGATAAATTAAAATCAGATTTTTTACACTGAGCGCGCGCTCCAGTTCGAACCCGTGATTCAAAACAAACGATTCACGAAGGTTTCGAAGCTTCACGAGGCAGCGTTTTGAAAACGCAGATCCCTATGTATTTGTTTATGTATTTAATGCTCTTTATTACATTTAGATGTTTTACATATAGGCATATGCATAGGCTACAGCCAATACGTTTCAACAACAACGGGTTTCTGAAGAGTTTGTCAAATCACTGGACGCGAACAAGACGTTAAAGTCAAGATGTTAATGACTAAACGGCTACTGTTGTTATTATTCATCACGCTATTAGAATTTTCACAAATATATAGCAAAAATAAAATTGCGTTAGCTAACTGTGCTCAACCAAAACTACTGTATGTTTTGGCGAGACGAACGTCAACCAATTGTATTCAGAAAATTCAATAGTATATTACTGCACTGAAAATAGGCTAACTTATGTGAAAATATGATTTGAAACAGGTTCGCATATGCAGTTACATTTGTCTCCTTTGGGTGTCACTGTTGTTTTGATCTTCCCAGGTACCGTTAATTATGCTGAGGTGCGCTAATGAATCTCCTCAGTTTTCAGGTAGTATCGAGGTCACAGTAATGTAGACGGGCATTAGCTACTAGCGAGAGAGCAACAAACCGTCTCACAGCACAAACTCAAATTCAGAGCCTTTACATTTCTGCCTCGGACATCTCCACCGCAAATGTGATGCAGTCCCTCGCACAAGAAATCAAATCCTTCTCCAAAGCTAATTTGCGGAAACAATGCACCAGAGTAACGGCTTTGAGCGGCAGGCGGATCATTGAGACATGGAAAGGTTCCACTGTACATGTGGTTGAGGAAACAGTACAGCCTGAAACTGCATGTGGATATGTTCAGGATAATAACTGGGATCTTCAAGTTGGATATATTAAACCATATCTATTACTTGGTGAGTAGTTCATATTCTTATTTGGCACTTTAAAAAAAAAAAACTACACTTAAAATGTGACACTTAAAATGTAATGAACTCTCAGAATGGGCTATTTGCTAATTTGGAATATAATTATAATCTTTATAAAATGTTATGTATATAATTGTAAAATTATATTTCATTTTTTGTTGTATATTATTGTACATGTAAGGCTATACATTAAATAGAATGTCGCCTATTTAAGGTTGTATGTAAAGTAAAATTAGAAATAAAAATGAAATACCAATTAGATAAACCATTATTATATATTATTCTACATACATCTTTTATATACTCTAATAATACATTTGCATTTTTAAAGACTTCTGTCTGCAATATGTTTATTATTATTATTGCTGTTGTTTTTGAATTGTGTGGAATGTTATAAGTGTCTGATTGCTGGCTGTGGTATTAGAATCTGAGACAAATTTCCCAAAAATAGGGAAATGTAATAATTTTTATAAATAATTATTAATTATGTTTATTTCAAAGGGTCACAAGATGCCGCTCATGACTTTGGTACTTTGAGGAAATATAAGGTAATGTGAGTTTATTATTATGGTATTTTATTATTAAATAACTTTGTTTTAAGACTTATAATGTGTTTGCATTGATTTCAGGTCACACACATATTAAATGTTGCATATGGTGTGGAAAATGTCTTTCCTGACCTGTTCATCTATAAAACACTGAGCATACTGGATCTACCTGACACTGATATCATATCACATATCGAGGAGTGTGCTCGGTTTATAGACCAGGCTAAAGCTGAGGTAACATTTACCTTTTGTTTCATGGTGAATTCATGATTACATTTGGTTAATATCTTGTGATGTCCAAGAATGTTTTTGCACAAATCTTGAATTTTGCATAAGCGCATGGAGGCCTGGCAGCATTATAAAAGGAATATTTCATTCTCTCAGTGTAATTTCCTGAGTGTTGGGCTTTAGCGCCTGATACGGCACGGTCATCCAATGGCTAACTCCAGGTAACCGTGCGGCGTGCTGAATAATGGATGCTGAGTTTTCACAATGCATTATTTAGCGAGTTGTAGAAAGATCATATCACTAACGGGCCATTGTTTGTCATACAACCTCTTTACTAAATAGTGTCGCCAGTCACCCTTAACCTGACACTGCCTCATGATTCAAAGTCACTAAGGTTTATGATTACAATGGCTGCTGGAAATAAGTTTCCATTCCTTTGTAAAACGAGTGTAGCACCTCCTGTCAGCTAATTTAGTATGTCGTCTATGATGCAGAGGGAAACAACAGCTCAGTTAATCAAATAATCTTCTTCTCAACTCGGCGGAAAGTGGTTCTCTCACCCGTAACTTGCAATTGTGTAATTCCTTGCAATTAGCCTAGGATTAATTACATGCTTTATAATAGAGTATGTAATGATGTGAAATGAAATGCCTCCTTAAAGGACTCCAGTAGCTTCTGGAAACAGTTTATTTCCTGCTGTCTGACTGAACAATCGGTTTCTCTCTCCAGAAAGGAGTTGTACTTGTCCACTGCAATTCTGGAGTTTCACGCTCTGTTTCGGTCGTCATTGGATATCTGATGTTGAAGGAAAGTCAGCCTTTTGGAGACACATTTGAGCTGGTGAAGTTAGCTCGCCCCACCTCATGTCCAAATCCAGGTTTCATGGATCAGCTGAAAAACTTCAGACCGCAGGATGCTACACAAGCAAACGGTTCGGGTCATGATTGAACATTATTCTACAGCTGCATCAACACAATGTCAAGAGATAGTTCACTCCAAAATTCAAATTCTGTCATCATTTCCCCACCTAATATCTAAAGCTGGTTTTCCACTGAACACAAATGGTGATACTTATAGAGAATGTCCAAGCTGCTCTTTTCCTTGCAGTGAAAGTGAATGGGGACCACAAGTTAGATTTTTGAGAAAGGTTGAGGCAGTCCATTCCTCACACTAAGCTTAGAAATGTCAAAAAGTAATATGGGTTTTTAATGATATGAAGGTGAGTAAATAAAGACAGAATTTGCATTTTTTGGTGAACTGCCCTTTTAAAGCTACAAGTGCTTCCATCATAGTTTCTTATATGGCTTTAGTTTAACACTTTGGAAATGGGTGCGTATAGGTGCTAAAATGACAAACAGAAAAATGGCTGCTTATCAGCTGGAATTTGAATTGAACTGGCTCCACAGGATGTTGAAATGCAATTTGAAATGATGGGAAGAAGAATTTACTGATATACAGTACAAAGAAATTCCCAACCTATTCCATTTTATCTGTAATTCCTTCAGTTCAACTACAATTCTCATCATGTGTGCTGCTTGAGTTTAATTTCATGAATTCACATTCAAAAGTCATTCACATCTATACACTAGCTAATTTTAGTAGCTCCATTTCATTATAAATTAGCTTAACATATCGTACCCTTTAAGATGCAGTTATTTTCCCATTCATCAGGTGTCTTCTTTCCTGACAGTGACATCTTGTGGTCAACCTTTACATTTAGCATTATCATTGATCCGATTAAATAATTTGATCCAATTCTTTATTTATTTATTTTTAAATAAAGACCTGGTTCTTATGCTCAGTAACTTTGATAGCAACACTAACTCATTTTGTCCTCACTTGACGTCCTTGATCAGCATCTGGGATGTTAAGCTATATTTGTGTAATAGTAACTTAAATATCAACCAAAGGAGAGGGACTAGTTGAATAAGTATTCCTGGTACATCAAATCTTAGGTCAGTTTCTTTTATAATTTTGTAATTTTAATTAGATATTTTGACAGGTTTTTTCCATAATAATATAGAGATTCTTTTAAACAAAAATCTTAAGATTCTTGGTTTTCACTGTCGTGATGTGTTTTTTCTGAAGGTAGAAAATTGTCATCAATGCTTGTAAGGATGTTTGACATGAAAGTTTATTTCACTTTTAAAACTTCTGGGATTCATTTTGTGGTGTAGACTGAGCCTTGATTTTAAAGTATGGATGTGCGGAATGGATTGCATTTAATAAAATGTGTACATATATACAAAAATACTTTTCATGTCTGTATGTCTTTTGGATAAACTATGTGTTTAACAGTGATTTTAACTAGACCAAATAAAATATATTCAGTCTACATACACATAAACCGCCCCACCTAAACAACATTATCTCATGTACCTTATTTTCCAAACCATATTGTGTGAAATTTGCAATAATATTGCATGTACAAATATTTGTATTTGATTCATATAGTGAAAGTAACATATGTTTGATATTTTTTTTAAATATAAAGAGACAAACCACTTTCGTGATGCTCTGAACAAATTAGCTCAATATATTGTTTGATTATATGATTTATTTTTTTATTAAACGTCTCCACTGGTCAGAATGGGCAGGGTTATAGCGCCCTCTGTGTTTCTAAAAGAAATGTCACTTTAAGGGTCGCGCGCGCTTTTAACTGGACTAAATGACACTTTAAGGGTCGCGTGCGCTTTTAACTGGACTGCCTACATTAGGAAGATGACTTGTCTCGAAAACACAGGGAAGCTCTTTAGGCAATAGTCGTCACTCCGACTCCATCTCCACATGTTGTTGATAAACTCGGGGATTTGCTTTTCCACATGGGCACGTTCTCTTCCAAGCTCTCCAGAAGGAACATTGTGACCGTGAAGCCCAAAGAGTCCGATGACGGCAGAGCGAACCGGGACCTGACCGACAGCCAGACTCGGGTCATTAAAAATGCAGTTCAGAGGGTCAGCCGGGAAGTTCAGAGGGCGTCTGTCAACACCGAGCGAGGCAAGTGATGAGAGTTTCATTGCTGCTTTCAACACTGTCCGTGCTGAGGAAAAGTTTGGCATGGTCGCTGATGGTTTGTTTATTCACTTTCAGGGCGGGTAAAATGATGTCAGACATTTGGCTACGGCTTAATGTTGGTGCAGTTATATCAAAGTTATGTTTTTTTATATATCAGAGAGGAATTCATTCACATATAATAATAACACGGGATTGGTTATTTTAAAATGGAAGTGAAAAATGTTACAAATTCTTTTTACATATAGAATAGGCTACAGTAGCGTCTTCAAATCACTAAATAAACATAACAGTTAGATTACAAGTTTGTCAGAGTGAGTGTGGACATCGCTGTCTATGACTGTTATTAATAGATGTAAACAACATAAATATAGCAAAAACTACTAGTGTTTTATTTTAAACGTCTAGGGTTACATTCTTACATTTTTGGCTACACCGAAAGAACCATAAGAAACCTAATGAACAAACATAATAGGCTACTTAACACATATGATTTTTAATAAACTCAGGTAAGCAATTTTATTTATATATTCACCAGGGATTTGTTCAGCAAAAGCTAGATTCAGTATTTACAATGTTATCACGTCCAAGCACATTTGTAGAAAACATGACCAAAATAATCAAATTGGAAAGAATAGACTATCTTGTGGTTACAGTTGTTTCGGTGGATATTTATGGGTGGAATCTAGAGGTTTGTAAAAGCTGACAACTTTAAAACTCACTGAATAAACATACGTTTTATGGTTTTGTGAGAAATGAGGGACTCGGGACGGTAAGCACTTTTTCCTTTATACCACACATTCATCAGGGATTTCTTCGGCAAAAGCTAGATTCAGTATTTACAGTGTTATTGGGTCCAAGCACATTTTTAGACAATGTAATGGTTTTGTAATGGAATAGGCTAGCCTTTTCTTTTGGTGGACATGGGCAAAATTTGACATAGTTTTACATGCATCCTCAAAACAACCTGTTGCCTTGGGAACCTATATTAGTTCAGTTTCAAATATGCCTTGGTGTACAGTTGGTCACTTGGTCAATCCAAAATTTGTAATTGGTATAAAAAAATAAATTTAAGAAATCAGCAAAATCATTTGACAAATCAAAATTGGTCTTTAAATAATACACATCATAATCTTAGGAGTTCAAAAAAGAACATTTTAAATGGTTGATTTTATGGAGGGAGTGTTTAAAGAGATGCTGTGTCAAATCCATTTTAAGTAAAAACCCAACTCTAAAATATAGACCAATTTATTGGTCTTGTTCAACAAGTTGATTGTTTTGTAAAGGGTTACAGTCAGACAAATGTACTAGAACATCATGTTAAACAGGCTTAATATGTGGCCACATGCATGGGCTACACATGCAAAACACTATCGAGCAATATGAATATTAATGAACTTCCAAGAATGACATGACATGGCCAGTATTTCACTGCTGTCTTTGTCATGGCAACCCATGTACAGTATTAAATAGAGTGTCATCAGAGGTCTTGTTTCTTTAGAGAATGCATGATAATGATTTGAATCTTACTATTTTATTTCAAGCCTCTTGGACGTAAAGGGGTTGAGTAGGCAGAACAAAGCCGGTGGAATTCATTACGAGGCCTCTCTGAGTCGTCGATTGGGGGCTAATTTGCTCTCCGTTGTTTTGGTTGCCAACCGTGCTGGATGGCTGCGAGGAAAGCAATTAAAGATTTTGTCTTATAGCCAAATGAAGAGCAATTAAGAGGAATGAATTCAGCCTCTTTATTTCACAATCACACTGAAGAGCTGTTGGTGGTTAGATTAGCATAAGTGCTGGCTGCGTGCTTTGTTCCCAGTGTTTTTCCATCCTTTGACCCCTAGTAACTTCCATACAAATCTGCTGTTAGATAAAAAAGTATCTTCAAATTCAGTACTGCCACATCGTGTTCTTAAAGGAATAGTTCACCCCAATATAAATATTTGCAGAAAATGTACTCACCCTCTGGCCATCCAAGCTGTAGATAAGTTTGTTTCGTCATCGGAAAAGATTTGGAGAACTTTGGCATTACATCACTTGTTCAGCAACGTGAATGGGTGCCGTGAGAATGAGAGTCCAAACAGCTGATAAAAACATCACAATAATCCACAAGTAATCCACATCAATTAATATCATGTGAAACGAAAAGCTGCAAAATCCAATAATAATGCTTTCTCCAAATAAAAAAGTTGTCTTGCCTGAATCAGGAGAGAAATATGCACAGATCTAACACTGTTGTTACAAAACAGTTCAAAATAAATATGTTGGCAGATTTTGATGTGACAGGACAACAGTAGATTATCTTTTTTACTGGAGGAAGAATTGTTATGGATTAAGAAGTTATATTTTGGCCAAAAGCGATGGTTTAAAGTTAAAATGCCTTAATAATGGATTTGCTTGTTACAAGTGCACCTTTTCTCTTCACAACATGTTAATTAATGAACTGGAGTGGTGTGAATTACTTGTGGATTATTGCGATATTTTTATCAGCTGTTTGGACTCTCATTCTGACGGCACCCATTCACTGCAGAGGATAGGACAAGGTCATATGGCACCACCAGCCAAAACAAGAATCGTCTCCGCAACTGCGCAGGCAGAAGTGAGGTTGAGTTACGGCAGTGGTTGTGTTAATTGATGTAGTGATCTATATTTTAAAGTGCATAATTAAGTCTTTGAGTTCCCGCAATAGTGACTCTCCCATGCCTTGTCAAATGTGTCTGCACACTAGCGAGTCTATGTAATGAAGAAGGTTTCTAATACCTTCTGCTCATTTGAGACCCAGGGCTTGCTGTTACGTATCAGTTTTAGATTTATTACTGTCACTGGAGCAGCAGAAGAAACTCGTTCTGTGATGCGCCTGCATTGTCATCATGGAAGAAGAGCGATGATTTAGTGTAAATTCAAAGACTTCCTGTACATTGTTGCTGATAATTAGATGACCTTGAGTTTGGCCAGGACAGTTTGATTAGACCAATTTGCATGTTCATGTTTGATAAACATGCACATTATTTCTAGAAACAAACTGGGTTGTGGAAAGTGACAATTACATTAATGAGAATCATCAACCTCCTCTCTTGTTATGATAAAAAGTGTTCTTTTGACAATAGACAGTGAAATTGTGATTCACCGCTGTGTTGTTTAGCCTTGCTGTGATAAATAAAAGGATGCAACAATAGATTTGTTCATTGTGACTTCTCCTGTTTTAAAGTAAGTGATTTATTTGGAAAAGCATGCATAAAATAGACAGATATCACTCGAATATGTATCCAGCTCAATAAAGCACAAGTGTCACATTGGACATATATTGATATTAGCTACAGATACAGTAATAAATTATAATATAATATTACATACAAATCTAGTAATATTTAAAATACATAATGTATACAATATTTTTTACAATAAAATATGATATTAATATATAATTTATATTTTAATAATATATTCTTAGTGACCTGAAAATTAATCATACTCCTTACTTCATAATTTTAAATAAAATACAATTTAAATGTACTACTGAATTACTTAATAATGGATCCTTAGCGTTTACTTGTTCTCTCTGTTGTCTATTTAATCTACCATATGATTACCTACCCATACCATATAATTACAGTTACACCCATAATCTCTAAACAATAGCACTTGAGCTACATTTAAATGGAAATCTCACAGTTGCATATTTTCTAATGTTACAAGTTGAGACTTTAGTCACCAGAGGGCTCCCTTTACCCAAAATTCGTGAGAGAGTGCAGGAACTAAAAGACCATCAGTTTAGTGTTTGAAAAATGGCATGCATCTGATCTATGATCAGTAAGCCTCACGTGGAGAGTTATGTGTTGTTTGAAGAATGTTCCCAGATAGCTGTAAATCTAGGGTGACATTAATAACGCAGTGCAGACAAGCTTAAAGTGTTGTAAATGATAGTTTGGAAAACAGGCGATGCATAACACAAAAGAAGAAGAAGGATCTAGAAAACCATGCTGTTTTCTTTGCATAATGCATATATTAGGCTATATGCATTATCCAACTTGGACATAACAACATTGGCTCATCCAACAATGTAAGGTTTAGGGTGGGACTATGTATGAGGACAGAGAGGGCATGTTTGGAAGGAGTCATTATTTCACAAGACATTAATTGGACTGGAGTGGTGTGGATTAGGCCTACTTGTGGATTATTGTGATGTTTTTATCGTGATGGCACCCATTCACTGCAGAGTATCTGTTGGTTTGAAACACTCATCATTTTTAACATTGGTGCTGCTAGTAAGCGATTTCAGCTTCTATTTGAAGTTCCACCACTGATTAATCCAATTAATATACTATCCCAATTGGTCCAATCACACTTTCCATGCGCAGAGCTAGAGAGCATTTTTGATTGGCTAAAAAGTTTGAGTGGTTATCAACACTACAGGGTCTAGCTCTGTCACAGAGACAAGGATATACGGTGACTCTTTTAGGGTGTTTACACTTGGCAGGTTTGGTTTTGATTGGTGTGTTTGCTCTGTTAGTGTGGTTCATTTTAATATTTGTGAATGCTGCAATCCAAACCTTGATGCGCACCAAACAAGCAGATCGAAAATTATTGAAAAACTGTGTCTTGGTCCATTTGCAAATGGACTCTGATGCGGTTTGACTGAAATAGGAATGCAACATGGACCGAAGACCTCTAAGCAAGATGCAAAAACAAGACATAATGTCACGAGATGTGATCCTAAAAAAGCACAGAATGCTCACTGTCTCCTCGTGCCTTTTGTTTTAAATGTTAAGGTTTGGTGTTAAAAACGACAGTGTGAACGCTAAGCGAACCATTTACCTTTTACATTTTGGTCCGGACTAAAAGTACCAAAAGAACCAAACTACACACCCTGTAAACACACCTTTAAGGTCATTGCACACTGAGTGAATCCGTGGCGGATTGTAGACTCAGAAGTAAACGCCCACTGCTATGATTGGCTAAGAGTTGTGTAGTGTTTGACAGCGTACATTCCTCATAGAGGGACGCAGCTGTGATTTAGGTCAAAAATGCATAAATATATATAAAACGACCTGTAACAGACAAAGCAACATTGACCATGTAATAAAAACAGATACTCACACTTGTGTGGTGCGACATTGTGTGGTGCTGCACAGGATCGTCTTTTAGTTTGAATCTTCATTCAAAATAACGTTCATACACTCTTTCCTAACGTTTGAATCAGAAGGAAGGCGATGCAATGAAAACAGAAAATATAAAAATAGTAGAACTTTAATAGTGTTTCAGTGATACTAAAATAACACTGAGCCATAGGAGTGTCTTGATATATTCTGCGCTCTTTTCCATTCACATTTTTAACATGTTTTGTTTGAACAGACCCTTGGTGAAGGTAACGGGAAGTGTGTTGGAAACGGGAAAAATACAGAACTGATTCAATGTCTTAGCTAATCTTCCCTATATTTACAGTATCTGTCACAGAACTTAGCGGCCACCGTGAGAACAGCTCTAGGCTTTGGGCCAGGTTAGATCCATCCCCCTCTCCTCAGAGTATAGTCTGTCATTGCTCTAAAGATGGGAGTGTGATTGTTACTCATGGATCGTGTCGGATATAGCATTTGACATTTGAGCTTATTAAATCAAGAGGAACATCTACTCACCTTGAGATGATCCTTGATAAAACATTCATTAAACTTATCCTATTGCTTTATATCGGTTGCCTTGAAGGTCACTTGCTGTAAGATTAAAAACTTTTTTTTTAATAAAAATGGATTAAGGCAAAGGTCTGATCATTCCATCAAGAGTAAATTAGATGGACAGAAATGACAAGAAACGCAAAGTGAAGTCCAATCTACAACACAAAGGCTGCCTATCCATATGAGGATGATTTATCCTGCCAGGAAGAGGACATTGGGCTCAGTGTAGCGTGTGTAAATCCGGATTTATTTCCTCAATGAACCGGTGAGATAAAATAAAACACTCTTTGAATTGATTAATATCTGCCTCCAAATGCCAGGTGTCAATCTCAGTTATTCAAGGTTAAAAACATTGTCTTTTGAGTTGCTGCTTTCACAGTTTAAACACAGGTGTGTGAGCACTGAGCATGATTCATGCCTTTTGTCACAATAACTCATGCCAGCATTAAAAAATTGTTATATAATGGTTATGCAATGCTTATTTTTTGTGTAATTCAGACACACTTGGTCCAGGCACGTGCAACAATTTGAAATTGCTGTCATATTTCCTTTTCAATCTGTTAATGATTAATAGGTTTCTGTTTTATGTTTCTGATAATGGCATAATCTTTCTTGCCAGAGTGACTTGTCTATAAATTGGACTAGTCTATAATAAACATTCATAATGATTTTGCTGTCAGTATACAATTAGGCAACATATCAAATGATTGTAATATAGTTTTTTATTTGGCTATTAAGTTTGTAATTAGACTAAAATGAGAGTGTTAGGGCAGAAAACAGAAATACTGAGTTTCTACTTTAATTGATGCAGATAAGTATGTTTATTTAGTTTTTTAAGACAATCTGTTTGCATCATTTATTTATTTATTTCTTAATTAATATATTTTGCCTTTTACAAAATAGCAGATAGGAAAATATACAAGTCAAAAGGCAAGACAGTAGCCCGCCTCAAATATAAATGCAAAGCCAGTGCTGAAACATTTGCAGCGCTTGTGGTTCTTAAGAATAAACGCACACCACACAGACCCCCAAATTATACATAATCAAGATAAACAAAACCTGACCCTCGGCCACAGCAGCTGCTACTGAGGAAATGCATTTGTTCTTGGTCTTCTTTGCCTTACTAAACTAGCAGCATTAACAGAGACTAAGAATGATTCACATTTTTAATATTGAATATTGAATATATTTGAAAATGATCTCCTTTAAACAATATACGATTTTTCCAGTGCTACTGTCTGTCCCTTTCCTAGTATTATCTTTAATAGTTCCTCTTCAGTCATGGCTGTAAAGTTCTTTATGATGTTTGTGAATTTGTTTATATATGGGTCTCTTATTGATTTAAATTTGTGGCTGTGAAGGAGAAAGTGCGTCTCTGTCTCGATCGCTCCTGTCTCACAGTGAGCACACACTCTTTGCTCTCTGGGTAACCAGCTCTCTCTGTGTCTGCCGGTCTCGATGGCTAGTCTGTGCTCACTGAGATCTATCTATTGTTCTGTCGTTCTATCTATCATTGTGTCATTTTATCTATCATTCATTTTTGTTATTATCTCTAATGTTCTATCAATCGTTCTGTACTCCATGGCAACAACTTAGTAAAAACTTCAGCCGCTCACATTAACCAGTCTTGGCTGTGCGTTGGCCATCAGGTCAGGCAGATGCAGAGATGTCTAGCGCCAGAGTTTGTTACGTGACTTTTGAGTCAGCGCGTCAGTGAGCAATGAGGCCCATGATTATAATGACAATATATGAGCTTTCCAATTAGAGCTCTATTTCTGCACTGGCAGAAGTGAGGAATTACATCCCTAATGTGTCATATTTTATTCAAGACCTACATCTTCTCTGATAGATACCTTCAGCAGAAATGTAGTTTAACTTCAATTTCAGAGCGGATGCTATTAATCACACATTTGACAAGGTGTAGTATATTTAGACAATTATATTCCAGTCCTGTTCTATTAACAAAGAGAACCTGGTCTTCATCCATCAAGGCTCCTTTGAGGTCTTCAGTGTTTCACAGCATTTTTGGTCTGAGTCTCTGTCATATCTCGCTGTGTTTACAGTCCTGTTGTGACTGTCCTGTTCCCTAATGTAGCGTCACTATGTGGTGCTAATGAAGGCAATTAACACATGCCACAGCAGCTAGACACACATATGACTCTTCACTCTTCAAGTGTGTGTGTGTGTGTGTGTGTGTGTGTGTGTGTGTGTGTGTTTATGTGTGACACAAATTTGTGTGTGTGTACAAGGAGAAGGTGTGTGTGTCCCCATAAATTGCTTATAAATCATACAGAGTTGGTTTTTTTGAGGGAAAGTGTGTGTGTGTGTGTGTGTGTGTGCACATGTGTGTATAAAAACCATTACGTGGAAAGTGTAAACCCATAAAAACCACATGGTGTGTGTGTGTGTGTGTGTGTGTGTGTGTGTGTGTGCACTTCAAATCTGTTTTTTTATGAATTAACTTTAGCCACAAATGTTAGTTAAGAAATTCCTCTAGCATCTGTATTGAACAGACTCATACTGTGAGTAACAGGCATTACGTTTCCATCAAATCCACTGAAGTGTAACCATCTGGCCATAGCAGAGAAAGTCACACACCTCAAATCACCCAGGCTGGGAACTGCATGAGCTCGACTGATGGAAGACGTTTCATGAAAAGTACATGAGCATTTGTGAGATCCTTTCATTCCGTCAATTCATTATTGAATGTTCTCCTTTAGAGAATGATCAGGAGCCACTTTTTCTGTAATGTGTATTTCATTTACTTTAATCCAGTGTCTTTTTAAGCACAAAGCCCTATAGATTTTTTTGCTCAGGAGCACATTGGTTTTAATTAAACTTATAGATCGATTGACTTTGTCCTTTTAGCAATTATTGGGTCGAAACCTTTACATTTTGACCTGTAATAGGATGTTTAAAAGAATATTTAACCCATAAAATTTCAATTCTGTCATCATTTTACTTACAGTCATGCCATTCCAAAGCCGTATTTCCAACACAAAAATGCAGACAAGATCCAAAAAATGCTTCCTTGATAATATTATATATTTGAATATACACAAATGAGACTTGAGAATTATGATGAATGGGCATGATTTCCTGTAAAATTTCATTTATCAGTGAACTGTTCCATGAAAACAAGTTATTAATTATTTATTTACCTATTATTTATTATGTAATTTATAAGCTTTGTAAGTAACGTTAATTCAGTCGCGTTCCAATATAATAATAGTTTTAGTATTAATAATTAGTATTTTCACATCTAGGTGGATTTTTTAAATATTTGCACTACTGTCTGTTCAAAATAAATAAAAAGAAACAGAGCATAGTAGATTTCTTTTTTTATTCCCGTTGTACCGAAATTGTATCGAACCTTGACCCCCAAACCGAGGTACGTACCGAACCGTGACATCTGTGTACCGTGCCACCCCTAATATATATATATATATATATATATATTACTGTAAGTATGATAAAGGCAGCATGATATTTGCAAAGTTACATTTTAGGATTTTATGTGGTCATTGAACTAAAGCCAGAATAATAAGGTAAAATATATTTGAACTTTATATTTATTTTGTACTTTTATTTAAAAAAAAATTGTAGGCTACAAACCTAAGAAACATTTTCAGAACAAACAAAAAAAGAACACAAAATGGAAGCATAATAATATCAAATTAAGATATTTATTTTATTTTATTTTTCTAAAATTGTCTGTGTGCCTCTAGGTCAGTTTTGGATTGGACATAAGGGTGGGTAAATGATGACAAAAATGTTATTTTTGTGTGAACCTAAGCTCTACCTGTTGCTTTTCGTAGTCACTGAACTGGAGTAGGTTGTAACGAGTGGATCATCTGCTCTGAAGTCAGTCACTGGATTCAGACATCATTTTACTTCTTGTGATCACACAGGCACATCATGATCATTCATCTGAATGCTTTTACTGCATAACCATAGCAATTTACTGTTGTTCTTTCGTTAATGTAAGACCATTGCACTTTTTTGAGCCTTGAAAGGATTTTCACTGTGTTTAGAGTGTCTGTTCCTCTTCTTCTCCATGGTAACATGAAACATGTCCTCGCAGGTCTGGTTGAACTGCCACGAGCAAATCAAATTTCAACGGACTGCAATGCCTAGACACCTCTTCTATCCCCACAAGTGTGAATTATTGTCAGAAAAAAAGGATGAATTCACAGCCTTAATGTAGGCCTATCACATACACAAAAACAAGCTTTCAGAGGGGGAATTCGCTAGTGATTGTTTGCACCTACTGACCGCTACATTTATTTTGAATACACTGTATTTTTAGCATGCAATTCACTAAAGAGCTTGTGTGAATCGGCAATAATATAGGAAACAGAGCAATTTTTATGCCTAACTCTTTATTCACCAGCAGTGGTGGCTGGTGCTAAAAAATGTGACTGGGCGCAAACAAACTTAATCACACTGTTGTTAATTAGTGCTGTGATTATACATCGTCGTATCGATGTATCGAACACAGCACTAATTAACAGTGTGATTAAGTTTGTTTGGCCCTGTATCGATATTGTGGCACGTGTGCAGCAGTGGACCTCACTTAGTTTGAATACAAGAACACCGTTTAAAATGTTTAACAAACACCAATGTTTAATCTGGCTGCAGAGGAACACTACTGGGTTGCCTGATATAAAGAGACGTGATCCCCGAAACAGAGCTTCCCACTTGCGCAATACGGAAATATCTGCTAAATGTGTAACTTATCTTTGTCAATCTGGCAATTATGTGCACGCGTGCGCGCTCTCTCCACAGTGGATAAACGCGTTTGCTTTACATTTACATTTATTCATTTAGCAGACGCTTTTATCCAAAGCGACTTAAAATTGAGGAATACAATAAGTGATACATTATAAAGAGGCAAACAGACACAGGAATGTGCTTGTAATACAAATTTCTAGTGCATTGTTCAGATCAATTTCTAGCCAGACAGTGAGAGGTTAAGGGAAAGAGAGAAAGTAAGGAAAGAGAGTGAAGGTTTTTTTTTTTAAGATGAAGTCAAGTGATGACGGAAGAGATGAGTTTTCAGGTGTCGCTTGAAAATAGTCAGGTATTCAGCGTTCCGGATGGGGTGGGAAGTTCATTCCACCAGCCAGGACGGGGAATGAAAATGTTTCTGGAGAGCCACAAGGCGACGCTCGATCTCGCAGATCTCAAGCCAATATTTACCCCCGCACAATTAAATTAAAAACCGCCCAATTGAGCGGGACCCCCAATCTGGCAACACTGTGACCATATCTCTGGAGCTTCATGAGTTCCGCTACTTCTGTGACTGGAATGTGTGGATTTTCTGTGCAGGGATGGTACCCTCTGGCGTCCAGTATGAATGAAAAAGACATCACCCCCCGGTTTCACAGAAAAGGCTTGAGCCTTGTCTAGACTAAAATGTAACTCTTAGCTGTTTTAACTGAAATAAACTTGCACTGACTGATCCTAAAATATATCAGTGCCTTTGTTTTGTACTCAAGATGCACCACAGTAAAAAAAAATTCTAAGCAAAATTACTAAATGTCCTAATTTAACTATGGCCTAATCCTGGTTTAGTCTAAGCCCTGTCTGTGAAACCGAGCACATGTGTTTAGTGCTAATGGCCAATACAATTATTAATTGGTATTTTTTTTTTTTTTATAAGAAAAACGGTTCAGGCACCGTTTAGGCACCGGTACCGTTTTAAAAGTATCGATTTGGCACCGGTATCGAAAAAAAAAAAAACGATACCCAACCCTACTGTACATTCACCATGTCGTCATTATTGTGACCTACCAACATCAGATGTGTCACTTTACTGCCATTTAGAAATCCTACACATACAGTTTTTGGCCTACAATATGGTAGGGAAGTGTGCGATTTTGGATGCAGCCATTGAATGATGCACTCACAGATAATCATTTCTCGCCACCTACTGGCATAACAATGCAAAATTCACTTTGTTGTTTGGACGTGAATGTGTGTTGGCAGTGTGTGTGAACGCACAACCACCATATACTGAGATTTTTAAAAGAAATCCCAATAAATCATAAGCAGTGTCTCAGAAAAGCTGTTCATAGAATCCGTAAAATGTGACGTCACATTTTACAAGGCCCACCCACGTCTGTTGATAGACTGTCTTATTAGCAGATATCCTGCCCTGAGTGAGCCTCACACAATCCGCCATGTTTATCTTCACGCTAGAGCATTTAAAAGCAGCATTTAAATAAGAAATGTCATAGCTCCATTCATTGGTGGCAATGGGTCTGCGATGGACTTAAGCTTACAGTGCTTTTGGGAAACTCAGTCACGGTTTAAAATGCTTGATTTCAGTGCGATGGACATGATAATCAAAAGCAAATAGATGTTGTTGTTTTTTGGCAGAGATATGAGGTACGAGCAGTAAAGGCACAGTCCTATTCTGGAAAAAGGGGCGGGATCACCAGCTCATTTGCATTTAAAGAGACATGCACAAAAACAGCGTGAGTCTGCTTCCACTCGAAATAGGCGTATTCTAAACGATATAATAAATTATATGTTGGGTATTTTGAGCTGAAACTTCACAGACACATTCTGGGGACTCCAAAGACGTATATTACATATTATAAAAAATACATAATAGGTGCCCTTTAATAAAAGGCTCCAATGTTTTAAATTGTTACATTTAATAAAAACAATTCTCCCACAAAGTGATACATTTAATAAGCCTAACATTAGGCTGTTTAAAGTTGGTAAGCAACAGCAATTTGTCACACTGATATGTGGTCACAGGTGTGTCTACAATGGCTTTGAATGTGGTTCAACCAAACAGAGTTTAGAGAAACTATCCATTTTATAAATGAGGTTTTTCAGTATGCTTTTATCACCTGCAGGCTTCAGGACAGTTTGGGATGCAATGTCATTGACCTCAGCTGCAAAAGCTCAGTCGAACACAGTTGTTTCTGCAGACGAGAAGTGAAATTTTAATCGAGGCGATCACAGTCACACCTGCCGCTCGCATGCGGTCACATATACCTCTTAAACCACACACAAACATACAGAGATTAGACTTACACATGTAGCTATTCAGAAGGGCTCCATGTTTACACACACACATCTTCTGCTCTTCTGATTCGTGTTGTGCATCAGCCTCCACTGATGAGAATTTCTGGGCAACAACATTTGACATTATAGATGAATAGCTTTGCAGGGAATTTTCTGAATATATCTCTATGGCAACCAGTAAAACCCAATTTCCCCGACACTGAATCATAAATTAGGCCGTAATTGTCATGTCCACCCAACTGCTCTCTCTCACCATATTTAGTCACACATGCTACTGCATTCTTACGCTTGTCTCTGTCTTCTCTCTTTCACTTATGTTTTTTGTTCTCTCTTTGGTGTACTGCAACACAAACACACTTCAAGCAGAATTAGGGTGGGATTTGTTAAGAATGAAATGTGACATTTATTTGAAAGTGATGTCTGCATTGTTTTAGCACCTGCTTCAAAAAAGGTATTATGCAAATTGGGTAATGGTACAAATGGACACTTAAAATCTGTACTGAACACAATTTGCATGCCAATTCCCAGTCTTGCACATTTGTAGAGGATGCTGTAGATTGCTGCAGCATGTCATACTTTACTTGGTCTGTACAGCATCTCTCCTTTACTTCAGTCGACTCTTAATTCAGTCCCAGCTAAGAAGGAACGTTCTCTGAACTTGGATTAGCATTCTGGGAAGGTTCTCTCAAAGTTATTAATGAATGTTCTTCCAATAATGGTAATAGAATGTTCAAAGTTATCTGGTGTTTAATAATGTTCTCAAAACATTAGCACAAAAACATTGTTGTTTTTTAAATACAATGTTGATGGAACATTTTATTTCTGAAAGATTTTAGTTGGACGTTCATCTTAATACTTATTTCAAAATATTTAGAGGACATTCAAAAGTAACAGTTGGTAATGTTTGGAAACTTATAAAATGCAATGTTCCTCTAAAAAAACATTTAAAAAGGTGGACATAATTCATGACATTTTCATAACTCAATGTGAATGTTAGCAAAGTATACTTAGAACATATATTTTATGCTGGGGTAAACCTGACATATGAAATAATAGTCAGAATATATAAGTCTAAAAAGTCTATACTGAAATGTCATGCATATTTTACTCATATTTTTGGCAGACTTTTATGGTAATTTAGTGATCACAACATAAATATGTATTTCACTGTATTTAAAAAAAACATTTTGATTGATTTTTTTTTTTTTTTTTAATAAAGACATTTTTGAAATTTAGTTTTGTGGTTAAGGAAAGAATAAAACCAAATAAATATATTACTAATATAAATGTATACATTAATATTAAATGTTAACTTTAACTTAAACAAGAATATTTTATGGTGAAAAACAATGGTAGTTTAATAATGCTAGAGAAGGCTGTGCACATAACAAATATTAATAAATAACAGGTCCCACTAAAAACAAATCTATAAATGATGTTTAAACATTTCCTTCATTTAATTGAGTGGTGTTTGAAATAAATATACCTGCTTTCACATTTAGTATTTAAATATTTACTATTACATTTAAATACATTTAGTATTTTAATTTAGCTCCTGGTTAAACTTGTGTGTGTGTGTGTTGTGTGTGTGTGTGTGTGTGTGTGTGTGTGTGTGTGTGTGCGTGCGTGCTGCGTGTGTGCGTGCGTGCGTGCGTGCGTGCGTGCGTGCGTGTGTGTGTGTGTGTGTGTGTGTGTGTGTGTGTGTGTGTGTGTGTGTGTGTGTGTGTGTGTGTGTGTTGTGTGTGTGTGGTGTGTGTGTGTGTGTGTGTGTGTGTGTGTGTGTGTGTGTGTGTGTGTGTGTGCGGTGTGTTACAATACCTTGTGCAAAAGTGCTGCAACTGTTCACTGAATTTGTCCCTTAGCTGTTTTTGTACAGATACTAAACGGAGAAAAGGAAAGGTACTGCACAGTGAAACAAAGTTTAATCAAATTAATTTCTCCTATCTGGAGCTTCAGGCACACTGAACCTTGGAAGAGCGACTGAAATAATTATCTGAGAGATTAATGAAGTCCACATCTAAATGCCAATGGAGGGTAATAATTAGAAACTTCACCATGACAATAATACATTTGAATTCTAATAGAACGTCAAATTGTCATATTTCTCCTCTGGCAACGAGGAAACGAGCAGAAGTCTCATATCGGAGAGCTTTTAAATACCTACTGATCATGGTTTGAATTATTGCCTTTAATTTTAACTTCTTACACAAGCTGTGTGAGTTATGATGAGCGAGAAACTAATTTAGTGAAGAGACTTTCAAGAAAACTGCGCTGAACGGACTATCACGACACCAACATTTCAGTAGTTTGTGCCAGTATAGCGTTATTTTATTTTATTTATTATTTTGTGTGTTTTATAATTGTTTATTATATATATATATTAGTAATTATTTAGTAAATTGTTTACTTTTAGTTGTTTTAGTACTAAATATACATTACTAAAAATAGAAAAATAAATAAATGTAAAATGAATATATATATAAAATTTACATATATTTTATTTCAAGTAATTATATTTTTATGGTTTTAGTTTTAGGTAACTATAATAACCCTGCACCAATACCAGTGAAATTACACACACACACGACACACACACCACACACAGACACACACACACACACACACACACACACACACACACATTCATGGATTACACTTTCCATACGTAATGGTTTTTAATACACAAACGTACATTGCCCACACACACACTATTACCCTCACAGAACGGTGCATTCACAAAAAAACTGCACACTTATGATTTATAACATTAAAATTTGGGACACAAAATCTCATACACCTCACACATACCCATGACAAAACAATCTCATAAACACATAAACACACACACACACACACACACACACACACACACATACATAATTTATTTTAAGCAAATAATCTTTTACACATTTGAAATAATGACTAAATGTTTTTTCAATAAACAGTAAAAACAAAGACAAACGGTATAAAAGTACAATATATAAAACAAAAATTACATAAAGAATATAAAATAAATTGTATTATAGTATAACAAATAAAAAAATAGAAACACCACACATATTGAGTGAATCATCCTACAAATACTACTTTTTTATATATATTTATATATTGTTAATGTAAAGTACATTTGACATTCCTAGAACTGATATTATCAGTATAAGGTGTTTTCATGATACATTTTTACGTCAGTCTTCCATTATGAGAATAATCTGGAACATACTGTGTCTCCCACAGGCGACTCCATGATAGCGATGCAGCCCGGCTCTCGGGCCCTCGGGCACAGGTGGGGCTCAGTGAGGGGCCAGAGCCGAGGACTGGCTGGAAGGGACGTGCCCGTGGCCAAAGATCCCAGAGTTAGGTAAGAGTCCCCTGAAGTGACCAACTGCCACCAACTACCACAGCCAGTTCCCTTATACCTCACGCTCTAACTGTCATGCCAATGCAGCTTCAAGCTCTTTGTGAGGACACCATATGTTGCATTTGGACAAAGCACATCATGCACAACTTTGGTTATATTTTCTCACAGCTTATATAATTACAC
Organism: Ptychobarbus kaznakovi; assembly: GCA_027422405.1. Classification (NCBI taxonomy): domain Eukaryota; kingdom Metazoa; phylum Chordata; class Actinopteri; order Cypriniformes; family Cyprinidae; genus Ptychobarbus; species Ptychobarbus kaznakovi. The sequence continues at coordinate 26,240,471 of CM049804.1, read as the reverse complement.
GCAAATTATACTTGCAATTCTGTTTAGTTGCACAGAAATGACACGTTTTGAATGCTATGCAGACTATAGCATGTCATATTACCCAGAACAGTAATTACATCTTGAGACGGTTTAATGCGGTTTAATGGATTGTGGGTGTTTGATGTGTACAGCGCCACAGTTTCTCCATGGTGAAACATTTCAGGTCGCCATAGCAACTCAGAAGACCGTTTTACACCTGACTGATGTGCAGAATGCTGACAGTCATCAGGGTTTTGTCAATCTCTGGAAATGGACACAGAGAGTTTAAAAAGCATCCCCACTACCTGCAGGGGAAACGTGAAGATTCAAGACATGCATCAGAAAATCCTTCAGTATTTAACAGTAAGCTCGATGAGCTTTTTGCATGAACCTTTAATGGAAATTTGCTGCATATAAATCTCTGAAAAAACTTTAGCACTCATGAACCAGACACATATGGGTGTTCATATGGGAGATTTGAATACAGCCAGTGTTGTGTTCAGATCCCATTCTACCCCAGTGATTTCCTCTGCTAGGTTTGTGCAATATATGGCTAAAATAATCTAGATATTTAAATATAAATATATCTCTTAATATTTACTTGTAGAATACTGTTTAGAAGTTTGAGATTGGTAAGAAGATTGGTAAGATTATAAAATGTTTTAAAGAAGTCTCTTATGCTCAAGGCTGCATTTATTTGATTGATAAAAAATCTGTAAAAAAAAGACATATTATTACAATTTAAAATAACTGATTTCTTTGGAATATATTTTGAAATGTAATTTATTCCTGTGATGGAAAAGCTAAATTTAATCCTTCCAAAATAATTATAATATGCTGATTTCCTGCTCACAAAACATTACTTATTATTATGAATGTTGAAAACAGTTGTCCTGCTAAATTTTTTTTTTGAAAACCGTGGAATTTTTAAAGAATGTAGAAAGCATTTATAATTCAATATGGAACTAATTTATTTGAAATGGGAATGTTTTGTAACATTATACATGACTATATCGTCACTTTTGATCAACTCGGTGCATCTTTGCTGAATAAAAGTTGTTTTAAAAATATATTTTTTAATATAAAAAAATTATAAATACAATAATAATAATAAAAAAAATAAATTAAAATAATAAGAAAAAATAAAATAAAAATATTTTGAATGGTAACGTTTGTATTTTTATTATAAAAAACTATTTTAGCACATCAAAATCAAAATGCTTAATGTACAAACTGAAAGAGGTCTTGTATCCTGAAAAAAAAGTAATACATAAAAAACACAACACACAGGGACTTCCGTGATCATTCTTGAGTGACACGAATCATAATCTGTGTTCTGTGTTTTTTATTGATGAATCAGTGATATATTGAGTTTGAACAGATTCACAGAAATTAATCACTCTTACCAATTCTAATGATCTGCCTTAACTATCATACTTCTAGAAAAGGAGCAGTCATGAAATTAGTCTAATAACAGACTCTTTAAGAAAATATTTATTAACAAAAAAATACAATAAAATAACATGCTTAATATTTATTAATTTATTGCATGCAAAATCATATTGTGAATATTCAATAAATCACCTTATCCTTCTCTGTACTGTCTATGATAAAAAACAACAACTTGCACACAACTTTACAGCAGCTTCTTAGTCTTCGTTCATCCCAAGTTCTTTTCATCTACACACAATATGTGATTTCAGAGAAGGCTTGTGTGTCATTCTGAGTCTCAAAGTAACGGTACTCATCTGGATAAAACATTTATCATGCAGCGAGATGAAAACTGGCCAGAGTTCAAGTCTGAACCGCCTCTGTTTGCATGTTTCTCTCTGCCTATTGAGAAAATCTCTGTATGAGTCACTAAAATGACTTAAATTACCATTGCAAATGCGAGAGCTTAAAAATCACAACAGGCGACGTTAAGCACTCCAGAAGCAAAGGACAGATACATTCATAAACCGTTTTCATAATAGTGGATATGAACAGCCCAAGAAAGAGAAACCTGCTCAATGTGCCTACACACATAATTGAATTGTCTTTTAGGGAAATGTCTCGGAGTAATGACACATCATTACAGACATTAGTGTTACTGATCTTCCAGGCGTCGCAAGAATTCAAGTTCTGTGTTCAGGCAGAGGCAGTGAAAGAGAGAGGATGGGTAAAGAGTTGTTCTTCCGCTTTGTTCGTGGTCTGGCTAAAGTCAGCCTGCTGTGGTACCGGCAGAATCACATTACAACCATGCTAATTAAAGTCAGTACAGGCTAAATTAGCCAAGCTGTGCTTGAGTGGCCTCAGAACTGACCGTTCCCCTGTGCACTGGATAACCTCACAACTCACTACTGCTAATACAGAACAAATTGAGAGGTTGTGAAAGACTAAGACTAGGTTGTGAAATCATAAATTACCCATGCTGCATTGGGTCTCTGCACAGTGTGGTGTGTGCATGGCCTAATGGCCTACCAGGAATGACATCATCCCCTCGGGTGACATCATTAGCTTAAGATTCCACCCATATATATATATATATATATATATACAGTATATAAATTTAGCAGGTAGATATGCACATAAAGGATGTTTGACGCAGCTGAGACATGATAGTCATGGCCAGTTGGCATTTGAAGAAATCATCACAAAGACTTTATTGTGTATCTGTTTTTTGTTCAGTATCGACAGCAGTAGTCCAGAAGTTTAATGTGTCATTTGGAAGATGGCCTCAATCAATAACTAATGAGACAGAGGTGGAGTCTCGCTGTCCCTTGTTCAATGTGACGCAGATCAGACCAGCTCTGAATTTGCAGAGTGACACACAAAAAAGCATCTAACAATAACGCAGGGTTCATCGGTGCATCATTTCAGCCATGACCCTGGAACTACGGAAAAAAACAAGTTTAAGTTTAAAGCTGTCATTATAACCTTTCCCCTGCCTCTGCTGCTTTCAATACGTGAACAAATGAATGCATTGTTTGTCTGTGACCCGATAGCTTTAATTAGTTTTCCATTGACTTCTCTCTGACTCTTTCTAAATCTTCAAACTGTGCCTGTAAGCCACGGTGCGGCTCGTGTCATTTGCACACTCCCGTGAGATCCTGCCGAATGCCCCCACATTCGTGACATTCAGGGTATTTGTTTTTCACTCTTGCTGTCTCCATGTGAGGTATCCATGGTGACAGTCTTTGGCCTCGTAATTAAGATGTATCATCAGTATCATCGCTTTAGTCTCCTGAGAATAGACTGATCAAGTTCCTCTGTGCTTGCTGCTGGAACACTACGAAAGAGATTTACTGCATATTACTGGCCTCAATGATCTTTACCTTATCCTTATAGTGCCCAGATTGATCTTCTTATGCTATATTAATATCACTTTATTTTATTTTAAATTTAAATTAATAATTTGTCTGAAGTGACTTAGAAGCGAGGAGACAATTTATCATATTAGTGTAAACAATATTAGCAGTACTGAATTTCAGAAGTTAAATTAATTTAGTCATTTACTCACCTTCATGAAATACTACTCTAAATGCTCAATGCCTTTATAAAGCACAAAAAGAGAGGATAGGCAGGGTATAAAATACAAAATCATGTTTTTAGAATGACATTAGGGAGAGTAAATTATAAAAAATGTCATTGCTTTAAATGTTGTTTGCTTTAAAAGGAATTGTTCACCAAAAAAATGAAAATATGCTGAAAATGCACTCACCTCCAGGCCATCCGAGATGAGTTTGTTTCTTCATCTGAACAGATTTGGAGAAATGACATCACTTGCTCACCAATGGATCCTCTGCAGTGAATGGGTGCCGTCAGAATAAAAGTCCAAACAACTGATAAAAACATCACCACAAGTGAATCACAGGAATCCAGTCCATTAATTAATCTCTCGTGAAGCGTAAATGTGCACTTGTAAGACACACATCTATCATTAAGGCATTTGTAACTATAAAATGTTGCTTCTGGCAAAAATACGAGTCCATAATCCATAATAACGCTTCCTCCAGTAAAACCCTGTTGTCCTGTCCTATCATCCACCAACTTATTTGTATACAACTGTTTTGGACTGTTTTAGCTTGTAAAAGGTTCTTGATCTGTGCATATTTCTCTCCTGATTCAGACGAGATTGCCTTTTCACTGAGGAAGCAATATTATGGATTATGTACTGGACCGGAAGCTTATCTTGATGATGGATTTGTTTACAAACACACAACTTTTTGCTCACAAGATCTTGACTGATGTACTGGAGTGGTGTTGATTATTGTGATGTTTTTATCAGTTGTTTGGACTCTCATTCTGACGGCACCCATTCACTGCAGAGGATTCATTGTTGAGCAAGTGATGAAATGCTACATTTGTACAAATCTGTTCTGATAAAGAAACAAACTCATCTATATCTTGGATGGCCTGAGGGCGAGTACATGTTCATTTATTTGTATTTTTGGGTGAGCTGTTCCTTTAAATTGCACACACGTGTGGGTGTGATAGCTGAATATACAAACATCCTGCCTAAATGGTTTGATGTTGGCATCTTTAGAGATCATCAGTTCAGCTAGATTTGCATTATATTCATTAATGGTCCCCCTCTGATTTTCTTAATGTAATGGTCTGTGTATTAATTGAAATGAAATGACCTTTCTGTTAAATATAATTAAAACTGAATGTTCTGTAATGTTCTACAGGCCAGGAAAGAGGATTCACACAACCAATATAATGGATCCATAATTATCCTCTGATCTTTACAGAGCTGGGGACAGACCTTTTGTAATGTAAACCATAATTGGGAAATTAATTTAAAGATTGATAAGGCATGAACCTAAATATTTATTGACTGCGCCTTTAGGAATGTCATAGTCTTTTTGCCATTGTCCATAATTGACCCTTTGCTAAGCTCCGCCCCCTTGGTTACTGTTGCTAAGGTTTGCAGAACAATCTACTGGAGTGAACTGGAGCATTATTGTAGGATTATTTATATTATAATATGTATTTTAGTGGCTGATTATTATTTTAAATGACCTTTTTAATTTTAGTTTTAGTAATTTTTTTATGTGCTTGTCATTTTTATAATTGTATTATTTTTATATTTCTATTTTCTTTAGTACTTCAACTTCAACTTATTTCAGCAATTTGCCAAATTTTTTGTTAATGTTTTAAGTTTTATGTTCACCTTATTAATATTTTATTTTATTTCAGCTTTATTTCAGTCATCAAAAATGATTTTAAATAGTTTAATTTTACTTAACAATAGCGACACTGATTTTCAGTACAGTGTGTGTAAAATTGAATTAGGCTGACCAGATGTCCACACAATTCCTAAAATAAAAAGTAATAATAATAATAATAATAAATAAAAAGTAACAAAATATGTACAGTATGTTTTATATAAATGTCTAACATGTTATTTTATTAAATTAACATTAAATTACACATTAACAATTTTGTATATCATTAAACAAAAAATATAATAAATAATAAAAATGTACTTGATAGTTATATATATATATTTTTAAATAACACTGGATGTGGGTTTGAATCTGGCCATGATGTGTCACATTCTTATAGCAAGCTTACTTTGTTTTCCTGTCAAATTTATTAAAACCAGTAATTAATGAATGATAAAATAAATAAAAACTGTATTTTCAGTGCAAGAAAGTGTCATTCAGTGTTCACATCGTTCCAAGACTGCATTCATATGTCACATGTTCTTTGTCTCATGTATAAAAACTCCTCATCTCTGAAGAAATCTAATGCATTTTTAGTTTTAAGCTGTCATAAGTAAGTAAAAGCCAAGCTTGTCAGGAGTTATTTGAATTAAACATGTATTTAAAGTGTCAAATGTATTATAGAGCATATGTCATGCTGTCTGGGTGTGGAGATAAACATCGTGTAAGCTTTTGGCTTTTAAAACTCTATTTAATTAAGAGGCCCAAACAAAAGGAAACACCCACTCTCCCATTATAACAATAACCTGCCTGCCTGATGATGATTGTTCTCTGACGTCAAAGCTGCACGTCCGTCCATGAACAGAGCTGTCAAGATTAAAAACATATGTTTGTATATCATTGGGTGAATCTTGGTGAATTACAACATCCCCAAGACTTATTTTACCCCAGAATTCATACAAAAACAAGTATGTTGCAGTAAGTGTACCCTAAGATCCAGATGCATTATAGTTCACTAAAACTAAAACCATACAATTATTTTCATTTTGAAATTAAATAAACATTAACTGTAATTAAATAATATATTAAAAACTATTTTGATTTTGCCAAGGCAAAATTTCTCATTTTCTCAACTTGATGTAGCCTACTAAAATAAAAAACACTAAAACTGAAATTAAAATTAAAATTGAAAATTACATAGACAGTAAAATTTAAAAAAATACACAACAATATTACTAAAACTTTAAATAAACAATAAATAAAATAATAATAACAAATATTTAATAAAAACAAAAAATACAAGAAAAAACTATTGTTATTATATTAATGTAGTAATATTCTAGTTGTATTAATATTCATATAATATTTCAAACTATAATATTATCTCAATACTGGTAGTAACATTCTGATTATTTCCTCATCTCATTATTTTAACAATTAAGCATTTTGCCCTCAAATTGTTCTTACTGCAATGTTTCTATATTTTTTCTCCTTACTGTAATGCAATGTTTTGTTTTTTAAACAATATATAGGTGTAATATATACCTACAAATAAGTTTCCTCTACACATAAAATACTTTATTCTTCATTTATTTTGATCTTGAGATGAAATATGAGTTGGACAGGTTTTGTGAGATTCACCCTATTATTCTGAAGCCTGATGGAGCTCATCGTTGTATAAAAGTGAAGGTTTAGCGTTTCAGATAATGCTGCAGCTATTAACACACTTGAGTGACGGCTGTTTACATGCATGAACACCTGACCCGTATCAGATGTGTGCTTCTGCCACAGAATGAAAGAGTGATGATCTCTGAAACACAAGAGTTCATCAGAACAGTGCTTCTGTTCCTGACCGGTCTTCATTGGCAGCAAGATCATGCTGCCTCTTAAAATGCCTTTTATTGGCCAAATTATAAGGCAGCATCACATGTATCCTTTGCAGAAAGACAATCCAACAATACTTTGCTACCTGCTCACTTAAAATACATTCTAAAATAAATAAAATGACAAATTTAATGATAAATATAGTTCATTGAAATACAGTGTATTTTAGTACTATTGTAGTATTTATTAATATTTTGAATTAGCTTTTGTTTTTATATTTTCACACACACACACACACACACACACACACACACACACACACACACACACACACACACACACACACACACACACACACACACACACACACACACACACAACACACACACACACACACACACACACACACACACACACACACACACACACACACACACACACACACACACACACACACACACACACACACACACACACACACACACACACACACACACACACACACACACACACACACACACACACACACACACACACACACACACACACACACACACACACACACACACACACACACACACACACACACACACACACACACACACACACTATTTAACATGTGCTTCTTACACTTTTATTTAGCTTTCACACTTTAGTACTTATTAATATTCAACTTGTTAGTACTTAAACATATTTCAACAATTCTACTTTTCATGTTTAATTTGTAATAATTGTCTTTTATTTCAGCGTTTTAGTTAACGAAACGATTTGTAAATGTTTATAGTTTTAGTTAACAGTAACAACACTGATTCAATACCAAAAAGACTATTTTACAAAATACATTGCTTCAAGCTCGGTGATAACAACATCAAAGATGGTGGCCGAAATGAGAAAAAAAATAGACATAATTTATTCAATACAAGAAAAGACTATTTTACTCAATATTTGAGTGAATATATCAAATTTTACCCATTATTTGTGTGACTATATCATTGCATAGCACTGACTCTTGAAATCAACAGTCATGTCTCCCATGTGTTCTGCATAAAAAGCAATGTTGATATAACATAGAATTGCTTCCTATGTAGAGCGTTCCAAATCAATCACTTATGAGGTTTCATGTCAGTTAGAATGCTGCCTTAAAAGGCAGTAGACAGCAAGGCAGCATGCAGAGACATTATGTTTGGTTAATGGAGTTCTGTGCACCGTCTAACCGTCGACACTCCTCTGACTTCACAAATCACAGTGTACAACATGCCAGGAGGTCCTGGAAGTGTTTGTCACCACCACAACCTCTTAGATGATCACACCGCACATGTCTGAACAATCTTTACTGATCGTTCGCTAGCCGACGAGCTCAAAAGCTTCCCTGATGTGCTTAATCAAACTGCACCTTCTTACTCTTGTCCTACTTGCTCTTCTGAGTCGATAATCACCGTCATCATAACGACAATTATACGGGATAAGTGGACCTCTATAGATAACCCAGCACCGTTGTTATTTGGGGGCTTTGTTGCTGTTCTTTTCTGTCTGGGTTTGTCTGTCTCTCCATGAGACCTTAAGTCATTCTTTCACAGCCGTAATCATTTCCTCCAAAGCCATTTGTATGGCAGTGTGTGTTACCATGGCAACGCCTTTCATCAATCACCATTTTAGTGCCGAAAGTGAATATGAATAATGTTTTATTTACACACACAGTGTCCCATTTTATGCATTTCCATTTATCAGAACTGCTTTATATGAAACAAACAGCTAAATCAATCTTCAAAAATGCTATCTCATTAAGAGGCTATTTTTCCACCTAATTTTATTTAGTTATGGCATTGCAACTGTCTGAACCACCTTTATGTGAAATAAAGATGAAATCAGAATATTCTCATTCCATAGGCAATTCCTATGTGATGAAATGAGCTAATGGGAAAAAAAATATTTTTGTTCCTATGCTAATGCTGGAATGATTAAGCTGTTTTACATTGTAGAGTGTAATCCAATAGACCGGTAACCCCGAAGAAGGGATCATTAGGATTCAGTCTATTCATGCTGCGGATGCTCCGAAGGCAGGAGATGATGTGCCCTTCCCCCTAATGAATGAAAATCAGCCATGCCTGGCTGCAACAGCACCAAAACATCCCACAATTCCTTTCTTATTAACAGAAACGAGATATAGGGGTGCTGCTAGGCAAGGTACTCTTGATTTTATTTTCCTCCAAAACCCGTTACGGTCTCTCTGAGTGTGTGCCTGCCTTATCAGGCCTTTTGTGCTTCACAAACAATCATGAAATGTTTATCAGCACGCTGCTTCTTGCAGCTGCGCAGGAATGAGGGGATTATAGCGCGTTGAAACTAGGCTGCCGGGTGCGAGACGAGCGCAGGACCATAGCGCGCGCAGGTTGATTTCATTAAAACGACAACTCGGGACCAGGAGATGCCGCCGGGGGAGCTTATCGCTCAGCTGGCCAACGGGAGGGAAGGCGCGCTAAAATACGAGAGCTTCGTGATGGCTTCTTCTGTCCGGGGAAGGCAGGTGAATCTTGGCCGGATGATGATGATGCTGGAGAGGATGTGAGGAGACGATTCTCTCTCCTTCTCCCTGGTGAGGAAGTTGAAGAGGAGGGGGAAAGCGTTGCTCTGCCTGCGCCGTTCCGTCTCCAGCCAACGGATTCCATCGACACAGGTGCCCGTTTCGGGACTTGAGGTGTGTGCGCGTTTGTATAAATGCGTGAGATTAGAGATGCCAAAAGGAGGCAGCGCAGACTGAAAGGCTGATAACAACAGGGTGAAAGAGCGAGAGGGTGAAATTGTCAAGCACAGCGCTGCTTTTCCGGTCAGTGGGAGAGCAAGAGCAGAGAGAGAGAGAGATTGTGTGACGTGTGCGTGTGTGTGTGTGTGTGTGTGACAGCGTTCCCTCAGTGCGCAGCGGAGAGACAGGTCTGCGCGCTGACACTCACTCCATCGGGCTGATGCGCTCTGGAGCTGCGAGCAGGACCCTCTGGGAGACGTTTGTCACTCGAACTGCCGGAGATGTTTTGAAGACCCGGATCTCTGCGCTACACGTGTTGAATCGCATACCTGCGTATCCCTCTGTATCTTAGATCACTCCACACGCTCGCGCGTTCGTGCAAACCATGGATGCTCTGGCCAACGTCACGGACGGACTGGAGAACTCCTTGAAGTACTCCAAGTGTGAGCAGACGGAGAAGATGTGGATTAGGCTGAAAGGAATGTAAGTGCTTCTTGTTTCCTACTCTTTCATCAGCACTCGATTTGATTCCTGCACGGCAGAGCGGCGGGGTTGTGTTCACTGTACGCCGTGATGCTGGGAGTGGGTGAATCTTGACTCTTGGGGCAGCAAGTGTGTGAATGTAATACTAATGAGACTGTCAAGCCTAATCAAGCAATGTTGTTGTTCACATACTTGCTTCTGCTGACAGCTTTGATAATGAATTCATATGAGTCTTGTAGTGTTGAGGTTCAGCGGTGTTTGGATTGGGTCATTTTGTGGAGAAACTTTAACAATCCCAACGTCATTTGTGGATTTATTTTTCAATGCGGACTTCGAACATTGCATTTCACCACAAACTCGGTAGTTACTACAGTTGTAGTTAACAATAGTGTTGTGCAACTACTTTAAAGTCAGTTTAACATCATTTTAAGATAACTAAAATTCCAACTTATTTTTCAGCCATAATAAATAATAATAGATAATTTATCACAATTTATACTACAAACAGAAATAAAAGGACATACTCTTTAAAACTACAACATATTTATAAGTATCGTTAGTTGATGTACAATTTAATTAACATTACTTTAATATTAACTAAGCTTATTTTTCAACAGTGAATCAAACTTAAATGCTATTTTAATATTATTGATATACTGTTTTACTTTTAAAATATTTAAAATTAGATTTTATATTTATATTTTCCAATGTAATTTTAATTATACAGTTTTTGTAATTCTTTTTCATTTTTATTTATTTTTTAAAAATATATCTACATAGTTTTATATTTTATTTATAATGTATTTTAATGTAATTTTATATGTTGCTTTTTACAACAAATAAGCTTGATTTTTTTTATATGTAATTTTTTTCAGTTAATGTTTATAATTGTATTTATTTATTTTTAATTAATTTTTTCAGTTAATGTCCCCCCCCCCCTGGTTTTAGTTAACAATAATTGCCCTGCTTCATATTCAAAACAGCAACAAAATAATATTCTCTTGACTCTTTATTTAGTATGAAAGATGTACAATATTAATTTTGTTACGGCAATAAATTCATTTTCCAGCGTAAAAATGACCTGGTGTTCTAGTCGCTGCTAAAAACATGACCTTCAGTCTGATGTTAAATGCATTTGTGCTGAAGCAGAGGGCAATTTAATCAGACATTATGACCTACAACAGAAGGAAATTTGTGGAAGTCACTGAATGGATGATCCCTGGATTTAAACCAATCTAGCTCCATCACCTCCCTGCAAAGCTCATCCAAGCCTCTGTGGTGAGCTCCATCTATCTCTATTGACTGATCAAACTCTTCAGTTCATCCCATCTGAGGATGCACAATGTCGTTTTGGGATGCCCTCCTGCTCAGTATCCAGGCCATGGTTTTTCCTCCTAGTTGGAATAAACACAATCAAAATCAAACTGAACTATGTAGGTGGTTTAATATATAATTAAATATATTAGCTAATGATTTACAATATGTTTATATGCTCAGTGAGAGCTCTATATTTTCATTCTAAATCGCATCAGATAACAGCAGCTTCATGCAATGACTAATTCACTGCAGCGGGAAAGTAAGAATTCCTTGAGATCCTGGCTTTGTTCACACTGGAAACAGAGCATGCTGTTCTTGTCAGTCCTGTCCTGTACATACGTAAAGCTACTTTCTCCCATGGCATGTGCTCATTATGGCTGCAAGCTAATGTGCTTCCATTTTTTTGTCTTACAGGCAGAAGTACAAAAGCACATCTCAAAGGTGAGTCCAAAGTTGGTCTCTATTTGTGTCACAGCAATTCATTGGACCAAATGAACATTTCATGCATGACAAGTAATGCAGACTAGATGAATCTAACCGCAATCTTATCACTCCAGCTGGGTCACTAATGGTTTCATTGCCACCTCCATAGTGTGGGGGTTGCGTAATGGGTAAAGATCTGGCGTGCTAAAGTGAAAGGTTGCAGCTAAAATCACGATTAAATAGGCAGATCAAGGAGCTGGAGATATATTGACATTACAATCCAGCTCTTTCACCTGTGCCAATGAACATGGTGCTCCAAGGAGACCGTCTCTGTAATTAGGCTTTGTTAAACGGCTAAGCATCTCGATCCAGACAAAACATCAACCAGGAACGAGACATTGGTGTTCTTCTATGTCCATGTGTGACAGCCCACACAATACAAACTGCACTCGCTGTCTGATGCTGTCTTACGATGTACGGATTACAGAAGTGGGGCAGCTCTGGAAGGGAACGCTGAAGAGATTATCGCATCGCTTGCATGGCAGCTCTGTATTGATATTCCTCAAACATTCTGCTTGGGGTTTGTTCTAAAGCCCTGACATTAAGCATTGAACTTGTGCTATTGATTCAGCCCAAACCGTTTAGCATACAGACGTTATTCAAACTCTTTTGTGGATAATGTTAGCTTAGGGTGTGCTTTTGTCAACTGTAAGCTATCATTGAATATTGATACACTCTTAAAAATAAAGGTTCTTCGGAATCTGTGGTTCCACAAAGAACCCCTCCATTGCACAAAAGGTTCTTTATGGTGGGAAAAAGTTTTTTTTAGATTATTAAAATGGTAGAAAAAATTGTGCTTTTAAGAACTGTTCATTGAAAGGGGAACCAAATGGTTATTTTATGGCATCGCTGCAAAAAACACTTTTTAGAATCTTTATTTTTGAGTAGAACACTCATCTTTCCTATATCTATTTAAATATTGAATTGGGATCAGTTTTGTCTTCATAGGCCGCTGCCTTCGAAAGCAACATTCTACAGTAACCTGAGATGGAGACTTGACTTAAATGATTTCAAATAGAATTTTGTATAAATATTGGTAGGATTACAGCACAATACTGTAACACAACGTACATAGCATACACCAATTTGAAGTAAAATAGTCAATTGTCAATTAAATTGTAACTATTTTTTGAGTGTTGACAATGACATACAGTGCCTTTCAATGTTTGGGTGGGGGTTTTGGACAATATAAACATACATTTCAAAGAATTTCTTGACCAAAATACATCATAATTTGTGATTATCATGACATCATAATGGCAAAATATACACATAGAGTCATTTATATTGATGTGCCTTTGGCAGTTGTGATGCCTAATTACATGGGTTTAGGTTTCTTTTCTAAAGATTTCACGAAGATAGCTTTTCTGATTGATTGCCAATTAAAACAAAGTTTAGAGATGGTTTAGAAATAGCTCTAGTGTTTTATTGCTGTTTTTTCTTTATTTCATAAAATGATTGCATAGTCTTTGTTCCTTATGAATTTCAATCCCAATATGATAAGGATTTTGGAGTAAATACAATTTTAGTACTTTATATAATGCAAATTGTTTCAAAGATTCACAATAATAATCAGGGAAATAACAGTGTTAATGCTGTAAAATTAATGAAATTATTTCAATTCAGCTACAAGCAGCTCTACAGAAGACAATAATGTCATTATTCAGCTCAAGCCAGGTCAATGTTAATTCAGTTCAGTTCAATAACTTTGTCAATGCTGGTTTGGAGTGTCATGATAACAGCAAATGCATTTTTTTCCTATCACAACTAAATCCTTACTTAAAACTTTAACAAAATCCCTGCATTGCAAATGATGCAGCAAATTTAGAGACACATTAAGTAAATAATAGCCAAATAATCATACATTAATAATATCTGACAAACCATTCAAAGTACATAGTAAATATGTAGTGCATAAATAAAACAAGTGCCAATGCATTTTCTCTCTCACACACACACACACACACAAAGCATTACTGACACTGAAGAGCTCTGATGCCTTCACTAGCCCTCCTCTATGTGGAAACCTCTGTCAAGCTCTTATGTGAAGGCCAATCAGAGCCGTCTAGTTCAGGTGAAGTGGTCCACACACCCACACATTACTGCCTCTGATGCTAAACACTCGCCTGCCCTCAGTAAAAGCCCCACATTTATGTAATGCACGCTGAGAGGTGATGCTCAACAATGGCCTTCCTTCAAAGCACAGCTCTCCACTATCAGTTATCTCCACTCTCCAGAGTGTCTCTGAAGAGGACAAAAACATCTCTGCATCAGTATTCACCTCAGAAAACAAGAGTCGATCGTAATTCATGTGTCAAAATCAGTCATGTCTCGCAGGTGGGAGAGGTTTATGTGGAAAACCGTGGTTACTGTAATTGGGTGAACCTCTCAAAATCTGTCAGGAACAAGTCCAGGTGACATTTCATCCCAAATTCAAAAGATAGAAATAAGAAATGCATTTCATTAAAGACAACAAAGACTTTTTAGGACTATTGGAATTTTTATAACATAATTTCCCCCTTTAAATTTACAAAAAAGTAAAAAAATGTGTTGTGGATCAAATCAAACTGTATATTATTGTTTATGCCATGGTGGAATTTATGCTGGTTAAAATATATTCGACCAGCATAAATATATGTATTGAATTACAGTATTTTTAATTATGAGAATCAGCATTGTGAATAATGGGGTTAAAAAAGTGTGTGTGTGTAAAAAAAGCTGTGTAAAAAACGATATATTATTATTTATGTTATTGTGAAATTTATGCTGGTTAAAATATATTTGATCAGCATAAATATTGGATTACAGTAACTTTCAATAATGAGAATCATAATTGAGAATAATTAAAAAAAATCTGTTGTTGAAAATAAAAACTATATATTATTGTTTATGTTAATGTGGAATTTATGTTGGTTAAAATGTATTTGACCAGCGTATGTATTACATTAAATTAATTTTTATTATTTTATTTTTATAACAAGAATCAGCATTAACAATAATGGGATAAAAAAAGATCAAAACAAAAGTAAAATGTCCCATGCATTGTTTTATGACAGTTTCTCCCTTAATCTCAGAAAATAGATAGATAGATAGATAGATAGATAGATAGATAGATAGATAGATAGATAGATAGATAGATAGATAGATAGATAGATAGATAGATAGATTGACTAATTCAATGTATTGTGCTAAAAATATATACATTAATGTAAGAAAGTAAATAAATAAATAACTCAAAAGTAAATTATCCAGCTTTATTACAGTAATGACAATTTGCTGGGAAATTGTCTAATTGGTATGAAAATAATTCCACAATATAATTTTTTCTAAAAATAAGCTTCATTTCTGTTATGAAAATATAATCTATTATTCTTTCTCTTTGTTTTAAAATTACATGACACAAACATGTATTCATGAGATCCATTTGTAAATAAGATTGCACCTCACCATTTTGTGAGTGGTTGTTTTGTAGTGTGAAAGGTATATTCAACCACAGTTAGTCCTATAGTGTGAAATTAAATAGAATCTGAGGTGACAGCTCGAGACACCTTATAATGCAGAAGATAATCAATCAACTAATTATATCAGCAATGCTTGAAGCGCTGGGTGTTCAGCAAGCTGTCAGTAATGAATAATGTATGGTGGTCTGATTGATTAAACGAAGGATCCTTAGACAAATCTTTGGAAATCTAGAAGATATGAGTAATGTATCCACTAGAGGCCCCCATTAAACTGTCCCAGCAAAGTTCATTGAAAATATTCACATGCATTATGTGACTTCTTACTAAAGCATATTAAGAAACAGCTTTGTTCATCTCACTCTCTATTGGCATCTATAGTTCCATGAGAAACCTTAAACACCAATGGAATCTTTACAATGCACAAAATATTCTTTATAGTGTAGAAAGATTATTTCTAAAAGGTCCTTTGGGGAACTGAAGATGGTTCTTGTATAGTATGATGCCAAAAAAAAACACTTTCGGTATCTTTATCTTTTACTGACAATGGCAAAGTTACCATTATTGTGGCGTCTACTTATTTACACATGAAAACAACTGCACAGGTTTTCTTTTCAAACACTTTTCTTGGTTTCAGCTACAGCAAAATCACTTCAGAGACACCAAAAGCGTGCTCGTACCGACCTTTACGTTAGAGCAACGCTGTCTGTAGGGCTGTTGAGTACATATAAAAGTGTGAAGAGCTGGATGGCAGCATTGTGTTGGCCCTCTTTCTCTGAAAACACAATAGAAAAGAGTAAAGTATAGTACACCGAGTGTCAAGTATAGCCATTCCTGCTGTGTTGTGTCATTAGCTGTTGAAGTATAAAAGACAATGTTTGAAACACCGGCTTGTGAGACGAAAATATTTTCCATCATTCTCTGAGATAAAGCATCAGTTCCACTCAAAATGTGCAGCATTTGTATTTGTTGTGCAAGTAGTAAAAGGGAAGTAAATTCATAGATAAAGTATCAATTGTACACACTTCAAAAAAACTTCAAAAGGTCATACCCAACAAACAGGGAACATTCTGGCAAGGTTTTCTCAAAGTTTGCACAAACATGTTTCCAGTAATCTTAATAGAATGTCCGTCCGATATTATCTGGTCTTTAACAATTTTCTTAATGTTATTTTCATAACTTTTCTTTTTGTTTCTGAAGTGTTTTTTTAGACCGTTGTCTAACACTTTTTAAATGTTACTGCTTATTTAATAAAATTCAGAGAAAAGTCAAAAGTAGCATTCCGGTAATATTTGCAAAATTATAAAATATAATGTTCCCTTAACATTTGCATGATCAAGAAAAAAAATGGATGTTTTGAACATTCAGAGAATAATGTCCAGAAATAATGCTTAACAGAATATTAGCAAAATAGAAAATATTTATGTTACCTGGATGAGTACCAACTTTAGCCAGTGTCTGTCAGTTCTGAGGTACACTAATTTACTAATAAACATTGACAAAATTAACGTTTAGCATGTATCATGTATGCACATTTGAAATGTAAAGTCTTTCTCTTCTGGGAAAATGACTTAACATATTGATGGCTCATCTTGCACTACAACTTTTTGTGTAATCAAATGCTCAAAAATTAACCTGCTTGTGATTAGCATAGCAAGTAGCAAATTATGGCTATTTAAAATATATTTATTATTTAAAATTGGGCCAAATTCTTAAGCCAATGGCAGAATAAGCCCACAAGTGCACATTTTTTAATGTTTCGATCCTCATGCTGTGTGTATTTTAAAACTAGCTGCTAATGCGAGAAAGAAAATATGACATCTGCACAGTAGACCTTGCAGATTTTTCTGCATTGTGTTGTGTGGGCTTCCTGTCAACAGGTTCCTGTCGCTCAGGCCTCGTACCACCTCTCCAGCATTTGCTAAAACATTCTGCTGACGTCTCCTGGCAACCGAGTGTTTCCTGTTCTCAGGATCTGTATTCATTTCAAGCTGTCCAGAAATTGGCAGATGTTAACAAACAGCCCAGCATCCTTCGAGCAAAAAGGCTTTAGTGTCTTTGGTTGTGCTACTTGAGCTCGTTTGGGAACGTGTAGTTTATTAATCTACTGTTGTTTCAGAGTTGTCAGAGAGGCGGCCGTGAACATGCCAGAAGTGAGCGTCTGTTTCTGCTTCTTGTCAGAAATAAGCCACACACTCTCTTGCATGTGGTGAGAATGAATGCTGTAGTTTATTTTATCCGCTTCCTATGCATGTCTATGATTTACTTGAGAGCCATTTACTTTTGTGCTTCGTGTGTTTACTAAAGCAAGCTAAATAAAAATCATGTTTGGGTTAGTGCACTTTTATTTGAGAAGTTCATTATAAAACGGAGGTTCTGTCATCATTTACTCACTGTAATGTCATTCCAAGGTGATCAATAATGATCACAGCTGCCCTTGATCCCCGTCCACTTTCATTATTAGAGATTATGTTAAATTAATCCCTTTGTGCTCCATACTAAAATGTATTCACAACATAAGGGTGAGTAAATGATGACAAAACCTCAATTTTTGTGTGAATAATCACTTTAATTTACACTGACAGTAACTTGCAACAAAGTAACTGGAAAAATATCCTCACATATAATAAAATATACACTCCCATTCAAAGGTTTTCCCATTCAAATATTTATTTATTGAAGAAAAAGTATTTTTATTCAGAAAGAATGCAATAAATCGATAAAAGTGACAGTAAATGCTTTATTTGAAATACATTCTTCATGAATGAATCCATGATTTCAACAAAGATATTAGGCAGCACAACTGTTTTCATTATGAATAATAATAAGACATGTTTCTTGTGCACCAAATCAGCTTATCATAATAGGCGCGTTCGACTTTAAGCGGCGCTGCATAGAAGGGTCAGTGTATGACATCAAAGTACCGCGAGAGCCATTCGAAAGCACAGGAACCATCTGCTCTCTTATCGCTCTCGCGGTACTTTGATGTCATACACTGATCATTCTGCGCAGCGCCGCTTAAAATCGAACACGCCTATTGATTTCTGAAGGATCATGTGACACTGAAGACTGGAGAAAATTTCACTTTGCATCACATGAACAAATTAGTAAATTTACAGTAAATATAACTGTTTTACTGTATTTTTTATCAAATAAATGCAGCCTTGTTGACAAGAGACTTTTTCTTTTAGAAACATGAATAAATCTTACTGACCCCAAACTTTTGAAAGCTATTACTCTGCATTATGTTAATTTTAGCTGCAAGACAAAATAGAATGATACCTTATTTTTATCTCATTTGTGATCACATTTCAAAAGCTTTAAAAGCCCACAAATAACACCAGGACATCCTACAGCAGGCGGCTTCACAACCAACAGTACATGAACCTCGTTTGCTAAAATTGCTGTCAGTGTGAACGGGGCTTCAGCTGGCAGCTAAACCATTTGTTCAGTGGACTGGAATACCAGAGCGTGGCACCATATGTGCGCCCAGAACAATAAGCCTGTACGACAGCTATCTATTTAGAAGCCGTCCAGTGAGCTGAGCAATTTCCTGAGAGCAGTTTAGACCATCATTTGTCCTTGCTTGTTTAATCTCTCTCTCTTCTCATTTTTTAAAACCTCTCTTACTTTGTGTTGTATGTCCACCTGATGTTGACTGTCTAAATAGGGCCGGCTGACTTTGACTTGATTAGATCATGACCTGGAGAGAGAACGGCTCCCTTACAAACAATTTTGCCTGAAAATGAAAGTGTAGCAATGCAATTACCATTTTCTCATATTCAATCAGCGAATACTCAAGGCCTATAATGATTTTGGCAAACAACCAAATCCTTGCTTTCTTAAAGAGGCTTTTTCTGTGTGATTGTGGAAGAATAAAGGAAGTACATACATCAATACGTTGAGAGCACCTATCAAAAAGTGAAAAGGACAACTGTCCGTTCTCAATTATTTTATCAATTGCTACCAATGTAAAGCTTCAAAGCACAAAAAGCTGTCTGTGAGCGATAAAAGAAACCGAAGTGAACAAAACAAAACAAAACCCCATTTATTCTTGATATCAGCACTATCCGCTCCGTGCTCACGTATGATGGTTGCTATAGCAGCATGAATCACAGTGTGAGGCTATAAGGTTAAATTATGATTGCTTTATCAGTTTTAGATCGGAAGAAAACTGCTATGGCTGGGTATGGAAAAAACAAACAAACAGAGTCGTTAGCAACTAAATGCGACAATTTTTTACATTCTCTTTCTTTCCAAACATCTAAAACAGAGTAAATTCAAGTGTGTTACACAAGGCTTAGAAGGCTTAGAAATGGTACTGCGGGAACATCAGTGTGACTATCCTAACCTGAACAGAGAGAGAGAGAGGGAGAGAGAGAGAGAGAGAGAGAGAGAGAGAGAGAGAGAGAGAGAGAGAGAGAGAGAGAGAGAGAGAGAGAGAGAGAGAGAGAGAGAGAGAGAGAGAGATAAAGAGATACTCAACCCAGGGGAAAATTGCATTTCTCAGTGGTAGCTTGTTCACAGCTCACGAGACTTAAAGGAGTAGCTCACCCAAATATGAATTTTCTCACCCCATGCTTTTCCTAATCCATATGATTTTCTTTCAAAAGGTGAGTTTTCAAAAAAAAACTGAAAGATATTTTCTGATTCCAAGTCTGAAAATGCTCTAAAATGGATTAAAGAAGCCATGTGAAATCTTATCTGATCTGACATAATAGCATCATTATTCAAATGGCGCAGCTGATTGGTTTCTGTTTGCATCAGCAGCCAATGAGCTTGCTGCTCAACATTCAAATACCTAGCTCTTGCTGTAGTTGCAGCGCACTTCAGAAACCCTCCACCTTCCCCAGCTCCACCTGTATAGATCTACTATAGGGTAATTTCATGTATGTTATATTTGAATTGTATTTTATATGTTATATGTGCAGCAGCAGTATTTCTTACTGTACGTGTTCTCAGCAGCATGTCTGTGAATGTATTGGGAGTAGCAAGTCTCAGTATTTGCTCTGCTGCCGTACAGTAGCAACGTAGCAGATCTATTCCACCAAGATCAAGCACATTAACATTACATTGTATATTACCATGCTAAACTCTCCGAGAGTCATCAGACAGAACTACAAAAACTGGAAATTGATGCTTGCAATTGATTTTTGCATTGCTTGAACAAATGCACTGACAACATTGCAGTCAGGTTTGATTTGACGGAAGACTCAAGAGTTTACGGTAGCCATTGATTCCCATAGTATGGCTACCATCATCTGTTGGGGTTCCAACCTTCTTCAAAATATCTTATTTTGTGCTCAGCAGCTGAAATAAATTCATACAAGTTTGGAACAACTTGAGGGTTAGTAAATGATGACAGAATTTTAATTTTTGAGTGAACTATCCCTTTAAATTGTTGTCTGCTTGCAAGTCCCATCAAATAACTTCAGTAAAATTGAGTCGAATGGACATAATATTTATTGTTTATCCTCAGAGAATGAAAGAAAGTAGAGAAATATGGTTTTAAAACAACACAAATGTCAGTACATGATGACAGAATACGCATTTTTGTGTAAAATATGTCTATATAATAGAGTTCCCAGATCAACTTTGTCCTTATATTACTAGGAGGAAAAAATATTTTTAAAAATAAATGTTTGAGTTCATATTGAGTAGTGTGATATCTTGGCACATGATCTGACATCTGAACAGTTTGAGCCATTGTTGAGATTTCTTCTGAAACTCTAATGAAGTCAAATCTGAACACTAAGAAAAAAGTAAAGTCTCCATTTGAGGTCTAGGAGAAACAACTGTGACATTAAAGAAATCTGAGTTATGACTTTTCATTCATGTGGGAAGCAATTTAATTTAATTTAAGTTCAAAGTCTATTAAGATCAAACAGCTGTTTGAATGATGTTTGTGTGTTTTCATATTCAAGAATCAACAGCTAATATTACCTCATTTTGATATAACATAATCAAATGTTCAGTAAAAAGCCATCAAGGCCATTTGCACAGAAAAAAACTATCTGAACACTTCACATCATCCTTATGTCGTATTTAGTGCCACGTTGAATTGCAGAAATTATTTTATTTTATGTGCGTGAAGATTTTTTAATAAGAAGTTCCATGCTTACTTGAAATGTCAAATCAATTCTCATAATATCATCATCTAAGGAATTTCATCAAAAGGGCTGTTACCACTAGCAACACACTCTTTAGCCTCATAATGGCACGAGCGATGTAAAAGGGACCTGAGTGATGTTTTCCTCAGCCTCCTGCGGGGAATGACTCATGCTTCCCAAGGGCTTTCAGTCGGGGCTCAGTCTTAACAGAATGCACTGCAGACAAGCTAATTATCAGCATGTTAGCCTGCGCGTGCTAATTAATCCTATGTCTTGCTGTCTCAAACGTACAGCTTCGTGCTCCACTTCCCCACTAGAACAGTTCTGCCATTTATTTGCACATGAAGCGCAACACTGTTTCCATTCAGGACACTAAGTGAAATCACATGGATGGGCCATATGGAGCACTGGAAGACCATTGAGATTTGCTACATTGATAGATCTCACATACCTAAAGACCCATTTACATCAAGAACATACGACACTAACTACTGTATATTAGTGTCCGGCCCAGTGGATGATTAATTTCTGTTGATTAAAGAACAGTTTTTTGTCTGCCATGTTGCGCTCCAGTAATTTTGATCATGACATTCTTTTAGTTATCGCATTGGACAAAAATGTACTGAGTTTGCTCACACAGGGCATAACAAAGTTTTTATAATTTTTTTATGTTTTGTGGATTTTTTCCACACCTTGTTACACTTACGACCAGCTTACAAAACATTGCTTTGATATTATACTAATATAAACGTTTTATGAGCGTTTTCTTTCAATTAGCACTGGTGTCATGTTTGTTTTTGAAACTGATTGGTCATAGGCCTAATTGATCTGAGCTTATGTATCTCGGTTTTAATTATCTAAAAATAATGCTTTTTCACTCAAAAACTGAGGCGCATACACTCACCTATGATCTATCATCTCCAAAAAGAAATACAAAACCTATGCTATTTGTAAGAAAACGAGTTGACAAAAGGATTGAATCCGAGATTTGGTGACAATATAGCATAAAGTGTGATCTACATGCAATTTTAAAAGGCCAGTAATTTTTGACTTGGAACACCAAATTAAGGCTAAGTTTACATGACAAAGATGCAATCAAAAACGGAAAAGTTTTTCCTATGCGTTTAAAAAAAGTTTCACGTATATACAACAATGTTTTCCAAATGATTCGTGTTTACACATATCCGCGAAAACGTCCACAAACGCTGTATTACGTGTGCCAGGCCAGTAGCTGGTACTGTCACCTTGTTAGTAAACAGTACCTGTAGGGAAGTGACGATTATATGATGTATATGATGTGTCTCCGCTGTTGGTTGTAATATTGGTGAAGAAAATCAACACTTTGCTGAAGAAGTGTTAGAAACTCTTGAGCAGCAACAGCATTACTATGTACTCGCCATTGTTGTGTATGTTTGTTTCGAGCTTGCTTTTAAAATGGACACGTACTGCGCATGTCTACATACCTAACAAGTACTACGCACGCACTCGGCGTCACTGTTTAGAAAGATTCCTGTATTGGGTGTTTACACGGAAACGATAAAGGTAATGTTTTAAAAAACTTGCCCTTTGAAACTCGTTTTCAGTCCCCAAAACGCCGTTGTTGTGTAAACGAACAGGCAAAACGCATAAAACGTATGGGTTTTGATCGGCTGTCGATGTTTTTATATATTTCAGCAGCTGAAAGGGATTCCAACAATATTGTTCCTCTGTGTCGTTATTGTTATAGCTGTGGTCTGGACTTCCCTTTTCTCATAGAAGTGGAATTATTTTTTAAAACCTGAACCTCAACAAATCTTATCTTGCAGGTTTTACTTATCTGTAGCCACGGGGAATCTGAAGCTTGGAAGCCACCGGTGGAAGTAGTCACACTTCAGCAGTTTTGTGTGGGAGGTCGCAAGCTTCTGTGATTATGACACATATGAAGTAGTGCAGTGAGAAATCTCCCATAGAGAAAAAATAAAAGCCTTTAATGTCTGCATACAGACAAAAATTGAGTTTGTAGCTTTTTCTCCTGAGAAAATGCCTTGGGAATCTCACTGAAATCTCCCAGATAAATCCTGTGTAGAGTTTCAGAAGATATCTCACTAATGTCTCAAACTGTGTTCAGATTTACAAAGATGTCTTCTGCATTCAGAAGTCAGAGATCTCAATGTGAACTCAAACATTTCTCATCAAATCCTTTCTAAACCAATTTATCTGAGATATAATATCCATATTATTTTTCTGTTTTCAAACTGTGCTCAATTCAATTTGATGTGTTCAAGGATGCCTTGTGCAAGATAACCTCAATAACCTCATTTGAACAGTCAAATTCTTTCAAAAACAAATGATCTGAGATATAATATCTATGAATTTACCATTTTAAAACTGTGATCATATTTGCAAAGATGCCTTGTGCCATAAAAGATCTCAATATGACTGCAAATATTTCTCACCAAAATCTTTCAAAACCAAAATATCTGAGATATTAGATGCATAGTAATTATCTAGTTCTGTACTCTTACTCAATGTCAACAATTGAGTCGTTTGTGGGTTTTTTTTTAAAGAAAGAAAACCTAAAGCCTTGTTACTGGAGCAGTAAAAGTACTGTGTATTTGTATAAGGTGCAGTAAATAAGGTACAAAGTTGTCACTTTAAGGTGTTCCTGTGGCTCAGTGGTAGAGCATTGCATTAGCAGCGCAAAAGGTTGTGGGTTCAATTCCCAGGGAAAATGTAGCCTGAATGCACTGTAAGTCGCTTTGGATAAAAGCGTCTGCTAAATGCATAAATGTAAATGTACTGCCACAGTGACAAGCTGTTGTAACCCTAAAGATACATATTTTGTGCAAGAATGTTTGGAGAAAAAGAAGTTAACATGTCATTGTACTACGTCTGTCCCTGAAAGTGAGATTCCTGACACGTTTAAGGTGTTTTAAGATGCAGTGGTAACACATTCGATAAAGAGTGTATTTGTATTGTGGAACAAATGTTGTTAATCATGAGGTGATGAAGGCACTTTTGGACAGGAATGCAGAGAAAGCAGCAGCAGTTTGTTGCCATAGAGACCAAAAGCACAACTTGTGATGCAAGGCGTTTGTTCAGCGTTCTACCTGCAGTTAATCTAGATACAAAAGCTTGACAGCATTTTACAAGACACTTTTCAAGAGCGAAATATAGATTTGAAGAGGTAAGGAACGCAGGTTTAGAGTTCTGGTGAACAGTACACATAAAACTAGAGAAATAATATGAAGTAAATGATGTATTATGGTAATAGAAATCAACCTTTTTCCGTCATTTGATGAATTACTGCTACAACATGGTGAATACACTGCAAAAATCTTATACTTAATGAGTATTTTGGTAAAATGTTCAATATAAAACACCTACAAATCTTGAAACAAGATCACGTTTACTTAAAGCAACACTGCAAAAGATAAAAAAGTTATTTTCTATTGTAATAAAAATCTACAAAATTTCAGTTTTTACAGTATTTTTGATCAAATAAATGCAGCTTTGGTAATCATTAAAGACTTCTTTCAAAAACATAAAAAAGTCTTAGAGTTTCTAAACTTTTGACTAGTAATGTAGGGTTTATTGAATATGTTTTTTTTGTCTTAATGCACTTTTTTGCTTGTTTTAAGTAAAGTTTATTGGAAAATATGCCAGTGCTTTACAACAAAATATACTCATATTCAAGATATAATACATGGAAACAAATCTTAATATTTTATTAAATAAGATGTTATCTTATTTTTACTGTATAAAATGTCCAAAAGATTCTTTCTTTTCAAGTTTATAACTTGTACACAATCATCCCACACTTACCACTTTTAATAGATAAAAACAGTGTGGTGCTAATTGAGTTTTTTGAGTAACACACAATAATGAACCTAATTTAGATAAAAAAGCACTGAAAAGAAGGACGGTGATGAAATGTATACTCAAGCTGTTGTGTTGATCATTTATGTGCCTGGATAGACTTGATTGCAGATGGTTAGCAAATAAGACGCAACTTAAATACCCCACGCAATAGTGCTAGTTTTGTGATATTTTATAAATGTCGATAAAAAACCTAATGCGAATATTCCTTTTTCAAATGTGACCCTGGACCACAAAACCAGTCGCTGGGGTATATTTGTAGCAATAGCCAAAAATACATTGTATGGATGTCAAAATTATTGATTTTTATTTTATGCCAAAAATCAGTAGGATATTAAGTAGAGATCATGGTCCATGAATACATTTGGTAAATGTATTACCGTAAATATATCAAAACTCAATTTTTGACCAGTAATATGCATTGCTAAGGACTTCATTTGGACAGTTTAAAGGCAATTTTCTCAATATTTTTATTTTTTTTGCACCCTCGGATTCCAGATTTTCAAATAGTTGTATCTCAGCCAAATATTGTCTGATCCTAACAAACCATACATCAATGGACATCTTATTTATTCTGCTTTCAGATGATGTATACATCTCAATGTCGAAAAATTGACACTTAAGACTGGTTTTGTGGTCCAGGGTCACAAATTGCCTGAAAAGCCCCCTCATGTGAACGTAAAAACATTTTTTGCGATATATGGGAGTTTTTGCAAATTGTAATGTACATACACTAAAATCCCCCCATTAAAACAAGTCAAATTGGTCTTTTGGCCAGGAATGAGATAGTTTTATCATTACTATAATGCAGGATGAGGACCTTTGAGCTTTAATAAAGAAAACATACATTAAACTCAATATTAGTGTCATGTGGCTTCTCTGGTGTGGTACCCAAGAAGAGCAAACAGAGCAAACTGTGTGTTTGTGCTCTTAACATCGCCTCTAAAGAAGTCCAGTAATAATCCTGTAAGTCTGTATTGTCCTTTTGAATATCTGCTGTATCCTGGATTGTGAAGTCTGTTGCTATAGATACTGTGGCTGGAGGCTTTCATTGGGTGTTAGACTTATCATCTATCTTTGATCTCTTATTGGCTACCGGTATTATACCATATGGATATGTTCAGTCATGTCTCTAAGACATTTTATATTTGGCCGATGTAGTGTTTTCCACATTGTGGTGATTCCATCTTCATGTTTCCATTCTGGCTTTAAAAAAACATCAAGTATTGTGGTAGGATAAGTTTTCTATACCGCAAACTCATATTCTTTTGGCAGGATATGGTATTCTGTATGGTTTCAAAAACTAACTTGCAGTAAGTGTACAAGATTTGGTGTTTCATATGTGATTTGGAAAATGCCAGATGTTTCTACAGCTGTTGTTTTTGTCCATTTCGAAAATGTTACTCAAAAATGTATTCAAAATGATATTCATACAGACAACTATTTGAATACACTTATTATATTAGCCACTCATTATTTAAAGTTATTGCTTTAAATAATAAATGGCTGGTTTTAAAATCAAACATAATTTTAAATTAAATCAATTAAAAATAAAACACCAAAAGCTAAAAATATATATTTTTAAAGCTACAAGTTAATGTAGGCATCACAACATATTTATGTACAGTCTAAAATGGATATATGTAAAGTTAACATTTAACTATGTTATAAAATTATTAAAGATTAATTTTGTGCTAAATGTAGCTGATGGCAAAGGTAAAAGTCATTTAAAAGTAAAAATGAGGTAAATAAGCATGCACAATTAAATATATGGGCCCATGTATATCCAAAACTGATTAAAGAAAAATAAAACATAAATAAAAACTCTAATATTAGCCACTACGGTACTGTGCATCTCTAAACATGTTCATTAGAAGTTTTAAAAACAATGTAGTTTGGTATAAAGCCGTGTATAACCAACGAGATGTGCAATACCTGGAGAGCGTAATCTTTTAGCTTTCCCATTCATCTCAATGGCCAATTATACGAACTGTACAATAAATGCCATGCATCACTGAGTCACGTGAAAATTACATCATGATAATGTTGATTTGCTGATATGCACACAGTCCTATAGCCTTCACTGGCAACTATGCTGTGCTGTGAAGTCAAAGTGTATGTGTATGTGACGTGACGGCTTCAGATGTGGATTAAAATCCCCCCAAAAAGTCCATGTTAATTTTTTAAGAGCCTCCAAAATGAATCCGGCAGTGGCAAACATCTGCTATCATTTGACAAATTAAAACTAAATAGGTTGCATACAAAAATATTAATTTTGTGTTACTTTTTACTTTTGAATGGTTGTCAATGAAGTTGCATTTTAGGAGCAGATGCTGTAGTTATAATATCTACCAACAGGGGCTAGTGCGGTAAAAAAATAACATGCAAGGAAGCCATTTTGTTGTCACGTGACAAGAAACCAGGAAATGACATCACACAGGCCCTCATGACTATTTTGCAAGGTCAGTAGTTTTTTATATATATTATCAAAATATTGGATATTTTACCCTATGACATTGCAAGACTAGTTGGGTTCTTTTATGACTCAAAGAAAATGATAAATAACAAATATTTGTTTTACCTTAAAAACGATTATGATTTCCTCTTGACACACCACTTGATTAATTAATTCTGTAGAAAAGTTTTTGTAGAAAATAATATGAATATTTTTTCAAAAGTGCATGAAGAAAACTGTGTTTGTTTTTTTTTAAATGTAAAATCTAGTCTCCTTTTCCTCATCTCAGATCTCCTTATTTTTCATTGAGCACTAAGCCATTATTAAAATGGCATCAGATATGCCAGAGATGATTTCTTAAACCGTCTGCTGTATTCTGTCTTTCTGAGCCTCATAATAGACGAGTAAACAGTTTATATTGTTTGTATTTTATTTGATGGGCCAGTTCAGAGTAACTCAAATATTATGCCGACTCTTCTGTCTGTTTCCCCATATTAGTGTTTCTTTGAAAAATGTACATATATGTTCCATCTGTAACTAATCACAGAGCCTGGATAATTACATGAAAACATGAGATCTGTTGGCTTGAGAATAAAGCTGTTTATGTGGAATGTCCTGCAGTTGAGTATCTCTATGACGTTTCACCACTTTTAGCCCAGTGCTACATATTTTATTATTGTATGCTGACAATATAGTAGTACTTCATTTGTATTTTGGACTAGTCTAGTATTTCTCTTTGACACATCAGTGTCCTGGCCTTATTAGGACACTTCACTCTTTCTCTCCAGTGCCCATGTTTATGTAACATGTCTGGATTTTTGTTTATTTTTTGTATTTTTTGGTTGACTGAGTATTGTTGAATTTGTCATACATTAACAATGCACGTTATGTCTGAATATTTATTATCTTGACGATCAGTTTTCCCAAATTAAATGTCTGCAGTGACCCCCGATGCACTCTTAATGGGTTTGTAGTACTGTACATACATCAGTCTTTTTGCTTTATAGGTTGTAAATGTATTCCCCCCCCCCCCAGAGCTGCACATGGGGTCTACCTTTCAAACCAAAAGAGGAAATAGACTTTTACCCAAAACTTTCCAGACCCTACAAAATCAGAACTTGACTTTTGTGGCTTTTTTATTTTTGGATTTGAGAAAACACACTTTTAGACTTAACGTGATATATCTAAACTATAGGCTCTTTAAAAATAAGACACAAGCCCATCGAAAATGTCCCATCCCTAATTTTCTATGTCAAGAAGAAATATGTCAAGACAGATCAGAAAACTGAATAGCGTGGGATTTTAGGACAGGTTTCATACTTTCTTTCTCTCCGCACAAAAATAAATATGGCATAGAATAATCATTTCGGCTCCTAAAAGAACCTTTTTCTTTGCGTTTAACATTTAAAAACATAACATTTCAATAATCTAAAGACTCTTTTCTTTCTATAAAGAACAATTTGTTGAATGGAAATTTCTGTAAATGTTAAAGGTTCTTCATGTAGCCATCAATCCCAATAATGAACCATTATGTCTAAGAGTGTAATATAGACCAGTACTTGTTAGTAGCTAATAAATCTTACAATAAAAGTGTTTTTCATAAAGTTGTGCCTTGCATATTTTGAACAGTTGACAGACTGTGAACCTGGAGTCATTTATGTGTTCTTTTTAAAGATGGTTTTAATGATCCAGCAAATGTAGTTGCCAGATATGTTTCTTTTTTCTCTTTTTGATGTGTCTCCATCTGCGTCCATGCCGTTAGTCTCTGTGATTGACATCCCCTCTCTTCTGAAGATCATTTTAGCGTTTGCAACTGTTCCTGAGTCATCGCTGGGTGCTTCTCTGACCCGCTTCGGCTAAAGAGCCAAGTTCCTTTTGATTAAGGCACGAGAGACTCCCCTGAAGAGGCTATATCTTTCTTCTTTTCTCCTCTTCTTATCATTATATGTTCTCCCCGAGGTCCACTTCTAATGTTAGCAACATTATTGTAGTGCCAAAACGGCTAGTATTTAGTTTTCCATGACAATTTTCCACTCTGTCCCTGACCCTTTGACTGTGTCTTAACCAGGCATGATGCAACAGTTTTCTTTCCACATGCAGATAACGTTTCTCAATACCAAATTGGCATTGTTGAAGTGTAAATTTGTGTTCAAATGTGACATCAGAAAGTTAAAGCTAGAAGCAGAAGGTCACAACGAGCCGTTTTACCATCTGGAGATGTTATTCTGAGATTAAAAGTTACAGTATGTTTGCAAAGTATACCAAAAGATGAAGGAAAATCAGATTGCTCATGACACAACTGTTTTAAACGCACACCTCCGAAACAAGGACCCGCTCTGCATCGCATAACTTTGTCCACACATCACACTAAACGCAAGCCAGATTGTGATATAATTACTGTTTCCTGACAAGGGTCCAGCCCACTTTTTGACCAGACCCTGTCCAACCAGCGTTAATTTGCGTTCTCGACAGCTTTTCTGGAAGGGAGAGCGGCTGTATAGGACGTGACTCTAAGAGGAGGCAGACATTTGGGAAGCGTTTTTGCATGAGGGACAAAGAGATAAGAGCCAGCGTGAAGAGTTGAACGCTGGCACACTGGTTGGGTGCCTGGCTCTCTCCAAGCGTTGAGCGTTTGGTGTCTGCCCGAGTGTTTTCTGTGATGTGGCCTTCCGTGGCCTTTTGCACTGGGCCGTCAGTGAGAGAGAAAGTGGAGAGGGAGGCTGGATCGGGCAGAGCACACGGCGATGTGAGGAGCAGCTGGGGACAGTCTGAATGAAACCTCAGCTCACACACTCTCTGGACTCGTGCTCTTAAATGGATGAGTATGTGACCATCAAAAGGAAGCTTCTCCATAGACCTATCTTCGGGTAAGAGGTATTCAGCTGCGGCTCTCTGGCCACTCCAGTTACATTTTCATCTTTTGAGTTTGTCAGGGAAGTCTGTTTTGAAGTTGTAAGTTTGTTTTCTGCTGTCATAATAAGTTTGGCTTTAGCTTGTATTGTAATTAAGTAATCTGCTTCTTCTTAGATGTCTCTCCTGAGAAAAATACCTCACATGTCTCTTCTTGAGTTCAAAAGAGATCAGTGTCAATAACTGTGTTCAGATTTCTTAATACACCAATCAGAAGTCAAATATCTCAGTATGGATTTATCAAATTTTGTCTGATTTATTTGTGTGAATTTCATAATGTTATACTCATACAATTGTCCCATTTCTCTAAAAGAATGGTAAGAGAAACATCTGAGACAATGTCAATACATAAACAAAACTTTGAGAGTGAATAGTGCATCTAAAGCATGACTTTGATTCCCAGGAGCACTTCAACCTTATCTGCTTTTTGCTCTGTTATCAGCCACAGTGCATTTCAAAGGAATGGGAGCAAAATACCCTCACTAAATGCCCCCGTTTAATGTGGTTACACGGCCATTAGAGGCAGAACATTAAGCTGTGGTTCATTACATTCTTCGTTATTTCAAGCAGGTTGCTAATCGCTTTTTTTGCATGGAAAACGGAAGCAGATGTGCAACAGGTACTTCCGCATGCGGTCTCAAACTGAATTTAAAGTTATACGTTCTTGAGGATAAAGTCACACTAGCTCTGTTTTAAAACCTAGTGATCTGCCTGTGTACATAGTACTCAAGGTACTAACTGATATGGGACCTCATAAGTGACTGATTTGGAACGCGCTGCATAGACAACAACAACAACATGCGTCATAAAAATAGCAGTTCTCACGCAAAGCTCAATTGATTTCACAAATGTTGCAAAGCTAATGGTACTTATATAAGCATAAAAATGCAAAGCATGCACACATATTCAGTATAATACTTTTATAGATGATTTTGTTATTAAATGTATTATAAAGATGTTTATAATTTGCTTACCTCTCACTTTGTCCACCATCTTGAGGGCAATTTTCACTGAACTTGTTGCAGTGCATTGTGGGATTGCCTTCTATATGCAGTAATGTCTTTAGAATTTGGCCAGAAGTTGTCTTAAAAGTTTTTTTTAAACAGTCTTTGTGTCAGAAGCCTTCCTGCTATGTCTTAACTTCCAGTGTTATCTTTGAATTATTTGAAAATTATTATAGAATGTATTCTTATGTATAATTATTTTATGCTTTAAAAAAAATAATTTTCATTAATTCAAGTTGTAGTATTTTTTTGGGAATTTTTTGTTTTATTTTTTAATATGTTTTATATATAGTGTCAAATTATTTTAGTTTTAGCAACATTTCATTTGTGATTACAATTCTGAGTTTAAGTTTTTCATCTAATATTTCATTTTATTTCAGCTGTATTTAAATGATAGAAAACAGTTTTTAATAGTTTAGTTTATGTTAACAATGAATGTGACTCAGTAGGTTTTAAAACAGAACTGTTGTTGTCAGTTGTACTGAGTTTGCAATAAGGTTGTTTGAGGGGCTTCTAGGCTTCTTGGGACTTCTTGACTTTTCGATTATCCTGGGATGTATTTCTGTATGTGACTCTTGTTCTGTCTGGGGGGTTTCACGGTATGTTTTGTACCCCTGATGTTCCCCTTGAGGTTCCTCTCCTTACTGACTCCAATATCAGCCTGCTGGGAGGCCTGCATGGGAATATAAGATTTCTGAAACTTGCAGGCAAGGCTCTGGAAATCAGGCTTTTCCTAACATTTGTTTGCAATGAGTAACATCCCATTGGGGAGTTCTACATGACATCTGCAGTCCATCACATGGAGCGCTTTAAAGCATGGTTGTTTAATATGAGGAGCAAACAGACTAACTGAATCAGCTGTGATTCAACCAACCAATCATCTCCTTTTTTTCTGCTATGTTTGCTTGTTGGTCCAGACTGGTTTATGCTTATTTAATGCTGGTAACTTAGCTAGTTCAACTGTTTGGCCTGCTTGGTACTTTTAGCAACCGAAGAAAATCTTGCTTGTTAGGTTAGTTAAAAGGTTAGTGGACCAAATCACTCTCATGTAATTCTGTATGACTTTCTTTCTTCCCTGGAACTCTAAAGAAGAAATTGTTGCTCTATTCCAAGCAGTTAGAATAAATTGGGATTTCATGCTTCTAAAAAATACCATAAAATTATCATAAAAATAGTCCATATGTGATGTCTGATCAAAAGCACACTGGCTGAAACCATTCAGTGGTCAATCAATTGTTGCATCTCTGATTATAGCGTTATGATCTTTTTTATGGTGCTTTTTCAGTCTTATCTTTGTGGATATACAAGCGTTAGGAAGCATCTAGGGAGCTGTCCAAGAGAATAAAGACTAAATTAGTAAAGTAGATTAAACAGAACCTATCAGATTGCATTTTTTTGCAGATACTATCATAATGTCAAGGGAAAACAATGGAGTGTTGCACATTTTTCAGAGCTGACATCTTGCTTTTGCAAGCTATTAGGAATTCATTACAAAGCACATGGACGTCAATTGAATTAACTCCTTACATTTGACAATAGTTGTCTCAGTTAGGTAGTGGAAAATATTTATGCAGATCTTTTCTCTCACCTTTAGAGCAAATATTTTACACTGAATAGTATGAGTGTTGGACTGTATTGTCGGCATAGTGTGGCTTTGAATACAGAAGAATATAAGGGATTGTTTGTTATGAAACCTGCATACATGAAACACAAAACTGCTGAGAGAGTGGGGACATGCTATACTGTATAACCGTAATATTAAAATGTGCAATGTGAATAATATTTTCTGAAATGTATTACATGTAAAGCATAACTTTGCAAAATATACAGTGTCGTTCAGTAAGTTTTATTTATTTATTTATTAAAGAAATGTAAGCTTTTATTTATCAAGGATTATTTAAATTGATCATATGTAATAAAGTAACAACAATTATAACGTTACAAAGATTCATATTTTAAATAAATGCTGTTTTTTTCTATTCATCAAGGAATCTTGAAAAAAATGGTTTGCACAAAAATATTAAGCAGCTGTTTAACATGTGTAATAAAAAACATTTTGAGCAGCATATCAACATATTATAATGATTTCTGAAGGGTCATGTGACTAGCGTAATGATGCTGAAAATTCAACTTTGCATCACAGAAATACATTTCATGTTAAAATATATTTACATAGAAGCCAGTTATTTTGAACGGTATTAAAATTCCCAAATATGACTGTTCTATTTTTGATCAAATAAGTGCATCCTTAGTGAGTAGTGCATGAATGTAAATATTAAATATAGCAATGATAGAATGCAGCTTATTGAAAAGATTCAGTTTACCTTGAAGCCAAACTATGCAGAATGTATGAGCTGAAGAGTAGATTTTTACTTTCATAAATTCTGCAGAGTTGTTGCCTGAAACCTCTGTAAAGAGCTCTGTAGCTTTCTGTAGATTTTGCTTTTGAAATCAACACTGCCTTTGCCAGGGGTGATCATACATGTTGAAATTCATTGAGCTTTTTCATAGATTGTGTTCATTTGTCCTGTGAGACTGAGACTGACTTGTCCTGATTCTGTATCACATGACTTGTCACTTGAACCCATAATGCAATAGCCTCTCACTAATGTTTGAAACATATAAGGATTTGCATATCAGAATCAGTCCTCGATAATCTGTTTTGAGAACACACAGTATGATATCTAGTGTCTGTGGAATAAGCCAGTGGGGAAAACTTTGGCCCATAGTTCCTCGTCAAAGCCAGCAACATTTAGGACGTTAATGAAAAATATGAACACAGTCATAACCTAGCCTTATTTACCCCGAAGAGCATATTGTGTCTTCCTCTTTGGGGAGATTCATCTTTCAAACCATTGACCTCACAAGCACGTCCCCTGACATCTCTGGCTTGTTTCTAAAAGAAAATGAGTCAAGGCTTTTTTTAAGAGTAGAGAACAGCTCGTACTAATGCAATGTGATAAATGACCCAATTGTGAATAAATAGTTACTATTGGGCTGTGTTAGAATAGATCAATCACCGCTCAAGTGTTTAAAGAGGCATGACACGGCAATACATTTAGGATGATTGTTACTGCTATTTCACCATGCTTATCATATTAATACACTGTTTGATTAATTTACCTTTCATGTGTAAATACTCAGGAGTTTGTGCATTAATTGATCAAATAAATCACAGGCAAAGTGACACATAGTGCTGACATTACATTTTATAACAATAAAGTGATGGAAATAAGCCTGTTTTTATGTGTTTTTTTTTAAAGTTTGTGTAAAATGTGTACTTTCAAGGACAGTAGGACGACACAGAGTAATGAATGGAAATAATGAATGCTTGCTGTCCAGTAAAAAGTCGTTTAGTCTGAATCAGGTGAGAAATCTCAAACAGATCAAGCACCGTTTATAAGTAAAAACAGTCCAAAATGGTCTAAACTTACAACATGATTTTGATGTGCGGTGGTGTTTTTCACTGGAAGAAGCATTATTATGGACTATGGGCTTACGGTATTTTGGCCTGAAGCAACGGTTCGGTTTCTTACAAACACACAGCTTTTCAAAATGTTAATTATTGTACTGAGTCGTGTGAATTACTTGTGGATTATTATGTTTTTATCAGCTGTTTGGACATTTACTCTAACGGCACCCATTCACTGCAGAGGATTCACTGATGAGCAAGTGATGCAATGCTAAAGGTCTCCAAACCTGTTCCATGAAGTCTTTTTTAATAAATGTAAAAGTTAAAAGTCAGTTAAAAGAGCCAATAACCTTTTAGAACCAACAGATAAATACAGTTTTTTTTGTGCATGATTTGAGATAAAGAACAAATTTAGATACAGTTGTTTTTAGATTTCATTGCTGATTTGAAGTATGTTATTGTAATATAATCTGTTTTGGAGATTTTTGCCTTGTCCCCATTGAAATAGACCCAAGCTGTGCTAATATGACTGTAAAGTAGCTGCCAAGAATGTAACCAAGCCGGCCGCAGAGTGATTTGCAGAATTGCAGATTTGCATTAACTTTAGCAGAAGTCTTAAAAAGAGACATCTTGTTAGTATGGTTGGGCTTGTGATAAATGACCAGTTCAGGGGCCACTGTTGCACCACCTACGTCCTCCTGCCCTGAATAGTAGCTTGTTTCTGAGGTTTTCCTTTATGCTAAGATGCCTTCATTGGTTTCGTTTTTGAAAAGCAGTATAGATGTGTCCTTCACTATGATAGCCCTCAATGGTTCAGTTGTTGGTTGACAGAAGAATAATGCTTTCAGAAGGAGCTGTTGAAAGAAGTAACTATACTATATGGTTATCTCTACAGCTCGCTGGCATTTGTTCTGGATCATTTGACATGATGTTATGGGCCTTTGGAAGCCGGTCGGAAGAGCTCTGCAAGCAGCGGATGTAATAGAAGCTTGTTTACCGAGTGAAAATGAAACAAGGCGTGTGAATTTCCTGAATTTCTGTTGATTAGGGGTTTTTATCATTTAAACGGCTGTAGGAGTGTTTACCTTCATGACCCTGGACTTGTTCCTAAGTTGAATAGGCAAGTGTGTAATTCACTCAACATTGTGAATACAGAATTTTTTTGGGATAACCAGGCCATCCTGGACTATCAGAAGTCAGTTCCTCCTTGAATTAAAGGAATAGTTTTTGCTGAATATTTACTGATCCTCAAGCCATCCGAGGTTTGGATGGGTTTGTTTATTCTTTGCAACAGATTTGGAGAAATTTTGCATAACAGTCACTTGCTCACCATCCTCTGCAATGAATGGGTGCCGTCAGAATGAGAGTCCAAACAGCTGATAAAAACATCAAAATAATCCACAAGTAATACATCATGAGAAGTGTAAAGATGCATGTCTCATTCTGACGGCACTCATTCACTGCAGAGGATCCATTGGTGAGCAAGTGACGTTATGCAAAATTTCTCCAAATCTGTTCCAGTGAAGAAACACTCATCTAAATCTTTGATGACCTTGACAGCGAATACATTTTAAGTGAGCTATTCCTTTAATTCACAAATCAATCTAGTGAATTTGGGGTAAATATTGTGTAAAATTGTCCGTTAAGTATTTGGATACAGAAGTCACACTTTAAAAAGCTAATAGACATCAATTTAAGTGCCAGACATTTTTTTTATATATTTTATTTTGCCACCTGGTTTGATATTTTGCGTGTTAGGCAATGACTTTGCTACTACCTGATGTACTATTTGGTGCCTCTGTATATCGGTATTATACAGACACTTTTCCCCTAGACATTAGCATCAGTGTTAGCAACTAAAGAAATCCCATCTTACAGCTCATCTCATGTTAAATCTGCATTAAATGCACACTTTATACAGCTCGCTTCATCACTTCATCTCAGCGTGAAGCTTTTAGATCTGGGCTTCCACTGGAGCTGCTCTCATTATTTTAAGTGTCAAGTGACTTATAAAAGCATTCAATTAATTAAGATTTGACTGATTACATCGCATCTCCATTTTTCCATTCATTGAATAACGTGTCAGTAGCGATAAGACTTTCTGGTTTGTTATGGAAATCACCATCCTTGATATTCACAGTAGTCACTGTTACTATGGTTACATATTGTATTCACAGTAATTATGAGGTATGAATAGGATAATTCAAAAGTCACATTTATTTGTAAATATAGTTGTAAAACCCAAATATTGACTTTGTAACTTTTGTTGCCGATGGCTCCATCGTTCTATTGAAGGGCAGACTGAACTGACTGATAATCACACAATTAAAGTGACTGTTAAAGTCTTAATGGAGCAGTCAAGGACTCAGTGTGATTCTCTGCCTGATTATCTTGTGATTGTCTCTTTAAACCTTTCCTTTTCAGGAAAAGATGTTTTGATGCAAGTGACTAGATTTATTCAGGCAGACTTCGGTCTCTTTTGTGATGACATTTTTAATAGGGCTCCTAATTTTATGGATGTTTCTTAAGCCTAAAGACCTTAAGCTTTGGATTATTTGGATTATTATTATTATTTTTTTTTGTTGTTGTTGCTGCTGTTGCATAATGAAAAATGTATAGATGTTGTTGTTATTATTATTATTATTATTCAGTATAGAAATAATATTTATTATTTGATAAATAAGTAAAATTATTGTTATTAATAATAAGCATTATTTTATTATTATTGTTACTACTGTTATTATTATTATTGTTGTTGTTGTAGCTGTTGCATAATAAAACATGTATTATTATTATTATTATTATTCAGTGTAGTAATAATATCAATTTATTTTATACATAATTAATTATTGTTATTAATAATAAGTATTATGATTATTATTTTATTATTACTACTGTTATTATTATTAATATCATTTATATGCTGTGATAACATTCCTTGTGAGTGACTGATGTAAGGATTTTGTAAATGGATGGCATTATATTTTTGTAAAGCAAGCAAAAGATTTATAATAAATAATATATATGTACATATTTTATAATATAATGGTATACTTAATAATAATAATAATAATAATAATAATAATAATAATTGTTGTAGTAGTAGTAGTTTATTAATTAGTCATTATTAATATTAATAATATTTATATGCTGGTAGTGGTATACCATGTAAAGATGTGAGTGACTGATGTATGGATTTTGTATTTGAATGTTGTTATATTTTTGTAAATAAAACTAAAGTTAATAATAATAATCATCATAACCTTAATCATCATCATCATTATTATTATTATATGATATGGCTATTTTATCATGTCTTTAAATTCATTGTAGGGCTCCTCATTTGAATCGAATTAATTGCAGTTAATTGAATCTGTCAGTGTTTGCTGAGAATGAAGATAATTCAGAGATAGTAATATGCTATGGCAGAACATGTTGTGTCCTGAATGTGTCCTATGTGAACAGCTCCTACAGGTCTAGTAGAGATGATAAATTGCCTTAATTTCAATATTTTAATTAAAATTAATCACAACAAAACTGGGCATTCATTTTAGTCCAGTTTCTTGAACATCAGACAAAGTCATTCACGTGCCCCAAGGGCTGGGATTTACATCGCTAGCGGAGGATAAGCACAGGGAGATGTTTAACAGAGATAGTCTTAGCCAGTAAATCAGTGCCCTCTGTGCTGCCAAAACACGACTTGACCGACGTTACTTGCATTTAGAGCTTCAGCTTAACTGCTCCAAATGGGAACCCAAGAGGTTAGTTTACAGCCCAGTGTAAACCAACCTGTCCTGCGGGCATTAAGATGTGGCTTCAGTACTTGGAGGCCTGTGGAGGAACTGAGGCTTGTGAAGAATGGGATGTTTGTTTAATCAGAGCTCTGCTGGCTCGGGGAATTGTTCTCTGGCAGCACAGATTACTGCAGACTGCTTATGTCAACCTGAGTTTAGCACGTCACCAGAGGGACTGAAGTCCTCCATGCACGCACAGTCTTGCAGGAATTATGGCTCTGCATGACCGCTGGGCACCAGCCTCTTTGCAGGCCCCTTCTTGTAGCAATTACAAGATGTATTGTCTGAATGATCAGAAATGTTATATTGTCAACTTTGAATGTACAAATTGATTCACAAATAAAGAGAGTTTCTGATTGGCTAGTTTTCTGATTGTCTAAAAAAGTGTGGGTTGCTTCCCTGATCATTTACTTCAGTGATATTTGTCATGCTGTAGGGACATTTTATGTGTGGTATCCCAAACTAATTACTAACTAATGGCAGCACCTTTTTTCTCCCACCATGTACAGTATGTAATTGGATGCAATAATTTACTTTTCATGTAAAGAGACCTTGAGCTTTGAAAAAGTGCTATATTCGTATTTATTTATTGTTTGTTTCTTTGTAATACATTATTATATAATGCAAATCGCCATAAAAAATAAATCCACATTGGCGAAGTCATGC
The DNA here is from genome assembly GCA_027422405.1 of Ptychobarbus kaznakovi. NCBI lineage: Eukaryota > Metazoa > Chordata > Actinopteri > Cypriniformes > Cyprinidae > Ptychobarbus > Ptychobarbus kaznakovi. The sequence continues at coordinate 26,200,807 of CM049804.1, read as the reverse complement.
AGTTTGTGACGGAAAGATCGTTAACGGCTGGTCTATGTGGTAACAGTACATCGGGCAGGACATCCAAACGCTCGCCTATCATTCATCGACCTCAAATATGACTTATCATCTGAAATATGTAAGTATTTGCAGCTGTGCATGGCCGCTCAATCTAATGTTATCCTAGAAAAATGTGCGCTGTTCAGGTGTCTGTGCGGAGCGTGGAAGCTCACTGCTGGACAGATGGCTTAGGGTCACTTGCATGTAATTATGCATCATTTATTGTTATTATAATTAATATATGTAACAAGGACACCTTAAAGTAAGGTGTTACCTTAGTTTGGTTTTACGTTCTTTTAATTTTTTTCAAAATCCTTTTAATTGTATGCTATTACTGTAATACGCCCATATTTAAATTCATAACTCAGTCAGTATTTAGTAACTGGTATCTCTAGTTTAATTGAAAATAAAAGTGGACTGGCGCACGATGACAGTCCACTTTCTTCCAAATATTCGCCTGTGATCACAATCTGTCTATAAATACGTTTGGTAAGCAGTGTTGGCGTCCAGGGAGGACAATTTGTGACAATATTTTCCCTGTTGCCGAGGGGACTTTGTTGGAACCAAAAAGTCAGCAGCGGGATATTTGTGACATCAGAGAACACTTCCATTTATTTGTCAGAATAAATGGGGCGGGAAACAGCTTGCGGCCGGCTTGTGCACATTAATTCATGCGATCTTTGCACTTAAAAGGAGCTGGTTAGCATCTCTGGACTCATTACACGCTCTTCCCCACCTCTCTAATTATTCTCAGGTCAGAGTGGTCCTATGGGTACCATCTTGGCGGGGTGAGGAATGTAGAGCTGTCTGAGAGGCTGGCAGCATGTCCTTTCTTTTTTCCTTTCCATCGCCAAGCCCTCGCCGGATCCCAGAGGGACCGTCAGTGACGGCAGTAGCTCTGAGTTTAGGACTTTTGTGCGTAGAATGGCACAGAAAGCTCATGGGAAAATATTTGAGGTTGACCTTCCTCTGTACTTGTGTGACTGGGGCACGATGGCCTGCCGACTGCCTGTGCCAGCGTCTCACTGGGCCGCTGCTAGTGACGATGAAAAACATCCCCCTCGGCCTTTCTCATGCACCCTCAGAGAACGAGCTGGCTCTCAGGAGCACGTCTTGAAAAACTCCAAGCAAACTTCCAGGGTCGGTTTGGCTTTGCAATCCCTAATCTGACCTGGGCGGATACACTGCGAGCTATGAAAAGCCTCGGTGGGTCTAGATTTGGAAAAAGGGGACTTAGAAAAGGGGTGGGGATAGATTGGAACGGGTCCCAGAGGAACTCCATGTTACTGCACGGGCCAAATAGTCCAGAGGCAGCTAAAAGAGGATGATACAGCTCTCTTTACTGTGTTTTTGCTTCTGGGAGGCCTGCTATAGAAGTAAAACAGTCTGTTTCCAGGCAGGCCTCTTTTAGATGCTTATTTTCATTTCCATACGGGCCTGAAGACCCTCCACGGTACACTGTGTCAGGGGCCATGGCAAAGTCTCCAACAATACAGTCAGTCTAAGTGGCTGTGCTCTGAAACCACTCGACAGGATGGGTCTGTCAACCCGTCATACTGCATCTCTTGTGTTTTTCAGCTAGGTTTGCAGTCTTATTCACACAGCTCTCTGGGATACTTGATTTTAATTGGTCAGTTGCTTTATTTTGTCAGATATTTCTGTTTAACGGCCACTAAACCAGAGAAAGCCTGTCATATAATGGCTCTGCTGTTGAATCACTTTCAGAGTTTTACGATGGTCAGTATCCGCATACCATAAAAATTGATTTAACATTGCAGCTAAATTGTTAGTAACTTTAAACAACAGCTATTTTATTGCTAGCAGATTCCATATTGGTGTTACTTTAGTATATTTTTATATTTTGATTTAGGTTTTATTTGGATATTTTTGTAGTATTCATTTTACTTTTAGTTTTAGTAATTTTGTTATATTCTTTTTCGCATTTTTTATATTTCTATATTGTTTCGGTTTCTTTTTATTTCAGGTTTAATCAACAGTTTTTAATATTTTGTAATAGTTTAGTTTTAGTTAGCAATAACAATACTGCAATTGTTCACAATTCACTCTCCATTGTGACCAGATGTCAAAATGTAAAACATTTTATTTCAAATTTTATTGCATGTGTTTATTTTAGCATGCTGTTTCATATATATTAAAAAATTATGCATCGTACATCACATTTTCTACACTATTGGCAAATCACGATTAATCCCACCTAACATTAAAGTGGTGTTGAATTTAAATATACTTTTATATTGCAATAATTTCACTTTGGATTCAATCTTTGGCAAATTAATGTAGCAAACAACATAAAGACAGTATACTTTACTTTAAATGTTTGTTTAATGGCATCTTTTTTTTATGACTGAAGGCCATGTATCACTGACTAAAGAATGGCTCCAGAGTTAGCTAACAGTCTCATTCTGTGTCCCTGTAATACTGTATCCTATAAACCATGTCGTTTTTTACAACCAAGACGCAGTTTTTTGAGCGCGAGTTATTCACCAAAACGGATAGAAATCACAATACAACTATCCCTGCAGAAAGTATTATTAATAAGAGACATTATGTAAACAAAGGAATATCCGTCCATATAACAAGTCATTATTGCTTCTTGGACTAAAGTTCTCGAGATGTTGTTACGTGAACCCTTACCTCTCTAACTAAACTAAACAATGTACGGCAGTGGATGTTTTAGGAAAGGTGACTCAATATCGAAAACGCTACACGAAGCTGGTATGTACTGCTTTTTTATTATGGATGGTTTGATGTTTACTGCTATACTGCGGTACTAAGTCTCCCCTAGCAGATGCTCTTGTCCTTACCGGCATAAGCTTTCATCGGAAAACAGTGATCCCCTAAGATGCTTGAGGGCTTAAGCAGATTATGGATGATTTTGTACATCAGGCATACATCATTTTGTAAAATACAAAATTATCAAAATTTAATTTTTTCAAAATGGTACAATATATATCCTCCCGAGACCCAGCTATGGAGTTTTTGCCTCTGTAGTGGACATTCTATTTTAGTGAATTTCTCTGAGACCTCACATGTCACAGTTATACGTCTGGATGTCCTGTACAGAGCACATTCAGGGCTTTATAGAGATACTAAATGTTTTTTAAACCCTCTCATAGGTCTATATTTAATTTAGTGAAAAAATTTTAAAGATGGTCATTTAAATCTACATTTTCAAATATGACTTCCTGTTATGAAACAGGACATAATTTCATTCATGTCCACTGTAGAGGACACCAGGACAAAAAGCATGTTTATTACGCATTTTGGGAGACATAACAGTTGAATAGGAAAATTTATTATTTATCAATTGTCTTACGAAATATTAGATATTATTATGAAAATCTGGCCATTTATTACTCCCATTATGACAATTCTTTTTTCAACATGCTGTGGACAGCAACACATTAATATGCAAATTAGATACACTGTATAGATACACTATGTTTAATGGGAATACCAGTTTATGGACATTTTTACACACATATTGCATAAAACAAAAGGAGTATCAAATCATTTTGTTATATATTATATAACATAGTTGAGAATCATCCTTAAACAAAGTTTAGTATAAAAAATTGAATACAAAATTGATTGTTATTTAAAAAAAAAATCCCATTGTTTTGCCTTTTTGATGTCTAAACAATGTAATGACATTTTATTTTTGAAAAAATGCTAAGTCCACAAAATTGGGGTCCTCTCAGAGGACATAGAAATGATATTTTTTTTGTCTAGCACTTTCAAAATGTGTTAATGAAGAGAGTACACAGGCTTAATGGTCTAAACAATGTGACCAGGTGAAAAAATGCTACAATATGACAAACTTTTTGTGGGGGGGGGGGTCTCAGAATCAAAGTCCCTTGTATGTACAAAAAGTAGTGCAACTGATTGAGACAGTTGATGTCTAATGTTTTTAAAATGATTTAGATTAAATTCAACATAATTTATAACTTCTTACTTGTTTTTTAAAAGACAGGTGTTGGTCAATTATTACTCCTAAATATTTGACATGTGTCACACATTTGATTGCTTCACCATTAAATACGATGTCTGGATTCACCGAGTTGTGTTTTCGTGCAGTGAAATACATGCAAACTGTCTTGCTTACATTGAGAGACAAACAAGACTTATTTAACCAATCCAAGACTTCCGCCATTGCAGATGTCAGTTTGCTTGCAACAAGTTCTTTAGTTCTTGCATGAACAAAAACAGGACTGAGAGTACACTGGCACGACTACATTTAAAACATCATCTGAGTGAGCAGCACATGTCGGAGGTTCTCAATGTTAAACACACTCTTACAGGCTTCATGTGAATGCTGATAAGCACAACAGCTGTTGTGAGGGGACCAGAGGGAGGGCGATGCACTCAAGGCTCTGCATCCCGTTGCATTTGTGTCATATTAAATGTCATATACAGAGGGGTTCAAAAGTTTGAGACCACAAAATAGGATTTGATGTTGTTTCTTTCTTAAATAGAAAATAGAAGTATTTGCATTTTTGTTATCTTACACTAGCAGTTAAAAGGACACACTTATTTCTTTAATATTACTATTTTCTTACTATTACCATCTTTAGTCTTACTATTAATATTCTGTTTCTACTAAAATGTAGAAAAAATAAAAGACATCAAAATAATGAAGTAACACAAAATGAAATATTGGAAGTATGTGGTGTCCAAAAGATTTTCTTTCTTTCTTTCTTTCTTTCTTTCTTTCTTTCTTTCTTTCTTTCTTTCTTTCTTTCTTTCTTTCTTTCTTTCTTTCTTTCTTTCTTTCTTTCTTTCTTTCTTTCTTTCTTTCTTTCTTTCTTTCTTTTCTTATAAGTCGGGCACATTGTGTTTTGTCTGTGAAACGAATTTCAATATTTTAGGTAAATCTTCAAATAACCATAATAATTATTATTAATGATAACAATTATTTTAGTATCATTGAGATGCTATTATAAAACATGTTTAGTAAAAAAATTACACATTACCGCTGTTCGTGAAGAAAATGAACTTAAAGTTTCACTATAACTAGAGACATTGCTGCTGAACACTATTCTGAGACTCACAGAGGTAATCTCTCTCTCTCTCTCTCTCTCTCTCTCTCTCTCTCTCTCATAACTTTAGTTATTAACTGTATTGCATTAGTCTGCTATCAACTGCTCAGTCCTCCGTTACTAGGTTACTCGTCCCTTCTACAGCCTGCAGAAATGATGTGATAATTATACATGCTGTGACATTTTGGGTGGGTGGATTTGTGTGTGTAATACACAGTTACACTCCCTTGTTTCCATTTAATTTCCTTACCCAGGTGTTCAAAGTCGGGGATCGCCACAGACGCATTTTACTAGGGGTGTAAATCGGATGGTTCGTCACGATTCGATACGATATCGATTCTCATACCCAGCGATACGATATTTGCTGATACCTCAAAAAATTCTACGATACGATTCGATACAGGAGTATATCGATCGATATATCGATATTATCATATTATATACCTATTTTAAACAACCATCTACATTTTTATTAACTCACAAATGCAACCAAAATATATAACATGAGCATAAATCTAAAAATGCTACTATGGGCTCAGTGCTAAACATCTTTTCTACAGATAACCAAATTACAAGCAATAGCAGAAAATAAATACAATAGAAGAAAGACACAAGTTCAATAAACAGTGCTTTTCAGGTTTTTCAGCTCAGTCTAAAATACATTTTCAGGTACGCTAAAGAAATGTAATAATCAAATGTAAAATAACTGCATAGTCTTCACTGTATAAATTAAATAACCTGTAAATGAATACTTTTTGATGTTACAAAGGTTATTTAGTCAGGAGCAGTGAGCACTTGTATTTTTCTTTGACAGCATTAGATTTATTATTAGTTTTCTTTCACTTTAAGAATGAAAGCACAGATTTAATATACTGATACACATGCCTTTTTTCTCCACTGTTTACATTAAGACTTATGCTTTTCTTAACCTACTGTTTACAAGGATATTAGCCAAAACATGCATTTTTGTAGTTTTGTCTGAATTTATTCATCCATGCACAAAAAAGTGGAGGAGAGCTCAATTCAGTATTCGCGCAGAGTTGACGTGGCTGTCTGTGTGCGTGCGCTTCAGATGTGTGTGTGTGCACGGAAAACTTCTCACACAGTGCGCGACTGTTCCGCCAACAATCCCGAGCGTCTTATATGCTCGCCTTGTGCCTTCGGGCAGTCCTTATATCGAGTCCTGGTACGTGAGATTGAACGAGAATGCACGCGTTGGTGGTAATGCATAGACGGACATTATGTGAAAATGTGGACAGTGCCAAAATAAAGGTGCCTTTTTATACGACAGATATCGATATTTTACGCGTGGCATCGATACATCGTATCGTCATACATTGTATCGATATATCGATCCATATCGATGAATCGTTACACCCCTACAGTTTACCATAAAACGAGGGAAGGAATGAGTGTTGCTCACAATGTTTGAAAAGTCCTTATCAATCTCCTGCCCTTTTCCTCTGCCACTCTCCACAAGTCAGATGGAGTCCGTCTCCCTCACGCACTTTCACACACTCCAGGTAAAAATAGGCCCTGATAGGCTGGCATGTCACCGCAGCGCTGTTCGCCCCCGGCCTCTTAACCTGTCCTCGCTCATACTCCTGCTGATTGTTGTATGGCAACAACTCTATTCACATTACAAATGTTTAATGGTATTTTAATGAGCTTGTTTATCTTTTTGACTTTAGATTTAAAGGCTTTTTGAATTTAGATCACCATGAGGCCTTAAAAAATGTAGATTAGTTTGTTTCTTCATTGGTTGTTTCTTTAACAGATCAGTTGTTTCTTCAGCAGATTTGGAGAAATTTAGCATTGCATCACTTATTCACCAACGGATCCTTGCAGTGAATGGGTGCCGTCAGAATGAGAGTCCAAACAGCTGATGAAAACATTACAATAATCCACAAGTAATTTCACTGGAGAAAGTAATATTATGGATAGAGGAACTGTATTTTATTTAAAATCTATTACATTTCTTCAAAATCTATTCCGATGAAGTATCAATCTAAGGATAAGCAAATATTAATTTTTGGGAAAACTATTAATTTAAGATTTAAATTATGTTTCTTTCTCCTGTCCCTATCCATTTGTTGGTTAAATTATGAGGAAAATAGCTATCAAAACTCTTTGTTGTTTGCTGCTCTTTTTGTTTGATTGGTTCAACCAATGGCATGAATTGGGATGACCAGTAGCAGATGGGGGAGGTGTCCGGGACTTCAGTCCTTGTTTTTGCAGCTCGGTTTAAATTGAAGTAGAAATGAAGAGTCCAAAAGGTGTAGGGTTTACTTTGAAACTATTTTCAGTCAGGAATCACTTGTAAATTTCACAAATAATTACAAAGGAACATTTAATCAAACATACAATTTTGAAGAAGAAAGAATGAAATGGTGTTTTTTGAAAATAAATAAAAAAATAGTTTTGTTTACAGTCTGTTAGAACAAAAGGAGCTGACCGCTGAGCAATAACATTTTCCTCTGGGCTGCAAAAACTCATTGGATCTCTTTGAAATCCACATTTGGTCAAGTTTCTGTCATTGTATGCTTATGTCATGAAGCATTTCGTACTTCTGCTCTCAGTTTGTGGTGATGAAATCCAATAATTTGACAAAATCTTCACATTAAAAGAGCCGCAGGGATATCAGACCCACATTTTCACAGAAACGACAGAGGATCTTCCAAAGGTAATTCATTCCAGTCACACTTGACAGACAAATTGCAATGAATGCAAGAATGACTAGCTTGGCTTTGAGAGCAGTTTACCGTGAACATTTTCAAATCAGATGCTATTCTGATCCACCCCAGACTACAATCAGAGTCAGACATCATTCCCGATATCGTGACTGCAATTGGGAATGGCTTGAGAATGAAGTCAGGTCAGACTTCAGGAGAATCAACACCGACAAAAACAACATGCTCTGTGTTCACTGCTGTTTCTTTAACCAATGCTTTCATCTGTTTGTATTCCTGCTGTTGTTTGTCTTTCATCCTGTCGTGGCGTTTCTGTGGCAGAGAGCCTCATCCAGTTTGAGTTTAGGCGTACGTGTTATCTGTCAATAGCACGCTGATGAGAAGTGTTTATTCAAGTTGCTACGTTACAGACCCTGTCATAAACAAAAAAGCGACTGGGTGATTGAAAGCAGACATTAATCAGAGGACATTTGGCCATTTTGAGATTATCTCTCCAGAACTCTGCCCACTTGGCTGATTAACAGAAGTGTTACCGACCCTTTTAGTGGAATACCCGTATTAACCGAATGACAGACTGTGCCAATGTTCACCATCAATCACATGGTTGTTTCTTTTAAAGATACCTGCTAGATACCTTAGTGCAGTGTGATTGACAGGTGAGTGGGTGGTACTTCGGTGTTGTCTGGGACTCATCTGAATTGATTAGCATATACCTCACCAATAAAATGCACGTGTTTTCAACAGCTTTCGAATGTGAAGTATGGTCTGGTTTTAATGGGTTTCGTATAATTTGGTGTTCTCGGCTTGTAAATCTCTCATTGTGCTATATTGTCACCAAATCTTGATTCATATATATTAGGGATTTCTATCCCTGAAATATCAAGCTATTGTTTTAGATATCAGAAGCAAATGTGTCCCTTTTCGCTACAGATAGCTGATTGTGACTGAGATTAGGGAGTTCAGCGGCATGGGTCTGTGCTCGACTGGTTAGAAGTGTGTTTCTGACAGCTTCTCCTTAAGACTCGACATCAGATCTAAGCTTTGACGGATTATGGACAAAAAACTTGGAAAAGTCCTTGAAACAGATGAAAGCACATTCTTTTTTTCATAATATCAGGTGTGAGTGTGAAATTATATATTTGGGCACATGCTCAATTTGTATTATTTTAGCTGCTGAAATGTTATTATTTAGTTTTTGAAGGTAAAAGAGTGGAATATTCTGCAATGGCCAAGTCAATCTCCTGATGTCAACCCGATTGAGCATGCATTTCACTTTCTGAAGACAAAACTAAAGGCAGAAAGAAACAAACAACAGCAGAAATCAGCTGCAGTAAAGGATCACAGAGGAGGAAACCCAGTCTCTGGTGAGGTCCATGAGTTCCAGACTTAAGGCAGCCATGCACAAAATATAAAAAATGAAGATTTTATTTATGATTACATTTATTTGTCCAATTACATTTGAGCCCCTGGAAATGTGGGGAGGGGGAGGGGCTGTGTATAAAAATTGTTGCAATCAAAGCTCAAATTAAAGCTCAGAGTGTGCACTTTAAGCCCATATTCAATATATAACTGTAACTTAAATAAATTTTGGTCAGCAGCTAAAATAATAAAAATTGTGCCTGTGTCCAAATATATAACCTTGATATGGACTAAGACATTTCTTAATAAAAAATACCAATGATCTGAGTTCCTCTAATTCTTCTTTCATTTCTTTAAAGTCTTTTCTTTTTTTTACTATTAATGACTGTTTTAAGAGAATCATAAGAGACAGCATTGTAACATGACAAAGAGGATTCGATGGAGTCATGTTATATTTGTATATATGTGTGTGCTTTTCTCATTGCACAGTGTAAATCATTTCTACGCTATCATTTTCAGGAGCGATAAGAGGGATGTTGTTCAAAGAACAAGGAATGGGAGGCAGCATGTGATTGGATTACATGGAATTCATTACTGTCAAATGTTAACTTAGTTTTTTCGACCTACATATTTACAGGGTTACTTCACATTAACTCTGCCAAGATATTTGCTTATTAAAAAAGTCTTATTGTGAGTGCCATGAGAGATTACCTGAGTACAAAGCTCATGAGATGTGATGATTAAGATGCTGATGAACTGTAATCTTTTATTTGATGTGTTTAACGCTCTTTGTTTTTCTGTGAGCGTGGAATTGGCAGTGTCTGTCTCATTTATCCATTTCGTTTGTTTTATAAAACAGATTGCGTTCTCCTGTGTCACGGACAGATATCTCTTTGTGTGTGTTCAGTGTAGGTATTCACAGAAAAATTCACACAACAATGAGAATTTTTATCATCATTACACACCCTCGTGTCATTCCAAACCCGTATGACTTCCTTTCAGAGCTGCTCTTTTTAATGAAAATAGACGGTGATTTAGTGTTCGGAGCCAAACTCTGAACATCTCTGTTTGCGTTTCACCGAGGAAAGAAAATAATACCGATATGAGGTTGAATAAATGATGTAAAAATGTGAACTATTTCTGTAACCGATAGTGGAATGTCGAAGAATAACACCAGAGCTTTCCGATCAGACGTGGAATTGAACTGAATCTCCTCACATTGAAGCTGTGACTGTTGTTTTCCTGCAGATTGAGATGTCTGGTGAAGCAGCTGGATAAGGGAGAGGTGAATGTCGTAGATCTGAGGAAGAACATTGAATATGCCGCATCGGTTCTGGAAGCAGTGTACATTGATGAAACTAGGTAAGTGAACGCTTGGCTTTCAAAAGTCTCACATAGAAGGTCGCCAACTTCAGCGGTGGAAAAGAAGCTACACTCTTTTGTTCTTTATACAATATATGCCATTTTAGATTCTGGTGGCAGGTGCATGTTGTAAACAAAATCAAAATGCTGTACAGCGCAGTACAGTATATGTCTGTTAGCTATGTATGTGTGGGTTATACGATCTGTCAGTGCTTGATGAAAGCATTTGATGCAGTGAGTTAATTAAGTTAAATCAATCAATTCATTCATTCAATCTTTGAATGAGTTTTTATGTCCTTGTAAAGTGTCACTTACTATTGCACACATATCAGTTTAGCTTCTACCAAAGCAGTTTATAACATTTACATTTATGCATTTAGCAGACGCTTTTATCCAAAGCATTCAGACTATACATTTTACCAGTATGTGTGTTCCCTGGGAATTGAACCCACAACCTTTTGCGCTGCTAACGCAATGCTCTACCACTGAGCCACAGGAACATGTATAGCACTACACTTAAAAAAAACACTGTCTTTGAATCAATTTTCACTCTGAAATAAAAACCAGCAAGTATTACTTGATTTTTTTTAGAAGCAGAAAGTATAAAATATTATTTTCTTGATCTTGAATTTCAAGCAACGTAAGTGATTTTTGTTTTATTTACAACTTATTTACAACTTATTAAATAATTTCTTACATTGTAAAGATTTTTGACTTTAACTATTTACAGACTCACAGTTCAACTTCAGAATGCTTTGTATTCTAGCCATTAATGAACATATCATCACCGTTTAGACAAAAGTATAAAAAGTTGCTGTTAACCACTCTTGATTTTCCTTGTTCTTGATTTAAAAAAAGAAATGAATACTTGAATTCAACAGAGATGTCTTAAACTGATCACAAGTGATAAAACTTTTGCATTGCTCAGATAAATGCTGTTCTTTTGAAATTTCTATTCATTAAAGAAACCTGAAAAATTGCAGTTTCCACAAAAATATTAAGCAAGACAACAGTTTTGACATAGGTCATAATAAGAAATATTTCTGTAGCAGCAAATTTATGAAGGATCATGTGACACACAGAAGAATGGAGTAATGATACTGAAAATTCAGCTTTGAATACATTTGAATGAAAATGCAATATACGTTATTTTAAATTGTAATGACATTTCACAATATTACAGATTTTTTACTGATAAAAAATATGAAATCTTTAGTTTTCTTCTAGATAATCATAGCTGCTCGGTTCTCTCTCTGTCTCTGTTTTTTCCTCTGATGGAGACCATGGGAAGGGTGCAACACATATAAATGATCTGAGTGCTCTCTCCCTGAAGGATTGTTCATCTAGTCCACCCTTTTGTTGTTCAAGCATTCTCATCTCTATCTCCAGCAGTTAGCAGGACGTGTTTCACATTCATGTTCAGCTCGCTCCCCATGGAAGTCAGCTTCACAGTTAGTCGGCAGAGCCGCGCGTCCCATGGGCCCTCGATCCTAATTAACCGAGACCTAGAGCTCTGTCGCTCGGTTGTGCTTCAGACTGACATGTACAGAGCGCTAGTGTTGTCCCACTAGAGCCCTGACAGCCTCTCGTTTGATGGGCTTGTGTTTAGACAGACTCGGCTATAGCTAATTACGTTTTCCTAATGACGGGCACATGATGTATTTCCATGGTAGCAGCTTTGAGCAATTTTAGCTTGTTACTGGAACTCGGCGAATATTTGTTATGATAACATGTCGCATTTCCTGTGCCGGTCGGGCTTCCTACGTAAGACTGAGCAATAACAGTCGCTACTCTTTCTGCCGCATTCATTTCTCAGGAAAAGCTTATTTACTTCATCTTATGCTGGTTGCTTAAGGTACTTCAGCGTTGAATACTGGCGTTCTCTTCAATAGAGCGAGGGCAGGATGAGTCACGGCACTATGAGAAAATAAGCAAGTGGCTGTGGAGACGTTTTCTTGCTTTCTGTCTGCACGTACTTGTAAACAGCACCTTCAGTTCAGAACAGCACACAGGTGTGGAACTGCATTTGGGTTTATTGCTCACAAAAACATGTACAGATCACATTTTACCATATACTACTACTTTGTATTAAAGTATAAAGATGTTGTATAGTATTTTATACTACTACAGTACTATTAATAATATAGAGAGATAGAGAGATCTATTGCATAAATAAAATAATGGATATTTTAGGACCATTATATATTCTGATTCTCATTATTGATATATATATATATATATATATATATATATATATATATTATATATATATTACTATATATAATATAAAAACAATAATATATATAATTGCTTTATAATATTATATATTTTTTATTAATGTATTGTTTTAGTATCTAAAGTTTATTAAATTAAAGGAATGAGAGTTTTTTTTTCATCATAGAATGATAGTTTTTTTAATAAAGCATATTTTAGGGCCATTAAGATTTTCTAATATCAGTTTTATTTTTGCTTTATATACTGTATATATTACAGATTCTCATTAAACCATTTTTATTTTATTTATTTTTTACATCAAATACAACTATGATCTCTCTTTCTCTAATTTTTTCACCAATAAAGCATATTTTAGGGACATTAAGATTTAAAATGTTTATTTTTTTACTTCAAATACAACCATGCTGTGCACACATTTCTACGTAAATAAAATAAAACATATTTTAATTTCAAGGTTTTTTTGTCGCAATGCAAAAAGTTTTACTGTTTCTGAAAATGCTGCATTTCTGTAAGGATTTTTTTTAGGACTAAGGTGTGAAATATGACCGGGACATATTCCTGACAGGTTTTGTGAGACTCAACCTATTACAACCCACATACGGAGCCAAAAATAACCCCTAAATACAGTATTCTTAATCTTTACACATGAGTTATGGCACATTCCAGCGATTGTAACACCCACCGACGCACATTTGAATGTAGGCTGCAGCCTCCAATGGGTTTTCCAGCTCTGCACTTCTGATGTTCTCTGATACTGTCACTAGAGCACAGATTCACTGTTGACCGATATAGGTCAACCACATGCAGATATATGTCGACCAGACTAAAGGTTTTCAATCAGGGAAGCTGATATCAAGAGAACAGTGTTGGGAGATGACATGATGGTGATGAATGTTTTCTGTTTTGAATTGCAATATTCGGAACTTAATATTTGAAATAAATATTTTCAATCAGTTAAATTAAAAACTGCTACCAATTACACTCTTCTACTTCACATATAATATTTATCTTGGTAAAGGTCATGCTGTAGGCTCTTCACAGCAGCTGCTGTAGGCTCTTTGTAGTAATATCCTCTGTGGAAATGCTTGTTGTTCTCCAGGCGGCTTCTGGACACAGAGGATGAGCTCAGTGATATCCAGGCAGACTCTGTGCCCATGGAGGTGCGAGATTGGCTGGCCTCCACCTTCACCAGGAAGATGGGAGTGGTGTGCAGACGGCCGGAAGAAAAGCCCCGGTTCCGCAGCATCGTTCACGCTGTTCAGGCTGGGATCTTTGTTGAACGGTATCTATTCTGTTTCTTATCCAAGAGTTAGTATGTTCACCATAATCAGAAATCATTTATAATTAGTTTCAACATGACCAAAGCTCATGATAGTTTGATTAGGAAATTCTCATTGATTCATTTAATAATAAATGCATTGTGGTTTATGCTAAGTTAATCATTGTCAGTAACATTTTACACAAAACCTCATGATGATATTCATTAAGTTCACCCAAAAATGTATATTCTGTCATTGTTTACTCACCCTAATGTTGTTCTGATATAGTTTGAAGAATGTTGGTAACCAAATAGTTTCAATTCCCATTGGACAAAAAAACAAAACAATAGAAATAAATGGGAACTGAAAAATCTTGGTTACCAACATCCTTCAAAATAAATTAAAATATGCTTATATTTGATTCAGTACTGAAAAAATATATTCTCAATAGTGCAATAAGTTGCACTATTAACTAGTTGCTTATTAGCATGCCTATTATTAACATATTGGCTGTTTATTACTTATAAAGCACATTTTCTGCATGAGCATATTCTACACCCTAATCCTACCAAAAACCTAAATAACTATTTTACTAACTAATAAGCAGCACATTAGGAGTTTATTGAGGCAAATGTCATCGTTAATTTTGAGAATTGGACCATAAAATAAAGTGTGAATGAATATCATGTTGTTGAATGAGAAACATGCTTACATTAAACTGTAGAGCATTCTAAATCAGTAACTTGGGTTCCATCTTGACCAAGGTATTTCCTTTAAAGGAAGCTGTCTAGGTCGGCTGCTCACTAGGTTTTGGGACAGAGCCTTTGTGTGACCATTTTACGTGCATTTCTAAGTGAGTTTAAATGATACAGACAGTCCCATTTCACAGACCTGCCTGTTTTTTTCCTGCTAACTGGGAAAATGTCTAAGATTACAGACACGTAAGACACACTTAAGGGCTTGTTCTACAATCTTTTCCAGTGACTGAAAATGAATGTCTCGATCCATTCCATTTGCATCGCAGCCGTCCTCTCTGTGGCATGGACCCTCACGTCTGAGTATTGCGCACGAGCCGCTCCCTCTTACATGGGCAGAGCTCCTCATTTCCATGGAAACTCATTCAGAATGTCATCGACACCTGTTGAGCTTGAAGCGCTGATCACCGGGCGCTGTGTGATATCCAACGCATGCTAGGGCTCTCTTAATGATACAAGACATTCAAAGGAGAAAGTGTTTAGTTATTTTGAGGGATACAAGGCTGCATCAAACTCAGAAATTCAGAAATGTGCATTGAATGTTTATTAAGTGCTAAAATGTTATTAGTTATAATTTGTTTGTTCGCATTTGTTTGTTTTAATTTCCAACAAATAGCTAATTTCTCAGTAAGGAAGCTTACATCACATTAGGGGTTTACTTTAAGTTTATTATAATATAATTTTTATTTAAGAATAACATAACATACTCTAATTTATATATTATTTTTTATTTCATTTGGATTTGATATTTAATAAAATATGACAATAATTGTATAATTTATAATGATCAGAAACGTATACAGTGTGTGTATACACAGTGTGTGTGTGTGTGTGTGTGTGTGTGTGTGTGTGTGTGTGTGTGTGTGTGTGTGTGTGTGTGTGTGTGTGTGTGTGTGTGTGTGTGTGTGTGTGTGTGTGTGTGTGTGTGTGTGTGTGTGTGTGTGTGTGTGTGTGTGTGTGTGTGTGTGTGTGTGTGTGTGTGTGTGTGTATAATTGCCATCTAAATTAAAGTTGGAAGGATTTAGGTGATATTAAGAGAGATTTCGTTGATATTAATTTATATTAAGAAAATAATGTTCTGCACAGTGTAAACCTGATAATTTTCCATTATTTAGATTTATCAGCGAGAGCCAAGTTAATAAAAACGCTGGAACTGAATTTGATCACTATGCACTATTATTTTGGACTCTGGACTGTGAGAAGTAACTTGACGTTTTAAGTGCTTTTCCAGCCTCATTAAAAAAGGAACGTTTTAGTGTTATGTCCTGCATATTCTTTGCTTTCATTCCCACTTGAATGTAATTGTACAGGGGAATAAAGTTCTGCGGAGGTTCAGTCAACCACGTGTAGATGTATCACAACTGAATTTATTGCCACTGTCAAAAACCAGAAAGTCCAGAGTTGTTTCTGCAGTTTCATCCCTGTATGTAATATCCTCTCCTCCGTCCTCATCTCTTAAACACTTCGGTGAAGCTCCATTTATACTCCAGACCTTAATAAAACCCTCCTGATTGTGATTAACAGTCTTGTATAATGTATAATGTATAAATAAGCTTAAAGGCTTCTCTGAGATTCACTCAACTAAAGTCATAGTGGAAAGTCTTTTTTTTTGCATTAAAAAAATCATAATTTTGATATCATAAACCTAATACATGTCAGTTTTTTAAACCTCTTTCAGACCTTTTTTTAATCAACTTCAAGATTTCAGGTGTATGATTATATGAATGTAAAACAAGAAAATGTATATTTTAGGTTAAATTCAGAAGTTTCTATCCTCTTTAATCATCTTTAGCCTGTACTGGTTCACTTTACATGGTGTGACGGATAATTTGCATGCATAAAAGAATGAGCAAAATGCTTTTAAAAATAGTTTTAGATGGAGTATGCAATAACACCGCATGACTTTCACAAAGTATTTAATGTCAACTAACCAAATGCAATTTTCCCTTTATGAATTTATGCAAATCTGGCATTACACTGTGATTTATTCACAAAAAATCTGTTCTAAAATGTGTCTTGTTTAAACGGTCATAGTTATAGGAAAAAGACGTTTGATGGTTTGTGTGTGTTTGCAGAATGTACAGAAGAACATCCAACATGGCAGGGTTGAACTATCCACTATCTGTATTTACAGCTCTAAAGGTACAGATTATCTTTACAGTAGACTATAACATGGCTTTAGTTTGTTTCCTTAAACTTGTATACTGTATCTGCCACCAATTCATAAGTCTTCCTCTTTTTCAGGATGTTGATAAATGGTCATTTGACGTCTTCACGCTTCAAGAGGCGAGTAGTGAACATGCCCTGAAGTTCCTGGTGTATGAACTGCTCACCAGATATGACCTGATCAGCCGCTTCAGGGTACGAGAGACTCACCAAAACTGGGATATTAAACACTGTTTACCTGGGATACTGACTCATACACCCATGCTGCCACTGAATTAAATTAAATCTGTCCTTTACTTACTCTTATGTCCTTACAAACCATATATGTATTTATCTCTTTTTTATGCAGTTACAATGAGTAAGGACTGAGGTGTTCAGGCTTCAAAAAGAACACACAAAAAAAATAATTGCAAAATGATACCTGTAGCCTACTGTATATTACTTATGCGCTTTATTTAAAGTCTTCTGATGGTTCAAGATTTGCATTGAATTGCAACTTCACAAAAATAGACAAAAATCTATTTTATCATTTGAAAGACTTGATGCACGTAATGCACGAGTTAAATTAACTAGTTTTATAATATGTTTATAGTTATTTTGCTTCATTTTTTAAGCTTAAAAGCTTCAGACTCCATTATTTGTGACTGCATAGAAAAGAGTAACTAGCTCATCAAATAATCTTTCTGTTTGCATTCAATGGAAAAAAGAAACTCATACAGGTTTGAAACGACATGGAAGTGAGTTATGTATTTCTCTAATATATTATGATTTCATCCGTTTGGAATCACACTTTTTTTCTTAGCCAAAGTTTAACCATAGCTGACGCTGTCTCTAAAGCATGCATGTTTTTCCATGTAACAGGAGATTTATGTGATGTACATCTGATACGCGTCATCGGACATTTTCCATCTGCACTCTTTCTTTGTTTTTCATCCTTGTGTCAGCTCTCATCACTTCTTACCCTTTTCACAAGTGCGGTGATGACTCTAAACTCACACACACAGAGCCTCATGATTACAATATAAATGCAAGCGACACATGTGGCCTGTGTTTGGGTTTAGGGGGTCAGGTATGGAGTCCCTTCTCTTCATGTGATTACACATGGACATAACGCTCCTGCATATGGGTCCTTCACACTTCGGTTGCCTGTAACATGCTCCATTAATCTGCTGTGGCAGGAAATTTAAGGCCTCAGACGGAAGCCTGAAAGCACATTCTGTGTCTCTAGTGGGGTTGGAAATCAAGAATCAGTTCCATAAAGAAAAAAATGAACACAGTTTTTTTTATTTTTTTTTTTATTCTGTTAATGGATCTTAAACAAACTTTTGTTATTTTATTTTAATTTTATTAATATTTATATTTAGCCTTCATTTGATTTATTCAGGTTTAGTTTTAGTAATATTAGTACTTCTTTTTTAGTTACTTTCCATTGCAACATTTTCATTTTCCATTGCAACATATCTTATATTTTACTTCTGTTTTACACTTTTTATGTTATATTATATTCAGTTTTAATTACAGAAAATGTTTCACGATTTTTAGTCTTAGTTTTAGTTAACAATAACAACAGTGTCAGTCTATTTAGGACAATTTTCCATCCGCCTTGGTGAAAGAATACAGATGTTTAAGATAGTGTTTCCAAGCAAACACACAAAAAAAACGTATGGTGGTGAGTTTGCAGTCTGAATTTAATGCAATGATGAATGAATATAGAGTGCAAAAAGACTCACAAATCACTAAAACATGACATAGAAAAAAATAGACAACATTGTTTTTGCCTCAAGGTAAAAAAACTATTTAAAAAAATGATCTAATTGTGAGAGAAACCTTTTAAACAAATGTAAACCAAAAAAAAAGTTATTTTACAATAAATATTGTGAGATATAAGGTTACACTTATGAGATATAAAGTCACAGTTATGATAAATAAGATAAATAAATCTGCAGTTGTGAGATATCAGGTCAAACTCATAAAAAATATATTTGCAGGTTTTGTGCAGCGTTTTTGCTAAAAAAGGTATTAGTTTCTTTAAAATAAATAAATACAATTCTTACTGACTAGTGTAGTTAAAATGTAGTTGTACTGTGGTTTTGTAATTGTGATTTTTGTTCCTCTCTGTGCAGATACCAGTGTCCTCCTTGGTGTCATTTGTGGAAGCTCTGGAAACCGGCTACAGCAAGCACAGAAACCCTTACCACAATCTGATCCACGCTGCCGATGTCACGCAGACAGCACACTATCTGATGCTACACACTGGCATTATGGTGAGTGAGCGCTCAGTGAATTGTGCATGCATGTCTCGCACAGACAAATATGACATCTGTTAGTAGTCAATATGAGCTGAACACTTGAGGTCTTAACTCGCAGGTTAATATGTGCAGCTGTTGAAATTAATTTCGATGATGTTGAATCATGGTAATGATGATTGTTGGGGTAATGGCTGACTGGTTTGCTCTCCCACAGCACTGGCTCACTGAACTGGAAATATTGGCCATGGTGTTTGCTGCTGCTATCCACGACTTTGAACACACTGGAACCACCAATAACTTCCACATCCAGACCAGGTGTGTGGTGACCATAAGAGAAAATAAAAGTCCTTACATTTATATAGTGCTTTTCTGGGTACTCAAAGCGCTTTACATAGAGGGGGGGAATCTCCTCGTCTACCACCAGTGTGCAGCATCCACCTTGATGATGCGACGGCAGCCATATCGCGCTAGAACGCCCACCACACACCAGCTTACTGGTGGAGAGGAGACAGTGTGATGAAGCCAATCAGTGTATGGGGATGATTAGGAGGCCATGATGGTCAGAGGCTAATGGGCGAATTTAGCCGGGATTACACCCCTACTCTTTTTCGAAGGACATCCCGGGATTTTTAATGACCACAGAGAGTCAGGACCTCGGTTTAACGTCTCATCCGAAAGACGGATGCTGCCAGTGGTCTCAATAATGTGCCCAAGTTAGAAATAAGCTAACTTAAAGAAATAGTTCACTCAAAAATTTACATTTGCTGAAAATTGCCTCTCCCTTAGGTCATCCAAAATGTAGATATGTTTGTATCTTCACAGGAATAGATTTGGAGAAATTTAACATAACATCACTTGCTCATCAATAGATCCTCTGCATTGAATGGATGCCGTCAGTATGAGAGGCCAAACTCTTAAAACACCTTAATGATAATTTTTTAGTTTTTACAAAAACACAGTTTTTCACTTCACAAGATCGATGGACTGGAGTGGTGTGGATTACTTGTGGATTACTGTGTAGTTTTTATCAGCTTTTGCACTCTCATTCTGACGGCACCCATTCACTGCAGAGGATCCATTGGTGAGCAAGTGATGTTATGTTAAATTTCTCCAAATCTATTCCTGTGAAGATACAAACATATCTACATTTTGGTTTCATTTCTTTTAATTTTTCAGTGAGCTTATAATGGACAGTGTCTTTGTATGAAGAGACCTGCTATGCAAACTAGCTTTAGACTGGCTTTCAAAGACACAATAACAATATCAAACCTGCATCTACAGCTAATTTATGCATAAGCAAGCTTATATTTAGTAAGTTAAATGCTTGTTTCTTGGTATAAATAATTCATATGTTGATTGTTTTATTTAAATTATCGTAAACTTTTTTCTTTTAAATTTTCCATTATTAATAAATATTTAAAATATAATATATACAAAATTATGGCATGTATTCATATTTGTAAAATATTTATACAATTTGTATTACTATAAATAATTGTAATCACCATTTCTTATGTCTTGAATGGATTTTTTAAAGCCAGCTTGTCTCAATGCATTTGCATTATTGCCTTAAATTGCATTGCTGCCTTAAAATTTGACCATATGGAGTAGTCTTAAAATTAAAATGATGCTACCTACCATTTGGAACAGTGTTTGCATCTGGAGCGCGTCTATGATGCATTCATATGCTGCCTACGTGAGCAGCTTACTAGGTTTTGGACTGGAACTAGTGTGTGTGTGTGTGTGTGTGTGTGTGTGTGTGTGTGTGTGTGTGTGTGTGTGTGTGTGTGTGTGTGTGTGTGTGTGTGTGTGTGTGTGTGTGTGTGTGTGTGTGTGTGTGTGTGTGTGTGTGTGTGTGTGTGTGTGTGTGTGTGTGTGTGTGTGTGTGTGTGTGTGTGTGTGTGTGTGTGTGTGTGTGTGTGTGTGTGTGTGTGTGTGTGTGTGTGTGTGTGTGTGTGTACTAGAGAGAGATAATACACTGTCACATTCTAACACAGTTTATCTTCCTTCTGGTGGCTATTGCGGAGCTGAAATGATCATGTTTTCAATTCATCACTCATGTTGTTGTTGCTCTGTGTTGGTTCACGTCAGACAGGACATCTTTTTCGCATTAATACATGCCAAAGGATCCTTGAGATCATTTTTACAGTAACAGGCCTCATTGTGTGTGACAGCTCATGGCAGACGTCATTATTCTGAGAAGTACATCACGGCATTAGCTTTTGCAGCTGACAGAAACCGCTGGTACTGCAGGAGGAGCGCTCGATCATCAGTGACTTGTGTGATGGAAAAATGGAGTCATTACTCTTGATATCTCTGATTGCTGCTGATGTTCCACCTCAGCTTGTAGTTCTCCTCAAACTTACTCCCCAAGAGCATTAAAAGTAAATCTCCTGAGTAATATCTGTCTATCTAACTGAATTAAATGGGTTTTCTTAGAAGTACATTTGTGTGGAAGGGCTAAAAGGTGAATAGTGACAAGCAGGAACTTATTACAGTAAGATATAGTTAAGTCTATGGGACTTTGGGTTCAGAAAAACTGGTTCTTATCAAGAATATTTTTGGCTATAAAGTTGCTTTTTTGGATTTTAATACGTTTTTTTAAAGTCAGTATCAGTAAAGTCATTTCTATGTCAAATAAATATTAGGCACAACAAGTTTTCAACATTTATAATAATAAGAAATCAAATCATCACCACATCTGCATATTAGAATGATATCTAATCATGTGACACTGAAGGCTTCAGTGATAGGTGAAAGAAAAATGCTGAAAAAACAGGAATTTGAAATAGAATTAACATGAAAACAGTTATTTTAAATTGTAAAAAATATTTCACAATATTACAGTTTTTACTGTATTTTTAATCAAATAAATGCAGCCTTGGTGAGCATAGGAGGCTTCTTTTAAAAACATAAAAGTCTTACAGAGATCTTTTGAATGATAGTGTACAAGATCTTTCTTTTACAATATACAACAGGCTCTTTACTTTAGCTGTATTAGCTATGTAGTATAATAGTATATATATAGTATATAATCTAGAGCATTTCCAAGCTGCTCTTTTTCATACCAAAAAAAGAAAGAAACTGGTGCAATAAAATGTTTTATTGACATTAAATGATAAAGCCCCAATTGTTTTCATAACCAAATGTATGTAAAATGTTTTACAAGTGCAACTGAGATCACAAATCTTGGGTTATATTTAAAACAGCTTTTAGATCCATCATGCCAAGTTTGACATCAATGATGCAAAATCAGTTCTTGTGCGTCACATGAGTGGTTACAACCTGACAGGTTTGAACAACTGAGGGCAGTATTTTCTGCCAAAATGACTTTGAAATTTCCGTCATTTCTTCACACAAAACTTGTACGAGTACGAGTCATATAATCTACTTTTATGTTGTTTTTATGGTCCAGCTTGACAGCCCCTGGTGACAATAAGCTTTCATATAAAAACATCTTTTGTGTTCCACAAATGAAAGAAAGAAAGACTTGAAATCACGTAAAGGCAACTAAAGGATGATGACATTTTCAGTTTTGACTGAACTAACAAGGCACTACAAAGTTATTGACAAAATGTAGGATATTTTTGGACTCTTCTTTCTTTGGTCCTGCACAGATCAGAAGTGGCCATCCTGTACAACGATCGCTCGGTTCTGGAAAACCACCACGTGAGCGCAGCCTACAGACTCATGCAGGAAGATGAGATGAACATCCTGGTCAACCTCTCGAAGGATGACTGGAGGTACGCGGGGTTTGTTCCTGCGAGGAATGGAGTGTATGTGTACAGTGCTTTGAGTTGTGCTGTGCTGTGTTTTCCACAGGGAGCTGCGTACGCTGGTGATCGAGATGGTCATGAGCACAGATATGTCCTGTCATTTCCAGCAGATCAAGACGATGAGGAACGCGCTGCAGCAGCCGGAGGGGTGAGTGGTTTTCTGAGAGTGTGTGAACACGAGGCTGTTAATGAATGATTGTGATGGAGTGTCCGCCTAATGGAAACGTGTCATATATCTTGCGTAGTACCCTTTAGGACTGGGTGGTACTGTATGACGTATGTGCTGTGTGATGAAATAAATGCTTCAAGACTACAGACTTCTTCATTTACTTATACATTATTTCATTTGTTTTGTTTTTGCTTCCATTAAGCTCTGAACAGAATCAGTCAACACAGCTCATTAACCAGGCTCATAAGATTACTAACAAAAACAACTACACCTCCTGGGTCTATTTTCCCAATTTTACCAGGAAACAAGGCACTTCAGATTTATGAGGACATTTATTCTCTGTATTTTGTACTTCAGATGCATCCTTCTGATGGAAGAAATCCTTTGCTCTGGTGGCAGAAATTACAGGACTTTATTTTAAGACTCTTGATGTCTTAAATTTCACTTGACATTTTAAGTTTATTTTTTAATTAATTAATGTCTGCTTGTCTAATCTTTACCTAGGCCTTTTTTTCCAATGACAAAGACAAATGATATGCTGAAGGGACTAGATAATAAACTGAAAAGTGAATATGCACTACTATACAAAAGGTTGTAGTCAGACAATTATACTGTATGAGCCACATACTATAAAACTACAATATTGTGAAATAATATTACAATTTAAAATAACTATTTTCTTTGTTAATATATTTTGAAATGCAATTAATTCTTGTGAATTTTTCTAATATGCTTATTTCGTGCTCATTAAATATTTCTTATTATTATCATCAATGTTGATTGAAAACAGTTGTGCTGCTTAATATTTTTGTGGAAATACATTTGTGCAGTTAAAGTGTCTTAATATAATATAACTACTGTATGTTTGAACTAAAGGATTTTGTTCTAATATTTGTGTATATATTTGACTTGTTATTAAAATACATTTGGTAGCAGTATTTATTTTTAATTTATTCCTTTAGTGTAGTCTTTTTTCCAAACTGACTTAGCAGTGTAAATATTTTAAAAAATTCTATAATAAAAATAAATTACTGTAGGTAGCATTTCTGCCTAAATATAGTTGTTACTACAGTTGCAAATGTTAAACCGAGAAACAGAGTGACAGACAGAGGATGATGGCGCCATAATCCTCTCGTGTCCTTTGTTTGTGAATGTGGTGTGTAATTTATGGATTCATAATTTGTTTACACGCACTCCAGTGGATTTTACAGCTCGTGTTTGTGTGACTGATGAAGCTCTGATGAATGTGTCTATCAGAATAGACAAGGCTAAAGTGCTGTCCCTGATGCTGCACGCGGCTGATATCAGTCATCCCGCTAAGAGCTGGAAACTGCACTACCGCTGGACACAAGCCCTCATGGAGGAGTTCTTCAGACAGGTACACTTCATAATATTTATCTGTCATAACACACACAGAACTCCCAGAGACACACACTTACTCGATATAAACACTATCTGGGAAAACTAGAGTCCATCAAAGAGCGGTGTTGTTTTACTGCCATCAAGATACTTTAAAAAAATATTTTAAAATCGTTTTTATTTTTCTGTTTTCCATTTGTTTTAAAAATTTAATTAAATAACTAAAACTGTAATTAATTAATATATTAGTAATTTTGTTGTGTTTTTATAATTTTTATTAGTTTGTGTTTTAAATATATTAAATAGATTGGATATATTTTTAAGTTTAAAACATTTCAACACTGTCTTTATTGATTTTAGAAACTTTAACATGAAATACAGTACGAAAAAAAATAAACAAAATAATAAACGTTAAGTTTTACTTTTACTTAATTGAATACAAGTTAAACTGAATAAAAGTGAGAAATTTGTAGCTTGGGCAACTAGCTAATTTTAAGTTAAAATTGATTTTTATTTGAAATAACATGTTATGCACATGCACAAAGAAGTGCGTGTGTCTGTGTGCGTGCGTGCGTGTGTGCGTGTGTGTGTGTGTGTGTGCGTGAGTGAGTGAGTGATGTGTCATGTACGTACGTTAATTAAGAAATATTAATAACAATAGAATAGAAAAATTGATACCCATGCAAAGTTGCAACTGAACTTAACCAGGAGCCATTTGTATTCTGAGTTTGTTTTGGAGGTTGCTCTCAGAAATCACGGGTACATGATGTCTCTGTCTGCTGTGCTTCTCATGCACAAAGACGGAAGGGGGAGTTTTATTAGACTATTCACAGAACTCTGAATCAGTGTGAGTGAGTAATTCTTTCTGATTCTTTTATTGTCTCTGCAGGGTGACAAGGAGGCAGAACTAGGGCTGCCGTTCTCTCCACTGTGTGACCGGAAAGCTACCATGATTGCCCAGTCTCAGATAGGTACAGTAGAGCTAACACACACACACACACACAGACAGACAGACAGACAGACAGACACACTCACACACACACACACACACACACACACACACACACACACACACACACACACACACACACACACACACACACACACACACACACACACACACACACACACACACACACACACACACACACACACACACACACAGCCACACATACACATACTACTTCTACTGAATAGTATTTGCTTGCACTGAATAGTATTTACTTGCTTTACAAAGTTTATGCATGAAATAGACAGACGGTCTTCTAGAATTGTAATACTGTATCCCATAATGCTTTACGCTCAGATTGACCTTCCATTTTCAAGGCTGATAGATATGTTATTTTGAGTCATTATTTCATTGGACTACCAAATGTTAATGTTAATATTAAAACAATCGCTTAACACTTTCAAATACTGTTTTAACAAAACGTCAGTGTTTATTTAGAATAGGGCTGTCAAGAGATTACATTTTTAAATATAATTAATTATATTATGTGCCCATTAATTAATCGAATTGATCACAAATGAACCACAATTTTAGTTGAAAATTACCCTATTCAAATCATTCAAGGTGATTATTGTTTAGCACCGAATAGACAAAACTACCATTAAATAAATATTTTGATTCAATATTGTATACATTTTAATAAATGTTTTTTTTTTAAAGAATATTGAAATATGAAATTATTTTTGATTAGATCAGTATTAGTCAAGATGGAGCAACTGAAACAGATTTTATCTTTGTAAAATGAATAACATTGTTTTTCATCTCCCTGTAATTTTAGTTTTCTTTTATATATTTTTAGTTTTTATTTGTATATATATTTTTTTTTTCAGAATGACAATAAAAACTAAAAGTAAAAAAATCTATTTTAGATAAACAAAATAAAACTTCTATATAGATTATGTATAAAGTTATATATAAAGTTAGAAATGCTCAACTTTTTTGCAAGATGATAGCTTGATGCTACTCATGAACATCAATTCATTCTATGCTAAATGTACATATTTGTATGCAGTATACATATTATAATACTGTAGAAATATCACAGTATGAGAGAACAATATGTTACTATTCTGTTAGTAACATATCCATACAGACGTGCCTTTAGTGCCGTCATGCTCAGCTCTTTACTGCCATCAAGAGGCAATCACATGCTCTCTTATTATATTTCATGGAGCTCATAAAATAAATGTGTTTTGATTTAATGACACAATAACTAAAGGCATCTTGATTGGATCAAAAGCCATTATTGCTAATGAGTTTCTAGCTGGTTAAATAAACAACAACGGTTTCTAAACAAATACCATTGTTTTCTTCAAAGGGTTCATCGATTTCATCGTGGAGCCCACGTTCTCTGTTCTGGTCGACACCACAGAGAAGATCATTAGTCCTCTCACAGAGGAAGCGGTCAAATCTGGGGGTGTCCGCAGGTCAAGGTGAGGTGACGGTCATGTGTTCATCATGTGTTTGATAGAGAGATGATCATCTGTGTGTAATCTGCTGTTGCGGTGCAGTTTGACGGGTCGGGGCTCGGCCGCGGTGGTGGAGTCAGTACAGAGACACAGCGGTCGGGGTTCGAATGACGAGCAGGGAGGTACTACAGACTACTCACTGGGAGGCATCGACCTGAAACGAGTCCGACACCTGCTCTCCGAGATCATCCAGAACAACAAGGAGCGCTGGAAAGAGCTGTCTGTTCAAGGTCTGCACACATCTGATTTGCTTCTATCCCCTATTCACTACATTTACATTTATGCATTTTCTTTTATCCAATATTTTTTTTCATTCTATACAGTATGTGTTCCCTGGGAATTGAACCCACAACCTTTGTGCTGCTAATGCAATGCTCTACCACTGAGCCACAGGAACACTATACATGCCAATAAATAAATTCATAAAAAATGTGCATGTGTCAAAAGCCTTTAGATTAATTATCATTAAAGATATAAATTTAGTCGAGTGTCTAAACATTTGATGGAGATGTTTAAGTCAAAAATGCACCTCACTTTGGTAAACCAAAGAAAACTTTGTTTGCAACTTTTAAAAAATATTAACTGAAATCAAATTTAAATATTAATAAAATAAAATGTTACAAATACAAAATAAATACATTATACATATATTTTTTTTTTACAATTGTATTAAATCAAATATTTAATTTACATTTAAATAAAATAGTAAAATATTCATAAAATAAAACAATAAAATATTTGTGTTTATATTTTATTTATATTGTATAAAATTGTATATTTTATTTTATTATTCAATATTAAAGTACACCTTGTTTATGAATGTTATAAAATCACTTATGTATAGTTTTCCAAAACTGGAAAAAATATTTAACCATTTACATTTTAAACCCTTTATTAGCTTATGTGGCTTAAAGGCATCGTATAAATCAAGTATAAATCAGCCTTAATGCATTCAAAATAAAAATGTATGTTTACATGTGTGTGTGTGTGTGTGTGTGTGTGTGTGTGTGTGTGTGTGTGTGTGTGTACATCTATTATGTATACATAAATACACACATACATGTATATATTAAGAGAAAATATGTTAGATTTATGTATAAAATATTTATATTTATATATAATGTAAATTATATACAAGTATAAACGCATATACATTCAAATATATATATATATATTTAATTTACATGTTTGTGTGTGTGTATTTATTTTATATACATAATAAATATGCACAGTACACACATATACAGTAAACAAACTTTTATTTTGAATGTGATTAATTGTGATTGATCATTTTGCAGTTCGAATTAGCATTATGCCACAAATTCTTGAACTTAGCTTCTATTGCAGTCCTTCAAAATATCACAACTCTTCCACAGGCACGACCCCTTTGCCTGTTACACTGTAAAAAAATATTGTTTCAGTCTTTCTGCTTTAAAATGTTCTGTTCATTTCAGTGTTACTTGCCAATTCTGTCATAATTCTTGAAATTTACTGGTAATTTCTGAGTGAAAATGTTTTCTACACCATTTTTCCCAACATTGAATAGTGACCCAGCAGTTGTGTGTAGTGAGATATAGTGCCCAGGATAGCTGATCTCACTTCCTGTCTCTTCCCAGAGCTGGCCAACAAACAACACGAGAGAACGTCAGACCTGGAAGAGGAGCCCATAAGAAACACACAAGTCACACTGTCCCGCAGCAGTCCAGCCAGAGGGAGTCACGACTCGGAGTCAAAGTCCCTGAACGAACTGAACAATACGGACTCCACTCACTCCTCCCAGGACTCTCTGGACCAGAGTTCCCAGTCCCTGACGACGGGGCCAGGCGACGGCTCGCCAGAGGAACACAGCTCAGAAACTGTGCCTTGGAACGGCAAAACGGCCTGACGGTGCCAAGCCTGAATGTTTTTAATCAGAAACAGGATGATGTACTTAGCATTGTCCTCATTGTATTGTAATGCTATTATACTCCCGGTCTCGGAGGGCTAACTGTGCAGACGGATGCGCGGCATGTCCACGCAGCGTAGAGACGGTAGTGTGCAGTGTTGTCATTGCGACTGTGTTATTGCTGGAGACAGACCTCTATCGTCCCCTTGAGGAGGATTTAGCAAGTCCCTGAAACGCAACCATACCTATTTGCTTCCCGGGCTTTATTCATGTAGGTTCAATTAGGTTTTTTTTGTAGATTGTCATTATTTATTAAAGATTACGCAGCTACACTTTGCAGCACAATTAGTTTCAGTATTTTATTCTCGATACGGTCATGCTTACCGGCTCTCTGCGGCACATTAGGACAGAAAGGCTGGAATATTTTACTTCATTCTGGCATGAAATATCTCTGTGGAGTTATGAATGTTTTCCTCCAATTTCCAGAACAATCCATAAAGAGCATTTTTTATTGTAGCATGACACGTATAGTTAAATTTTAGTAGAACATGCCGCCTATTAAATCATGAGCCGATTTTTTTAACGGTAGAGGTACATGTCCTCAAGGGGGTGTTATTTCATAAAAATAAAAAAAACATTCTCCAAATGAACAAAACTGTGTCCCTTTAAATCCATACAGTATTATAGTACATAGCAGTGTCTAAATAAATGTTACATACATTGGCTGTGTTTGGATGGAATACTAGCTTAGGCTACTACTCACCGAATACTGTGCAGTATATATTGTTTAAATTGTGAAACAATGCATTATGTAAAAGTTTTAAGGCATATGCTCTGTTTATTGTTAAAATGTTTTAGTCTAATGTTAGAAATCGCTAATATTGCATTCGTTTCATGATACACTGGAAATGAAGGGGTCAAATCAAGCAATTTGGCACATGTGGTAAATCATTTGGGTATTCCATGTATACTATGCCTGTATACATAGTGTATACTGAGAACAATAATAGTATGCTTTACTGAACGCAGCCATTTTGCATTACACTGTTCTTCAGAATCTCAGCACATTCATGAGGTACCAAACATGTGCTACCAAATCACTGTATCATGTTTTATAACTTTGTGAAAATACTGATCTTTTTTTTTTTTTTTTTGCATTATATGACATAAACCGCCCAAAACAAGATTGTTGTCATTTGTATCTCTTTTAAGGTCTGATGTAACACCCTCACACACATTTTGAAAAGCACATTCAAGCTCAGGGTCTGTTAAATTGTAGAAAGTACGTTTATTAAACAGAAAAGCTTCTAAAAAAACGAATACTGCATTTCATTTATCAGTCAGGGATGACAGAAACACCTGTAGAGTATCTGTTGAAATCAACTCCTCAATGCCTTTCAGATGAAATTTATATAAAATAATTGTTTTATAAGAATTAATCTCATAAAGAAAAAAATTGTTTTTTTCTCGAGAACCATTGATATCATTTCCATCACAATTGAGCACATAAGCACAATTAAGCACACAAAAAGAAGGCTTAGAAACAGAAACTTAGAAATGCACAGATGTATTGTACAGTTTCACTTTTTCTTGCATTAATATTAATTATAAAGGGGATTTTCATTGTAATGAAAATTTTGAAATTATGCACACAAAAAAAAACTACATTTTATTATTTTTTGGGGGTGAAATGATTTAAGTTTGTATGAGATTTACCTATAATTGTTTAGACTTTCTTTATAATTATGCTACTAAAGTCAACAAAGAGATGTTGAAATGTACATTTTGTAATTCATACAATATATTTTTGGAAATACATGTTCCACAAATTTATACAGATTGAATGTTACAAAAAATATTAGTAGGGTACTAAAGAGCGCTCATCTGTTCAAAAGCATTTACACAAACAAACAAAAATAAAACTGCCCTGTCATTTCATAAAAACATCTCTTTCTGACAGTATTATAAGATTAATGCAGGCTGATTATTTTTGGGGGCTGTGTGTGAGTGTGTGCGTCGCGCAGAAGATCTAAAATACTCTAATAATGTTAGCATGTACAGTATGAATGTATAATGCCCACTTTTCAGACACTCATGTCAGAGAGCCGGTGGGCTGTACAACAGCCGTGTGGGACTTCAGAGTCACGTCTGCATACAAAACAGCCATATTCCTACAAAAATACTGCTTCTGTCAGAGAAAGTTACATCAACGCCCCGAACTCTTTCCACATGAGGTGATCAAAAATAATGTGGCGTGATGTGATTGGCTTCGCAATCCTCCCCGTGTATTGCTCAATCATCTGCGGAGCATGAGTTTTCATAATACAACTCGTGCAGTATTGCTCAATCATCTGCGGAGCATGAGTTTCCTCATGTAATTCAAGCAACTCATCAGGATGAAAACAAGAGATTTAGAGTTTCCATAACAGTTTGTGTGCATGAATGAAGTAGCCGTGAAATGCATACACTTGATATGAAATGTGGGGTAGCTGCATACACTTGAATGAACCTGTAGCCGTGAAAACCTATCATACACTGGGAAAGAAAAAATGATTAAAAAAACTCCCAAACTATATTATAAATGATGTCCCTTCCTCATGTAATTCAAGCAGTGTTACTCTGTCTGACTGTCTTGATTCTCGTCTCTCCTCTCCTCCTGGGCTGAAGAGTGGTCGGTCGGTCAGGAGGGTATGTGAATGACCTGAGCAAGGAAGTTTTCAAACAGGTGTGACTCTTAAACCATCCCGTTCATACAACATCTTATATGAACTCTGAACCTTATTAAAAGTAGGCCTATGAATAACCCAAAGTCAACCCCCTTTGTTCTCGTGCTAGATTACCTGGCTGTAACCACAGTGTCGGTGACTAAATCAGACGAGGACGTTGATAACAGTAGAAATGATTCTCTTAGTTTACTCAACACGAGTGCAGCGGTCAAATTTCCGTTAGCTGATAGCAGAACAACCTGTGTAGCAAGCGGATTATTTGAGAATATACAGTAAAACTGACGGGAGCAGCTCATATCTCAAAACAGTAAATTAGCGAAACTACAAATTAAAACACTGCAGTGGGTGGACGGGGACTATGCGAGAAAATAGAAGAGGTTAAATTTACGCGCAAGAATTTGGTTAAATAACCGAACTGTGTGTGAACGAACACTACCGTTCAAATATCCGGGGCAAGAAAGATTTTAAAACACTTTTATACAGCACGGATGCATTGAAGTGCCCCTGTTATGGGTTATGAAAGGTTCATATTTTGGTTTTGGAAGTCCCCAACAACAGGTTGACAATTTCATTGTCTTATAATATGCATTTATTTTTTTACCTTACTTGCTCAACGACTTGAAACGATTCGCTCAACGATTGGCTCGATTGGTCTCATTTTCATGTCATCATGTAATGCCTGATAAAGCAGTGTTTGTGAGCGCAGTGCTGCTTTGTGGACAGCGTTACCGGAGAAACCGCTATTTTATAGTTCCAAAAGCGGCAACTAGTTGCAAAGAATGAATCTGCATTTTCATTCAGACCAACGCGGAAAGACCAACAAGTGGGCGGGCAATATGCTAATGATTCATGTTGACGTCAATATGAAACGACTTGGGATTCGTTTTAAAAACGAATCGTTTCAATGATTCAGAGTCGACTCTTTATTTTGAGCGACGATAACTTTATACATGGTGCACTTTCAGATTTAAAATTTGCAGGATATTTTCATTCACTTAGAGCTGTTCCACTGCATGAAAGGTCATTTAAAAAATTTATCAAAAGTGACAAAAGAGTTGAAAACATGTACAGTCACAAACGATTTCTATTTCAAGTAAATTCTGTTCTTTTCAACTTTCTATGTATAAAAGAATCCCGAAAGAAAATGTAGCATAGTTTCCATCAAAATATTAAGTATTAATATTAAATATTAAGAAATGTTTCTTTAGCAGCAAATCAGCATGTTGCAATGATTTCTGAAGGATCATGTGACACTGAAGACTGGAGTAATGATGCTGAAAATTCAGCTTTGCATTACATGAATAAATTAAATTTTCAAATTATGTTAAACATTTTTAAACTGTAATAATATTTCACAATATCACTGTTTTTTAACAGTTTATTACTGTATTTTTAATCAAATAAATGCAGCTCTGGGAGAAAAAGATACTTTCTTCATTAAAAAAGTCCCAAACTTTTGAACGATGGCGTACTGTACATTCAAAACACAGGACTGACTGTATTCTGCTGCTTTGTGAATGTGGCACTGGATTCTCTTTTGTAAAGCATTTTTTTTGTTGAATTCTAAAGACAGACTCAAATCAATGAACCATCAAATCAATATAATATGCTACATGTGGTGAAAGCTTTTCCTACATGTCATGTTTCCGCAGTATTATGTATTATGTTTATGATCTGGTCCTACCAGGGACGAAGGGTGGCTGGTGCTGGTACGGTGTGTCTTTGCGTCGTGGTGACAGGTCTCCGGGTTCCTCAGACAGTGTGTCCAGGGGTTTTTGAGAGAGTCTCGGAGGAGGATGACTTTCTCCTTCCTCTTGCTGGCTATCGCTGTGCTCTCTACCTGCAGGACGAACACAGCGTGAGTCCCAGCATGCACCTGTCCCAGCGTGACCTAACTTACCCATCTAGATCCAGTTGACTAGACTAAGGAGTTCAAAGGTTGATTGCGATCATCTTGATGTAGAAGAATATAGACAATTAGGAGGTTATGACAAGCCTTTTTAAGCAAACAACTGCAGAATGAATTAATATTTTCATCTGGACAAGCTTGTTGGCCATCTTTGTAATGCACTTGCACATTTAAAAATAGACAAAGTTACTGCTCATATTTACATAAATGGGGAAAGACCAACATTTCCTAATGCCCACAACTGTTATGCTGTTGCGACATATTTTCAAATCAGCAATAAAATTTGACATGGATCACATTTTGAATAGTCTCTTTAAAAGTTACAAAAAATCAATGCCTTTATTAAAAATCAGAACTGAAAAACAGGACTTGAGGATTTTTGTATCTGGTAGCTGCTAGTATGCACATAAAAAACATACTTCACCTTTAAGCCTCATGTCATGTCGTATAGCAAAATAACACATAGCGTGCTGCAAGGATGACATATTTTTTGTAGGACAAAACCTAGAAATGAGTTTCCATTGTCCTGAAGTCAATGCAATTTTTGAATTGTTTTTTGTTTATTGGATAAGATAAGGTTTGTGGTTAACACAAGATCAGGATATATTAACGTTTTATTCTACATCAGTAATACCGCCTTGTGATTTTTTTAAAGGTTTTACTTACAAGTGGCTAAACGGGACTTCTGAAGTTTTCAAGGACATTAAACATCATCCCAACAAAGAGGTGAACTCATCGACTCAGTAGTCACTTTTGCAATCGCACTGTTTCTATTCACGCTCTTGCAAACTATTCTAACTCAAACTTTCAGGATTTAATTTTTTTTTAAATAAAGATTGAAATAATTGTCGAAGCTTAATGGTGGTGACGTTGAAGTCAAGCAGCCTTGGTGTAGTTTATAGTCTATGTTTAGCTTCTTCTTAAAAAAAAAATTCATTTGTGAAGATTATCACGATGAACAAATCATGTAAGAATTATAATTTTTTTTGGTCAGATCTGCAATAATCCAAAAGCCAAAGGAAAAATCCTATTGGGTTTTTGTTGAGGGAATCAGGGTGATGCTAACTTACTAAAATGGCTACCAAAATACGTCATCACAGCAGCGCTCTATTCAGTCTTCATTTATTTATCTAAGATTGGGACATTTTGGAAGTGGGAGATTAGATACAATTAGTGTAAAATTAGATAAACAGCACTTACTCAAAATTATTGTCTTCATTCCTTAATTTTTTATTTCAAGCTCCAAAAAAGTTTATTTCATAGTCTCTAATTCACAAGTAAATCCAAACCCATAAATAAATTATTACAACAGATCTGAAAATGCCAAAAATGTGCTGGCCGCATTTCACAGATATACATATTGGAAATATTTCAAATGCCATTTTATCAAATAGAACAACAAACAGAGTACAGAGTTCAAAGTGAAGAACAAGCATTTCACTTCACACAAATAAACCTGATTAAAGGAACTTAGAAAGAGGTGAGGAAGTACAATGCATGTATTTAGAGAAAGCATGTCTTCTTATTCAGAGTCCAAAGAGTGGAGGGGACAGTACATGTTTAGGAAGGGTCTACGGTGTGCCGGGTACGTTATTACGGCTACCGAGAGACAGATGAAGGACTGCTCAAGTTTTTCTGCTCACTTCCTGAGGTGTCTGCTGTGTCTCCTGTACATGAATATACAAACAATGGTAGTAATATTCAAAATAATAATAGAACAAAAATAGGAATTTAACAAAAAGAGGAGGAGAGACAGAGACAAAAAAAGTCTTGTCAGTCGAGTGCAGCAGAACTTCCAAGCAAGCAATCAGCTTTCCTTTACATAATCGTGCACTAAGATATTGTTTATGTCAAAATAAAATACTTAATCAATAAGTAATCAAACAGAAATTACATGTACCAATTTATTTTGTATTTGAAAAATAAACAATTAATTAAATCTATTTTATGTGCACACTTATTTTGCAATTATAAAATTAATCAATAAATGTACCATTTAATTTGTAATATTTCATTAAAAAATATTGTTAAATACATTTTCATGATATCCACTGACATAAAACCACTGCATAAAATAAACCAATGTATTAAATACATTTATTTTCTTGATAATAGGCCAAATAAATGTTTGTATTTCCAGCAGGGTTATTATGGTTAACTAACTGAAACTAAAATTAAAACCATAAAATCCATAACTCATAAAAACAATCATAAAAACATTTTTTGTTACATGATTTTTTTTTTTACTGTATATATTTTAACTAGTTGCCAAGGCAATTTCCAATTTTAATTTAGTTTAACTTGATGTACTAAAATAAACTACAAAATGTTAAAACTAACAAACAAATACAAACTGATTCGAAATATTATAATAAACAATATGATACTATTATTTTTACAATAGTTTACAATAATATGATAGTACTATTGTCTAAATGATACTAGAGTAACACTGGTTTCAAGATATCATTATTAATAATACCAGGCTTCATTTCCAAATTCTTATTGATGAACCATGAATTTACGGACCCAGAGTGATTTTTCATAACTAAATTATTTTCAAAGGTATTATTTAAATGCAGTAGTTTTGTAAAAGTTGTCATTGAATGAATTGAATAATAAATTGAAATAAATTAATGATTTATTTAATTGATTTCATTATTTAATTTAGAGAACATTGGTCCTCCATAATTCTCTGCACAGATTTATTTGAACCTGATTTTAATATATTTACTAGTGAGGGATTGTTACATGTACTTTCCTAGCTACCTGTATATTGTTCAAAGGAACGCTATTATCACTGCGTCCCAGTTTTTGTTCTGGACTTACCCCCGGCCCCACTGCTGCCTTGCTGCCCCTCAGTACTGACAAAAGACGCATTGCCATTGGGCTCTGAGCTGTTGTGATTGGCCCACTGAGCTTCGTTGGCAAAATGCTGTGCTGTGATTGGACTGGGCGTGTCTGGGCTGTCAGAGAGCCCCGCCTCCTGCTGCTCCTGCCTCTGAAAGTGCTGCTCCACCACCAGCTGCAGCTCTGCAGTCAACACAGGACACACAGCACAGCGCCACACAGTGGCCACAGGCTATCAGCACAGGCGTGCAGTGTGCGGAACAGTGTCCTCTGAACCCCATCCAAATGTGTGACATCAATCAAAGTACACTCAACGGGCGGCTGGGAAATGGAAAATGAATGACTTGCAAGATGTATGCATGCTATGTATCTTAAACAAAAAAAATGTTCTAACAAAAATATATGTAGTCATTAAAAGTATTTTTTTGCTACTTTTAAATTCAGGTTTGTTTCAGAAGTTGGGCTTAGGGCTGGGCAATATAGCAAACATTTTTTTTTTTTTTTTATAAAATTAAGAATATTTAATTAATATTAGATTATATTAGTAATGTTAATAATATAATAATAAACTTGCCAATGCTAGGCTGTTTTGTGCATATTAGCAGCGAGCCACAAGACAAGTCAAGATTGTGAAATGACTAATGACAAGCTCTTTAGGTAACATAATGGCCAAAAAACTCATGATATTAAATTAAATAATCATGATATTCTCAGTGTTGCTTCAGTCGATTTCGTCAGGAAAAAAAAAAACTATGTAAATATGAAAAATTAAATCATGAAAACTCAATATATTGCCCAGCCCTAGTTGGGCTGACATCAGCTTTGATCAACAGCACTATATTTCTTGGTGACGTATCAAGAGCTAATGCACTGTAAGCTGATAGCGCTCTCATGAAGCAGGTCTGAAATCATCTTAAGAGCTTTCAGAAGGTTTCATCTGCAGACCTCCAAATGTGACTGATGATGATGATGATGCCTAACATACTCATCTAGAATGCCTTAATTACCGATGTGTTCAAAATGATTGTTTAAAACAGAGAATTCATCATAACTGAAATACCTTGGGGAAAAATGAAAATCAAATCAAGATACAAAACAATAAAAAGTCAATCAGGGAATCCTGAATAATAAACAACTGGTTATAAAACAGAACCGTGATCTACACGATAGAGCGTAACAGATGTTGATGAGTTTGTTTCTTCATCAGGAGAAATTTAGAATTGCATCACTTGCTCACTAATGGATCTACTGCAGTGAATGGGTGCCGTCAGAATGAGAGTCCAAACAGCTGATAAAAACATCACAATAATCCACACCGCTCCAGTCCATCTTGTGAAGTGAAAACAGTGTGTTTGTAAGAAACAAAACCATCATTAAGATGGTTTAACTTGTTGAAGAAACAAACTCATCTACATCTTGGATGGCCTGAGGGTACATTTTCAGCCATTTTTCATTTTTGGGTGAATTGTTTCTTTAAATATGTTTCTGTAGAAGCTACAAATCTTGAAACAAAGAAATATGTTTCTTTTTTTGCTTCAAATCAAAGTATATAATATTGATCTCAGAGCTAGTTGGTTTAATTTGTGGCGTTGAACTCTTAATTGAAGAGTATCATGAAATCCCAATAGAGAAAGTGAACAGGGAAAACACTCCCGCAATCAAGAGCACTAAAAAGTGGGCACTCAATGAACCGCTACATACACTCAGCAGTTTTACCCTGGAATGAGTTCAGCTCACCACTTTATCGCTATCTAAAGCAATCTTCTCAAAACTTTTACACATCTTTTTTCACAGACAAGAGACCCCTACTTACACAAATGAGGTTCTAACACCATTAAACCATGACTAGCCCACGCCAGCACAGCACGCTAGCTTGGCATCACTGCAAATCAGATTGCTTTAGCTGTTTCTGCCCTCCACCGACCGAAAGGATGCTGAGTGTTCATTCAAAACTGCTCTGCCAGGCTCTCCATTTGAGGCCATCTCTCTAGAATGACGTATCTCTCTCTCCTCCCCCCACTCCAATCAATAGCTCAAGCTAATGCGAATTTAGCACGTCCATGCCAGGAAATGGCCTTGTCTATGAGTCAGCGAGGTGCACTCTACCGCTCTCCCTCCCCCCTCTCATTGTCTTTAAACCTCGACTTTGTTGCAAACGTGGCCTGGCGGACAGTGCACATGTTCCGGCATGTTGCACGGTGGCACTTTTGTGAGTTTGAGTCCAGTGTGTGTCATTACCTGCTCTCTACTGCCCTTGTAATTGGAAAAATAATAAAATAATGCACTGATAAAAGCGATGTCTGAAGAAAGATTTGTCACGTGTGACATCGCTGGGGTAGCAGGGGTTCTTCAGGTTTTATGAAAGTAAATTTAAGACTTTTTCAAGACCAAGTAAAGAAAATGTAAGGAATAAATTAAAGGGAACCAAATACTCCAATATGTTTTCTAAATGTGAATGTCTAGAGTGCACACAATGAGTTGCATTAGCAACACTTCAAAGTTCAAAAATACAACTTTTTAAATCAAATTAATTTAATTAATAATACAATTGTTACGGCTTAAATAGCTCTGCTCCCAACCCCTAAAATACTTTTACTGTAACTTCTGATCACACTGCAATAAAGGGATGTTTCCAGTGCAAATATACGATTCTTAAATCAAGAGAAATGTATGACAAGAAAAGAAGTCTTGACTTTTTTAAATCATCAAACTAATCAAAATGAAGTGAGTTTATGATTAGAACAAGAAAAGATACCTGCCAACGGGCTCAGAAAATCAACTTTACTAAAAGGGAAAACAAGTTGTCATATCAGATCGTTGTTTAAGCATAAACTCACCTAAGTTTGGGACATTTCTCAGGAAACAGGATCATATCTTCATTTTGCATTTGAAGTAAAATTATCTTAATTTAAGGATGTTATAGGTTTTGAAGATATTATTTTTTTTGCTAAATTTAATGCCATGACTTTCTTCTCTGATTTAAATCCTTTTAAGGCCTTCATTTTCAGAAGGGCGAATTAAGAGTTTTTGAGACATTTTGAGAAACCCTGAGTGGAAACCCCAAGAAAAGAGAAACAGTGAAAAAAAATGTAGGAGTGACAGAATCATTACAAAATTAGATTAAAAAACAACGGCAACTGAAAATCAGGAAGGAGTGAACAATAAATGAAGTTCTATTTGATAGGAAAACTAAAGAATCAAAAATTGAAATAAAATCTGAAAAGCTGTTCACTAGATGTATTGCCATGATCTGTGCAAAATACTTTACTTTTGAATTAAGCCACTGCTTATAATGGACACATATTTCATATTCAAATAAAATGTGTTTTAATGAAGAACTATGAATGGACACAGGCCGTGTATTGTATCTTGCACTGTGGGTTTAAAGTCTGAGACCACATTGAAAATCAGGCATTCAGAATTGAATTTGAACCCATAAATATACAAATGTTTGGGATTCTTACATTTCTAAAACAATTAAACACTCTAAATAAGACATTTTTTTAATCCTGCAGTATTTCTTGGCTATTAATCAAATCTGTGACAATGGTCATCTTAGATGTTCTTTCTTTTGTTGGAGCTCAAGATGCTGTTTGGATGATTCTCAAGTCATGCTGGGAAAAACAGACGCATCTTCACTAGTGTACTCAGACTTCTGACCTCACTGTATGTGGTTAAGTATTAAGAACTGTATTAATATCAGCGACTGATCTAGAAGCACGCGCAGTGTGAGTGGTCTGTTGAGTGGGCTGCATGTGTGGGTCATTGCTCCATCGGTGAAATATGTAGTGTGAATGTTAATGGAGAAGATGGCATGACTGAGTAAGTGTACTGTGGATCATACTGTACACACAGATGGCATAGACATTTCATTCCTACTATGCAGTAACTTTTCATTGCCTTAATATATCATTTTTTTTAAAGCTTGAAATCATATTACTAATCACATACAGGAGGGAATTTTACATAATTTCAATACAAATTAATTTAATAATTTATGCCCCTGATAATAAATAACGTATAACATGAAAAAGCTGGAGTATTATTTAGAACTTTTTCAAATGTTTATAAAAAAAAATTTTTCTGATCATGTATTTTTTTTTTTTTTTGATTGATACTGTACGGTTACAGTATAAAAACAGTTTGATAAAATCATTAGGTATAGCAAAATATCAAATGTAAACTAATGCAAGCTCTATCTTTGGCTCTTAATTTCCATAATCCAGTTAATTTCAAGTTATAAATATTAAAATTCAAGCTTCTGAGTTTGGCCTTTATTCTGAAAATCTGGTCCTTTTATTGAAATACTAAATTATGACAAAAGTGTATTTTTTTTTTTTCAAATGTTACCGAACTGAAATGGTACCGCATAACAGGAATGACTCAGATGGGATGGTTACGTAAGAGCCTGAAACGTCACATAATACGCAGATGGTGTTTATGGCTGGATGCGGGCCTCATACCTCTCATGGTCGGCGGCGTGTAGACGCTCTGTTTCCTCTGGGCTGGAGACAGCTGGGCACTCTGGGCCTGGCGTGGACAGTGGAAAAGCACAGCGTGAGAGAGGGGATCTGATTTCACGCAGACTCTATTTCAGGAGCTTTACTCCAGCAGGTAATCAATGACAACTGCATCAGCTCCATCCATCTCATAGCAAACCCTCCGCTGAGCACCATAGAGAGCTCTGCAGAGAAGCAGCCAGAGGCTTAGCTTACATACCGCCACGTCCACTAAGACGGCTGAAAAGAACACTGTGTGATGTCTGATACAGTGATGGTGGAGACGGGAGTGAGGGAGATCATATCTAATGCTCATTTTAAGTGCCAGGGTTAATCTCTCGTCTCTGTTATTGCTTTAGATAAGTACTCACCTCTGGTTGATTGCTTGTAGTCTGCTTGTCATCTCCTGAAGGGGAAAAAGAACAGGGGGGTTACTTCTAATACCATTTTAATGCTTTAGAAATGTAGGAAATGTAGCTACTATCTATCTATCTATCTATCTATCTATCTATCTATCTATCTATCTATCTATCTATCTATCTATCTATCTATCTATCATTTTGCCATTAATTGTAATAATCCAGTGAGATCTTTGTTTGCACAAGGAGTCTGACAACAGCTAGTGCCCCACACAGAGATCAGATCTCATCATGAATGAATGAATGATGCATTTATATAGCGCTTTATTGTGTATTGCTCTACACCCAAAGCGCTTTACAATCATGGGGGGGGGGGTCTATCCTCAACCACCACCAGTGTGCAGCATCCACTTGGATGATGTGACGGCTGACACAGAACAACGGCGCCAGTGCGCTCACCACACACCAGCTACAGGTGGAGAGGAGAGAGAGTCATAGAGCCAATCAAGTGTATGCGCTCACCACACACCAGCTACAGGTGGAGAGGAGAGAGAGTCATCAATCAAGTGTATGCGCTCACCACACACCAGCTACAGGTGGAGAGGAGAGAGAGTCATGTGTATGCGCTCACCACACACCAGCTACAGGTGGAGAGGAGAGAGAGTCATAGAGCCAATCAAGTGTATGCGCTCACCACACACCAGCTACAGGTGGAGAGGAGAGAGAGTCATAGAGCCAATCAAGTGTATGCGCTCACCACACACCAGCTACAGGTGGAGAGGAGAGAGAGTCATAGAGCCAATCAAGTGTATGCGCTCACCACACACCAGCTACAGGTGGAGAGGAGAGAGAGTCATAGAGAATCTCAGGCCATGTGACATTTGGCCAGGACACCGGTTTATGGGTTACACCCCTACTCTTTACGAGAAGTGCCATGGGATTTTTAATGACCACAGAGAGTCAGGACCTCGGTTTAACGTCTCACCCGAAGAAGAAACAGAAAAAACTGAGACAGACTAAATCCAGAAGAACTGTGGCAACGTCTCCAAGATGCTTCAAGTAAACTACCTGCAAAGCTACTTTTAAAAGTTTTAAGCACTTGTGTAAAAATGCTGTAAAATGAGGATGCTGCCAAATATAATGTCATAAATATATTTTCTTTATCAATTAACTAAATTAAAGCAGCTTTTGCCCTCGGTGCACTTGCTCATAGTTTTTCAGGAAGCTTTGCAGGTAGGTTTCTTGAAGCATCTTGGAGACGTTTCCACAGTTCTTCTGGATTTAGTCTGTCTCAGTTTGTTCTGTTTCTTCATGTTATTCCAGACAGACTGATGATGATCAGATCAGATCTCTGTGTGGAGCACTGGCTGTTATCAGACTCCTTGTACAAAGAAAAATCTCACTGGATTATTACAATTAATGCCAAAATGAATGTTTGAAAATGTAAACTGATATTTCATACTGACACAGTATTGCAAAGGATAGAAATAACTGACTTAAAACCATTTTTTAGATGGGCAGAATACTAGTGTTCTAATAATTTTGGCCACCAATGTATGTATGTATATGTATTAATGTGACTTGTAGGTGGAATATATATATACTACTGATCAAAAGTTTGCATGAAATTAATACTTGTATTTAGCAAGGATGCAAATTGATTAAAAATGAGAGTAAAGACATTTATACAAGTACAAAAACTTACTATTTCAAATAAATGTTGTTTTCAACATTCTATTCAATAAATAATCCTGGGAAATAATGCTTTTCCACAAAAAATACTTTTTTCAGCATTGATAATTTTTTTTCTTGTGCACCAAATCAGCACACTAGAATGACATCCAGATTCATGCAAAAGTATGAACAAACATTCAACGTTTTGTCAGAAACATTTTTAAGTGTTTCAGACAAAACACTTATTTTTTTAAGTGTTAAAATGTTAATACTTCTTTCAGAATGTTTAAAGAACATTTAAAAGTAACATTCACATAATGTTTGCAAAATTATTAAATAAACTCTTAATGTTCACATAACCAAGAAAAAATATTTTTAAAACATAAAAAAACATATAGGTTTTCATAATTTAATAGGAATGTTAGCAAAACTTGGAACATTTTTCATAGCTGCAATGTAACACATTTGTTGTTTTAGTTCAGGGAACACAACACGTTTTTTAACATTCAAAGAGTCACATCTAATCTGTAAGACTGGGTCACAGAAACGTCTGTGTGCTTCATTTCTCCTGAATTTCTATCTCCACAAATTCTGTTAAAGGACACTAAGAGAAAAGCCAAATTTAGACCAATTATATCTTCATCCAAGAATAGAATGCGTTAGGCGACTAACACAATTAGATTTTACATTCCACTCCCAATTTTCTTTTTCATAA
Organism: Ptychobarbus kaznakovi; assembly: GCA_027422405.1. Lineage (NCBI taxonomy): Eukaryota > Metazoa > Chordata > Actinopteri > Cypriniformes > Cyprinidae > Ptychobarbus > Ptychobarbus kaznakovi. Next base: position 26,157,234 of record CM049804.1, on the reverse strand, counting down.
TGCACAACTGCTTTTAGGAGGCCGACCCATTTCTTTCTGCGACTGCTCTAAGAGAGGCTTATGCATTATTTCAGATGTTATGAAATGCAGGGCTATTTGTTCAGTTCAGGACTTGAAAGACCAATTTATCTTCCACGGGCATCTCATGTATCTTTCAGAGCATCTTACAATTACATGCATGCTCTCAAAGCTTATGCGTCTCGAGTTTGACTCTGTCATCCCTGCATGGACTCTAAATGATTTCAGAAAATACTGGAATGTGCAACTTTTTTTAATTGGTGGATTTTGCAGTGAGGATCTGGAACATTTGCGATCTGGTATAATTGGACGGTTGTTATTGCTGTAGCTTCAATAAAACAGAATCATCAAATTATTCTTTATCATTTTGTCACAGAATTTATTCCACATCATTTTTTTTAGAAGAAAATATAATATTTTATTTAATAAAAGATTACATGCAATAATTGCTTTTGAAATAAGTCGCTAATGCTCACTAAGGCTACATTTATTTGATTAAAAATACAGTAAACTGAAATTTTATAAAAATGTAAGTCTTTAGTGCCACATGATCCTTCAGAATTTCTTCTAATATGCTGATTTGGCACTCAAGAAACATTTCTTATTATTATCAATATTGAAAACTGTATTTTTGTGGAAACCATTTTCCTTTTTTACAGAATTATTTGTTTAATAGAAAGTTTAAAACAACAGCATTTATTTGAAATCTAAATATTTTGTAGCAGTAATATTTTTTATATATATATTTTGGGGTGCTTTTATTATTAGATAGGACAGTTGAGTGAAGACAGGAAAGTGTTGGATGGAGAGAGGGGGCGGGATCGGCAAAGGACCTCGAGACGGATTCGATCTCGGGTCACCGTGAGCACAGTTGTGCCACATGTCGGCGCACTTACCACCAGGCTATCGGCGCCAAGTAGGGTCCATTTTCAATTGAGATTTATCTAACAAAATAAGCTTTCCATGATGTATGGTTTGTTATGATAGGACAATATTTGGCCGAGATAAAACTATTTGAAAATCTGGAATTTGAGGGTGCAAAAAAATCGAAATATTGAGAAAAACGCCTTTAAAGCTGTCCAAATTAAGTCCTTAGCAATGCATATTATTACTAATAAAAAATTAAGTTTTAACATATTTACAGTAGGAAACGTACAAAATATCTTCATGGAACATGATCTTTAATATCCTAATGAATTTTGACATACAAGAAAAATTCTGTTAAAGGACACTAAGAGCAAAGCCAAATTTAGACCAATTATATCTTCATCCAAGAATGGAATGCTTTAGGCGACTAACACAATTTGATTTTACATTCCACTCCCAATTTTCTTTTTCATAATGCAAAACTGCTTTTAGGAGGCCGACCCATTTCTTTCTGACCCATTTTGGCATAAAAGCTAAATCTATAATTTTGAACCATACAGTGTATTGTTGGCTATTGCTACAAATATACCCATGAGACTTAAGACTGGTTTTGTGGTCCAGGGTCACATATACGGAATTGTTTTGAATGTAGTCTATGATTTGTATTGTACTTTCATACAATGAAAACTATTATGTAGTCCGAGGACTGTATGCACTACTACTGGACTGACGTTACACTTGTTTATGGTGGAAAGAAGACTTTAAAAGCCCCTGATTTCTCTTAAAGCCACTGAGAATCTTTATACCCTCACCTAATAGCCACTTAAGACTTTAAATGGAGTCCGAGCAAATGCTGGATTATGACTTCAGACCTGACATTAAGTAGAAGCAGAGGCACACAGTGAACCAGTAGCCAGAAGAGCTTTCTGCTTTTATGGGCCCACTGGCTCCACACACGAGGACCTTATTACAAAAACGCTTCACACAAAATGTCCTTGCCAAAGCCACAGGTTCTGCTCCATGAACGCTGCACCAAATTACCACTCTAACCGCAATAACAAGCTAAGCCGCTCTTCAACTTCATCTTCTGCTCGTGGTTACGCGGTGCCCAGTTTATGACAAGCAGCAATCGTTTGACGCAAGTTCATAAAGCTTCAAAAACTTTAGTTATAAGGGACCGATTCCAAGTGTTTTGGATCAGAGGAGGAAATGCCAGCCAAACAAAGAGGTGCTTGTTTTGTGAATGCAGCTCTGTGCGTCCCACCTCCTCAACACGCCCCAGCAATCTACATCCAAAATCAGCAGGGGAAAATAGGCAGCCGGTCTCCGTACACAACCGCAACAACCACCCAGTGATCGTCTGAATCAATCAGGAAAAACAAACAGCTCTGAAATTACCAGCACTTCCCAGTCATTTGTCAGGTTTGAATGGCTTTGCTGGAGAGCATGTCATCTCTGTTGAGTAAGACCTGGTAACCGACGGGAGATGATAAACGCTCTTAGTCAAGGGAAGCTCGTGAGCTCATAACAAGGCCCTCTTCTCAAGCAGAACTGGCAGATGGCAATGCTGGCTCCAGCGAGGTTTGGATCAGCTTTATCAAGAAAACCAGCCATCTCTGCCAAGTCAAACACAAGAGTATGGGCACATATGATCTCTGTGAGCTTCCAGCCAAGACTAGTCCTGAACACTTGGATGAGGTGGATCATTGCTATGTTTATTCACTGCTATTGAACCATTTATGAAGACACTCTGACACTGGATGTTCAAGAAAATATATCACTGATTCTTGAGACTCAGGACAAAAACAGAACACATCTTTACCTGTCATTAGTTTTGAAAATACGTATTATCACTGGAATGTTCATAATACATATAAAACACTTTAATTGTATTATATTTATGGTTTATTTTAGCAAAATTATGACATTAAATATAACTCACAACCCCTAACATCACCTCAAACCAATTCTTTGTACATATTAAAAATAATATAATATAATATTTAAAAAACATCATTATGTTAAAAAGTGTAATGTAAAAAAATATACCTGTTTTATAAGGTTTTACAGGTTTGTCTCTCTTTTTGTAAATATTGCCAGGTATCTGATATATATATATATATATACAATATCTGGTGAGTAACACAATTATACAGTGTGCTTATTATTTTTTCTGTCACAAACATTTCAGCATATCAGCTTACATTGTAAAAACAATGTTTGGGAATTTCATATATGTTTAATATTTTAAGCAGGTCCTGTTAGCAATTAGATTTAAACATTTGTGATATGCAAAATAAATGGAAAACTATAATAGTCTTTCTGAGTTTAGTAGATAGAGCTGAAAATGAATTTGAAACCATCATATAATATCAATGCTAAATTTACAAGTATTTATCAACAAAATCACAATCTTTGTGAGGAAATTAAAGAAACAAGACCCAAACATGTGAAAACCTCTGAAAATGCTGAAAAATATTCATTATAAACAATTCTTTAATACACAGAGTAAACTTGATTTTTCAGTTCTCTTGTCTGTTTTGTCCTAATTCTCAAAAATCACAGATATCTGCCCTCAAAGTAGCCAGTGCATTCAAAGGATTCAGTCACAACATGAGCATATGACATTATGTGTTTTCTGCATTCAAGTGTTTCTGGGAAGGTCCAACTTACAAGCTCGGAAGTCGCAATTACGATTTGATGCGTTATAGATTTTCGGTCTGAATAAATTGGACGCATTGAGCAATTTCATATTTCTCTCTTTTCACTTGACAAACACAGGAAGCGTTTTTAGCACTAATGCAACACTGTAGATCAAAGGATGCACATTAGGTGTGGAAATGATGCTTTATCTGTGTATTTTATCATTTTCATGCTGCCGCAGAGAATTATGGGAAGTTTTGTCTCACAAGCCTGGCGCTTCATAAACGTGGATAAATAAGAAGTGCAAGCTTTGTTGTTATTCTTCATCAAAATACAAAGTACAAGGTAAATTATACAGACTACGTTTGCAATTAAAACGTAATTATGAACGATACCAATTAGCTTCCACCTTCATTGTTTAATTTCCAAGCAAAAACATTGTGATGGCATTCATGTATGCCCAAATCGTGAACGTTATCGTTCTGACATGACTTGAAGGCAGCATTTGTTTAGACTCTGGAATGGTTTCTCTACATTTAGAGTGCCAAAACACGGTTTCTCGTGTGGGTTGTTGAGTGGGATTAGGGTCGAGGTTACCGTGTTTACTGATGACGCTAATGTGCTGGCATTTCCCTCAAGGGGAAAACATTATGGATTCAGCTTGCAGGTGGAAAACATGAACTTCCTCAGGATAATGTAGGTTTGAAAACTAAAGTCCTCAGGTATAAACCACACGAATGTTCCATGAAAGTCTTTAGGAACAACTACAGTATTTTACTGTATGTAGTTTCTGTCTCAGAGTAAAAATGTAAAAAAGTTAATTGTGAGTGTAAAATAAGAAATCAAGTGAGATAAAATGTCACATTGTGATTTAAAATTCACAATTGCAGTATGAGAAAAAAAGTTGCAGTTGAGATGTAAAGTTACAATTGTGAGATATAGATTAACAATGAGAGATAGAAAGCCACATTGTGAGATTTAAAGTAATTGTGAAATACAATATAAAGTCACAATGTGAGATACAAAATCACAATCATGAAATAGTCATAGTTACAATTGTGAGATATATTTTCATATTGTGAGATATAGCCACATGGAAATATTGTGAGATATAAAGTCAATTATGAGATTTATAGTCATTGTGAGATTTGTCACATTTGCGAGATATATAGTAATATTGTGAGGTATAAATTTACAATTTTGAGATATAGTCACATTTGTGAGATATATAGTGATATTTTGAGATAGAAAGCCAATTATGATACATATAGTCATATTGTGAGATATAGTCACATTTGTGAGATACATTCACTGCCCATTTTATTAGGTACACCTTGCTAGTACCGGGTTGGACCCCTTTTGCCTTCAGAACTGCCTTAATTCTTCATGGCATAGATTCAACAAGGTGTTGGAAACATTCCTCAGAGATTTTGGTCCATATTGACATGATAGCATCACGCAGTTGCTGCAGATTTGTCGGCTGCACATCCATGATGTGAATCTCCCGTTCCACCACATCCCAAAGGTGCTCTATTGGATTGAGATCTGGTGACTGTGGAGGCCATTTGAGTAAAGTGAACTCATTGTCATGTTCAAGAAACCAGTCTGAGATGATTTGAGCTTTGTGACATGGTGCATTATCCTGCTGGAAGTAGCATCAGAAGATGGGTACACTGTAGTCATAAAGGGATGGACATGGTCAGCAACAATACTCAGGTAGGCTGTATATGAAGTCATAATTGTGAGACAGTCACATCATTAAATAGAAAGTCACTGTTGTGAGATTTAAAGATGTTGTGAGATATAAAGTCACACTGGGACATATAAGATCTCATTTGGAGAGTTAAATTAATACTGTGAGATTTATAATCACATATAAAGTCAATGTTGTGACATATAAAGCCATGGTTGTGGGATATAGTCACATTGTGAGATACACGGTCATATTGTGAGATTTAAAGTCACCCTGTGAGATATAAAGTCACATTGTTGTATGTAAAGTCACCATGTTGGATATAAAGTCATAATTTCCTTTTTATTTACTCTGAGGCAAGAACAGGCTTCTGTATTAACCTTCTAAAGGGTCATTTGCAGATAGCTATAATTGAATCTCAGCAAAATACATCCCATCCATTTCCCAAATAACCCTGAATTCCACTCATAGATAAGCCGTATCATTCTACATTGAGGTTAAACTGAAAGTTCACCCAGAAGAGACAACACTTGAAAAAGATGAAAGAGCTAAAGTGCATTGGGCCACACAGCCTGTCCGGCTGCATATGCTGACGCCATAGGTGGGTTGTTTGTGCTGATAGCGGCCTGTTGACCGTTGCCACATTCACAGTGTGTTGTGCTGTTCCGACCCAAGGCTAGATTACAGACGCTCCGATGTGAAATGACCTCGTCAGACCTATCAAGTTGTCCTTTAAACCAGAAGAGCACATTTCCTCCTACAATATCATATAATGATTGTACATGAGAATTGGAGAGGGCCTATTTTCATAACAATACAAAAATCCACGGCTTTATGTAAACAATAGCGGAAATTCAAAAGAAATACTCCACAGCTGAAATAATACAGCAACCGAACCTTGAACAACACCTCCAAATGATGCACAAATAGACCAACTCTTGTTTGTTATTGAAAAGAACAGTCATGGGTTCTAGTACTAATGAATTAGGGATGCTGATCCAGTTAACCGTATTAGAGTAAAAACCGTATAAACCTTATTATAACATATAGAATTAGAGATCTGCACAATGAGAGAATACTGACAGCTTTACCCTAAAGTTCCAGTTTAATGAGAAACAGATCATTCGCTGTAGATTCTTATCTTAATTTAGATGCTCAGAAAGGCTGTAGTTCAATAGTGCCTTGTTTGCGATGACCCAACGGTCCATGTAGGATGAACCAACTCTTTCAGTGACTACAAAGAAGCATACAACTTGTTTAATGGTTTAAGGCTCTTACCTGATGCACTGGGCTCATTGTAGATGACCAATGTGGCTGGAGTTGGTCTGCGTTTGCGAATCTGAAGAGAAAAATTATTCTATTATACTAATTATACTGCCATTAACAAAAGCACAGTGGAGGTAGTAAAACTCATTTAACCGTGTTAAAATCAATATGAGACACATCCTTAAGTGGCTTATCGGTTTAATTTAATACAATGTCCTGCTGGAAAAACCCCAAGCCTAAGCTGATTCGCTGGTTTAAGCTGATCCCCCAGCCCTACCATGTATGTATATATATATATATATATATATATATATCATAATTTAGATTGCAGTTGCAGTTATTGCTGGGCATGGTACTTTTTGGTACTTTTTAAGCACTAACTGACAATAACAGATGGAACATGGGCGTAAAATGTTCATTCTGACTGATTTAACCCATGTGTCCAGACACCAGCATTTGTTGGGTTATTCACTGGGGTCAATACAATCAATTCCCTGAAGAAGGCTGCTGGGTTTAGATCCCTTTTAGCCTCATAACATGCTGTCTCAACACATGTGAAACAGCATGAGCTCACACTCAACAATGTCATCCACCTCCATGCGGTTTGAAATATACTTGAACATCAGTCTATTTTGAATAAGAGATAACCTATACGAATGACCCGATGTGTGAGAGAGATTCAGGAGCCGTCACTTGACCTATCAAGCAAGTACTGCGTTCTCACAACGTCAATGTTTGTTGATCGTGTACATCTGTTATCAAGCCCAGCCAACTCACTAGTTGCACGACCACAAGTTTCTCATGACCTTGCTGGATGTTGCTGCATTATATAATGCAAATGCTGCTGATGACACCAATGTAACATTATCTTAAAATTGCAAAAGCTGAGCAAACACTACTACCTAACAAGAAAAAAAGACCTTGGATTGGATCTTAAAGCATCTTTCAATTTGCAGATATTATTTAATCAGGGTCAATACATACAAATATATGTAAAATACATAAATACAGCACCTTTAACACTAAAATCTCTATAAATGTTCACCATTTTAATTTGACAACACCCATTTTTATATCTTTTAATTCTGGTGGGAGTCATGGGTTCCTCTAAAGGCAAATGATAACTGACTAAAAGTACTTCTCCTCCTGCAGGGTAAGAATCTGAACTACTAGCCTGATGGTGCCAGCACATAAAATCACTGAGCCCTGAACCTGCATCAGACAAGGCTCTTTATATATATAAAAAAATGCTCCAAGAAACAAGAGCGAACACTGCCTTTACTGATAGAGAACTTGCTCAGCACAAGAGAGACTGCCACTGATTGAACAAGTCGGCATCATCATAAAATCAGCCCAGCACTTTCCTGTTATGACATTGTCAGCAACAGCACCAACATCAAACACTTTTACTGCCGGGCATGACGCCTCACCGCTGGATCCGGATCCATCAATGAACAGCTCTACTATAGCAGGAACACAATAAGAATCTATTCTGCTGCACGAATGACAATTTTACAAAAAACTTTTTTTTTTACCAGCAATTTACACTCTTTGAATCACTCCCGTCAAAATAGTCTACAAAAACATTTTATATTGAAATCTTACAGCAAACAGCAAATGCTTAATTCCCTCCTTGCACTGAAGTGCATGCGAAACACTATTTGATCAAGCCATTGCAGTGGTGTGCATTAAAAAATTACATATTTTCCAAGCACTACAATCTCACCATGTACAGTATTACATCATATCATAAACCTGATTTTGGAAGCAATCTGCACAGATCTGATGCTTTAAGACAGCCTCAAGGGAGCCGAAGAGCAATACAGGCCAGTCTCCATTAGACACAATGCAATAAAAGAGCTTCTCTCTACTTACATGCTCGGCCGCCTGGGGATCCAACTGGCTCTGGAAGAGTGGAACAGAAAACTGAATTTTCTTAGGACTGTTGGGCTCCATGCTGAACAAGAGAGCTGACGGAGAGAGAGATGGAGACAAACTGGACCCTACTTATCAGCCCCTGCGATTTTCTCTCCCTCCTGTACGGCCCGCCTTCCTTTACTCCACGGAGAGAGAGAAAGAGAGAGAGAGAGAGAACGAGCCACACAGACAAACGGCAGAACAAATAGTCAGTCTGTCCTTCCCACATTCGTGTTGTCCCACTCACTTTGCTGTGGTGCTGTGTCCCATAAACCTCAGAGAAGCCGAGATGGCTGCAGGTCTTCTCAGTGGGAGTTTTCTAACTGCTCCGGGACACGCTCAGATCTCTCTTTGCTTTGCTCTCTCTCTCTTTTTTTCTCTCACTATCATTAGCAAGACTCCGAGAAATGCAATATAAGCCCCCACCGGGATCTGCTGATGCTCCTACATTATTTATGATCCTGATTCAGGATTCTGTCGGCAGTTTTCACATCACATGGCCGGATTTCTCTGCATGGACACGGGTGAACTGTGAGACAAGAGAATGTTCTTTATAATGTATAACAAGCTCTATCACACTGGCACTTCATTTATGGATTTTTAATTATTCAGGGATTCTTGGGAGGTGGGAATGATTCACTGTCGTTTTATTTTTAGCCAGAGCGGATTTAGTATAAATCTAGGGTTTGAGATAAAAGTGAAGGATGTTTTTTGTGTGTGTGTAGTAATATGTAAAATATTAGATGAAGATTCAAGTACTTTTGACACAAAGGATTTCTGTGGCATCTGGGACTGGCATATGGATTCATTAAATAAAGATTGCACTCACAAAGCTCAATTTCTAGCTCATATTTTATATTTAGCAGTACTTTTTAAGGCAAACATCACTATTGCTAGGTTTTGGTATATGAACAAAACTTGAACCATACATAAAAGGTATATTAAACTTGAGTGCACATGTTGATCTGTACTGTCTGGTCTAAATACATGATTGACAGCTCAAATTATATGGTATAATGAGGTAGATGTGTGCTATTATGTTTCTAGACTTACTATTTTTGCATGGCAGATGATAAAACAGGCAATAAATGAATGAATAAATCCCATTGAAAATCATAAAGACCTGGGAGTGAGATTATTATAAAAATTATTTACTTGGGCTATAAGTAACAAAAATACATAACCTTGGCAACCAACCACAACACCCTTTGTGCCACTGAGTTTTGCACATACAAACACTCCCTTATAAAATGTTTTTTTTATATATTAATATAAATCCAGGCATGAAATTCATAACTGTAAAACACCATGACATTTCTACTAGGTTTTCCACAACCTTGAAATAAAGCTTGCATTAAACATAAATATTAGATGGAAAAACCTAAAACAAAACTTTAAAAACTAGAAATGTTGCCTTTGTAACTAACTGAAAAAATAAGGTAAGAACATTTTGATAATAAAAAGGGTTTAATTAAAATAATAAATTGATATTGTTAAAAGCAACTTTTACATTTTATTAAAGAAAGAATGTGCAATTCAGTTTTAGCTGCATTTTGGAGCTTACCATTACAATATGTTCAATCCAATTTAACCAACTGTTTTTATCATGCATTTTGACTATTGGTTATCATTTTGCAGAAATATCTACATTTCCCCCTTCAGGTTGTGTTTTAGACAGGGCACAGACTGATGACCTATTTTCAATGGCAGATGTCCAGTGACCCGAGCAAGCAGAATAGGTGGCGTCTGTCCTGGGTTACGGTTAGGATCAATACATGGTCACACTTTGAACTATCACGCCCAATATCACGCCACCGTTTACTTTCGTTATCCACTAAACAATGCCATTGCTGCTTTTTCAAGGAACTGGAGAAAAGTGAGATGGAGATAATATACAGTTTAAGTGTGTGCCATATGTGTGTACTTTAGTATTATATATACATTTTTTGGTGAATATTTTAAACATTTAGAGTTATCTTTTATTATTATATTTGTAGTTTTTATTTTATTTTAGTAATTTTGCTATGTGCTTTTGTCATTTTAATTAAAATTTTGTTTTTAATATTTATATTTATCTTTTTTTTCAGTTTTTCACTCTCTTAAGTTACTAAACTGATTGTCATGAATAGTTGTTTTTATTTATACGTTATATATAACTTATAAATACTGTATTTATATTCCTTGATTTTTAACTGCCACTCTACTCTTCCATAAAAACACCACAGTCATAGCTAAATAAATTATTCCGAAACAGGATGTTTTCTGTTTTCCCCCCCCCGCTTGTTAAACTAGATTCAACAAATAGTATATTATAGTCAGGACTCAGCTGGTGTAACCTGGGGTTAGCCTGAGGAAAAAAAGAGAGTCTATGAATCCTGAAGAAACAAACTCACATCGGGTCACCCTGTTGACCTCTGGAACAAATAGGACCAAACCACCTGACCTCAGTCATGTTTACACCCTGTCCTCACTGGACAGTTTAACCATTTAGGTTAAAGCTCGACCTCATGACCCTCATCATCAGGAGCAGGTAATATCAGGGAGGAAATTACTGGAGCGTAGTGAACGTCATAGGGCGGAGAAGGCACAAAACAGGCACTGTTTATTACCCACGTCCCAGTGCGTCTGACAGAGTGTTATGCAAGATTTAACAGATATGCTTTTATTTCACAGCGAGTGCAATTAATCTGAACAGTAGAGGTTTGTGTCACACGAGCTGTCAAAATCATTGAGGTTTGATGAAAAAGCAAGGTGATGTCATTGAACTGACCAGGTTGTCCTGTCCAAGTATCCATTTGTGTATTCAAGAACACACAAGGACAAAAGTACAAGCATGTCCTTGAGTTCATGCGTGTTTGCCTGAAGCAAGAGAGAGAGAGATGAAGAAAAGTGGGATTGAGTGGTCGGGAAACATATCCAGCAGCACCCTCTCTTAGACGTGATGGTGAGTGAAATCCAATAGTGCCGGTAATAAAGTTAATTTTCCCTGACTACTCTACTCAGTCTGTCTCCTCTGTAGACGAACATGAAACACCCATATGCTGCTGTACTGGAGCTGCTCTAACAGTTCGAAATAAAAATCCCACTCGATCGTCAAGTTATTCAACCCATTTCTGTATATATATATATATATATAAGTCAGTATCCCCCAGGTCTAATGTAGCCTTTTTATGTTAATGGCCACCCTCTGAATCTATTCAAGCATGCACAAAATATCAAACTCACTCTCCTGCCAAACTTCTATCTCAGAGATGTGTTGTCATGGTAACAGTGGGCCGAATTGAGCTATGTATCAAAATAATTTTTCTGACCCACAGGTATTTTCATCGAAATACTTGGCTAAACACAGCAGTAGGAGTCTGCCATTAACATTGTTGCCCATTTAAAAATGTTAAGCACAAAGCATAAGCACGATCAGGACTAAAAAAAAGTGCAGCAATACTGAAAAACATAGCCTGTATCAGATCAAGCATGATTCAAATACAGGACAGGACAATTAAAAATGGGGGAAATCTCATTATGAAATGTTTTTCTCGAATACACGTTGGACACAATTATTGGTATCCCTAGAAATTCTTATGAGTAAAAAATCTCTGATGTGCTAATTTTGAGCACTCCAGGGTGATTATGAACATGCAATTATCCCGCCATGGCTTCCTGTTTCACAGAAATATAAATAGGAGGGAAAACAAAGCCCAAATTCCCTTAATCATCCATCACAACGAGAAAAACCAAAGAATATATTTCTGATGTGCACGCAAAAGATAATTGAGCTTCACAATAACGAAGTGGCTTTATGAAAAGAGCAAGAACAGTGAAAATTCCCATTTCCACCATCAGGATAATAATTAAGAATTTCCAATCAACATAAAATGTTATGAAACTGCCTGGAAGAGGACGTGTGTCAATATCGTCCTAATGCACGGTGAGAAGGAGAGTTTGAGTGGCTAAAGACTCTCCAAGGACCGCAGCTGGAGAATTGCAGAAATAGTTTAGTCTCGGGGTCAGAAAACCTTAAAAAAAACTTGTCAAACAGCACCTACATCACCACATGTTGTTTGGGAGGGTTTCAAGAAAAAACATCGGCGTGGCATAGAGGCAATCAGTCTGTGGCACTGCTCAGGTGTAATGGAAGCCCAGGTTGCTTTGATAGTGGCCTTCAGGTCATCTGCATTGTTTAGGTCATCTGTATTGTATAGATTCTCTATGGGGTTCAGGTCAGGTGAGTTTGCTGGCCAATCAAGCACAGTAACACCATGGTCATTGAACCAGCTTTTGGTACCTTTGGCAGTGTGGGCAGGTGCCAAGTCCTGCTGGAAAATTAAATCAGCATCTCCATAAAGCATGAAGTGCTCTAAAATTTCCTGGTAGATGGCTGTGTTGACTGTGGACTTAGTGGACCAACACCAGCAGATGACATGGCAGCCCAAATCATCACTGACTGTGGAAACTTCACACTGGACTTCAAGCAACATGGATTCTGTGCCTCTCCACTCTTCCTCCAGACTCTGGTACCTTGATTTCCAAATTAAATGCAAAATCTACTTTCATCTGAAAAGAGGACTTTGGACCACCGAGCAACAGTCCAGTTATTTTTCTTCTTAGCCCAGGTAAGATGCTTCTGATGATGTTTCTGTTTCAGAAGTGGCTTGGTAGCCCTTTTCCTGAAGATGTCTGAGCGTGTGGACTCTTCTCAAGCTTGCGGTCATCTCTGTTGCTTGTGCACATTTTCTAACCCAATTTCTTCCTTCCAGTCAACTTTGCATTTAATATGCTTTGATACAGCACTCCTTGAACAGCCACCCCTTTCAGTAATGACCCTCTGTGACTTAGTCTCTTTGTGGAGGGTGTCAATGATCGTCTTCTGGACCATTGCCAAGTCAGCAGTGTTCCCCATTATTGTGGTTTCAAAGAACAAGAGATACCCAGAATTTATAGTATGGATGGTCATTTATTAAAACTCAAATGTAAATATTCTAATATTTTGAGATACTGATATTTGACTTTCATTAGCTGTCAGCTCTAATCATCAAAATAAAATAAAAAAACCTTTGAAGTGTTTTACTTTACATGTAATGAATCTGAAATATATGAATGTTTACTTTCTGGAAGCCGAGTTACCTGGTTAAACACTGTAAATGGATTCCTGGACTGGGCTAGATCTTCAGTCACCTCTCAGATCCTAAATACACACAGCGTGTAAAACTAATAAAATATGAAAAACATGCTGTGAATAAATGCACTTGATTAAGACGACTAATGAACTGTTGATGACAATAATAACAATCATTTGTAAATTTCATTTCAATCTCATTAATAAACCAAAAACGAAAGCATAATAATATATCGGAGTGTCTATTTACACTTAGTGCAAATAGCCCGCCTTGTTGGTAGAGGCTATTTACACTAACTCCGCCCACCAACGTGTGATTAGGATAGTCAATATTATAAAAAAACAGCCACAAATGATCAGCTCCAGTGGTGCAGATGGTAAAGTGTGTGCTGTGGTCTTTTTGACGCAATCGACCCTTAGTGTAAATAGCCTATTTCGCTATTTAGCCTTGGTGCAAATAGCCGTTGCCTAATAATAAATAGACATTGTAAATCCACCCTTAGGACTTTTATGGGGTGAGGCATACCAAAGGTTTGCTGAACACAAATGTGCAGCTCATATTTTTAATGAAGCGCTTATATGATTTTTTTTCTGTACAAGTGTTATTACAGCTGTAAAAGTGGAATTTGCAGGAAAGAGAGGTAAACATTCCCTTTCTGGTATCCTTGCACATATCGTTAAAAAGTTAAACTGTTTTAATAGCTGAAAATTGGGTGTAATTTTACATAGACAAAAAACTAAGCTTTTAAAGGAATGGTTGTTGCAGAAGCTCACTCAAAACTTAAAATTAGCTGAAAATGTACTCACCCCCAGGCCATCAAAAATGTAGATGAGTTTGGTTTCATTATCGAAGCAGGTTTGGAGAATATTAGAATTACATTAATTGCTCACCAATGGATCTTCTACAGTGAATGGGTGCCGTCAGAATGAAAGTTAAAAAAACAAAACAACCTGATAAAAACCTCACAATAATCCACAAGTGATCTACACAGCTCCAGTCAATCAATTAATGTCTTGTGAAGTGAAAAGCTGTGTTTTTGTAAGAAATAAATTAATTGTTAAGACGTTTTTAACGTCAAATCTTTGTTTCTAGCTATCCATGCTGGAAGAGTCCTCTATCCATAATATTGCTTTCTCCATTGAAAAATTTGTCTCACCTGAATCAGGAGAGAAATATGCACATAATAAGCACCGTTGACGAGTGAAATCAGTCCAAAACATTTCTAAACTAATATGGCAGTGGATTTTATTGTGAGAGGACAACAGGGGATTGATGTTTCTGCTGGAGGAAGCATTATTAAGGATTATGGACTTTGGCCAGAAGCAACAGTTAAAACGCCTTAATGATAGATTTGTTTCATACAAACAAACAGCTTTTCATTTCACAAGTTGGTAATTGATAGATTGGAGTGGTGTGGATTATTGTGATGTTTTTATCAGCTGTTTGGACTCTCAGAATAACTCTGACTCCATTCACTGCAGAGGATCCATTATTGAGCAAGTGATGTAACGTTGAATTTCTCCAAATCTGTTCCAATGATACATAATACAAACACCATCTCCAGGAACTCAAACAAAGTTATGACTCAGTGTATGTACAAAATAAATACATCTTTATTAATGATTTGCATTAAGATTATCCCTCATGCATCCCAAGTGGAAAGGGAGCATGTCCCCTTTGTCGCATAAATCAATTAGTATTACAGCTCATTACAGCTTAGACAAAAAAACAAACACTCATTCACACTGAGGAAAATTAAGTCGAACACTTTAAATCCTCATCAGAAGATTTGACAGACTATCCTCTGATTTTTGCAAGAATAAAATATATATTTAAGGGTGTGCTAATGTGTGTGCATATATATATAAAGAGTATTTAGTGCTTTTTCTTCTCACAGGACAGTATGTTTATGAATGTGCTTTGAAGGTTTAAGTGTCTATACATACAGTATGTGATAGACTATCAACGGGAAATGAAGACAGCGGTGTGCATTTGAGTAGAACAGTAGTTGTGATTGGTCAGTTCAAGTTTGAGACAAAAAAGTGAAATGTATTGCACAGTTAGTTCCTCACAGAGGCTGAATTAGAAAACAAGTCTGATTACAGTAGACGTTTTTGTCCTAGACAAAGACACACTCACACAGAAAAATGTAGTCTCCCACAAATCTTTTCAACCGCTGCAAACATCCAACAAGACCTGCATCACATACTTAAATACATCCCAAAAGATTCATTACATTGCAGTAATATGTACCAGACGGATACCACAATAAGCTGCGCGCCGTTTGCGGATTCGGACAAATGTGTAATCTGGACTCAAACGCATAAGCAGATTCCCTGCGGCTCTAAAGTCCAGATGCAGTCGAGTCTGGAAGGGCTTCACAGACCGAACCAGAGAGAGGTGCTGGGCCGTTCTCAGTGCAAAGCTTTAACCAGTGTTCGTTGTGACTATTTCACAGGATTGACTTCTTCTTCACCTGCCGAAGGAAACAAAACAGTGATATTGATTGAGAAGATAGTTCCAAAACCTAGTGGGCTGCCTGCTTACTGCCTTCTAGAGAGTGTACAAGTACACAGCCCACACAAATAGTGGATCAAATGCTGAATATTTTTCAAGTGACTTTTTTTCCAACAAGATTACTCAAGCACCAAATCAGCATGTCAGAATGATTTCTGAAGGATCATGTGACACCGAAGACTGGAGTAACGGTGTTAAAAATTCAGCTTTGCCATCACAGGAATAAATTACATTTTAAAACATATTAAAATAGAAAACCGTCTGTACTAATATGTCACAATATTATGTTTTTATCAAATAAATGCAGTTTTGGTAAGCACAAGAGACTTATTTAAAAAAGGTAACGTATACATCTCACATTCAACAGATCAACAGTTCTGTATTGAGCATAATGTGATCCATCTAAACCAACCTCCATCCTCTGTTATGATGCTTACACAGGGGGCTTCCTGGCTGGGAGCGGAGATCTATGCGGTGACACAGCAGCCAGAAGCTCGTTCACTATCTCCTGCCTGATTTCATGTGCGATACTTTCTTTAATCTGCGGGAGGAGGAATAAGAAATGATGTTAGACTGCATTAAAGACAGGAAATCAAACACTAAATATACAGTAAGACCTAAAATGCTGCATAGGGACTCGAATCGGTAAAAAAGTATGTTTATTTACACAAATGTTTGGCAACACACCACTACTATTCCTTCAAAAAATAGGTTACACTTTATTTTAAGGTGTCCTTGTTACAGTGCAATTATACATTTAAGTACGGAGTAATATTAATTAACTACATGTACTTACTATATGGTTAGGATTATGATTTGTTTTAGGGTTGCTTGCATGTAACTATGCATAATTAATTGTTATTATAATAGTAAGTACATGTAACGTGTAACAAGGAAACCTTAAAATAAAGTGTTAGCAAAAAGTACTTTCTGGAATATAAGAAAGTGTTCCTGTGGCTCAGTGGTAGAGCATTGCGTTAACAGCGCAAAGGTTGTGGGTTCAATTCCCAGGGAACACACATACTGACAAAAAATGTATAGCTTGAATGCACTGTAAGTCGCTTTGGATAAAAGCATCTGCTAAATGCATAAATATAAATGTAATAAGCATATTTGTGCTGAATGAGAGTGGTACACAAGCTAGTTTCGCATGAAATAAATGAATTTAGGCTTGGCATTTAAATGTCTTGTAACTAGAAAAGCTAAACTTTTTATTCTGAAAACAGCTGAACTACTATAATACTACTGAAAAAGTTAAATTACAACTTTAGGTTACAGCCCAACACTGTTTGGGAACTGGTCTCTATAAACCTGCCATAAAACAACAAGGTCATTTATGTTAAAAAATTTGAACAGTTCTTCATATATGAAATCCAAAGAACTGGCAGTGCTGTGCGGTGTCAAACACATATTGACACACCGATGAGGAACACCAGGTCTTGTCAGGCTGTTACATCACTCCACAGGCCATGAAAATACCCAGGCGACTACAAGGATCCAATTCAGTCCAAGTTTCCCTTAGAAGCATCAGAATTGCTGGACCATCATGGCAGTATAGTAAATTTGCATAAATTGATGCATGATATTTCATGAGCAAATCTGTCAATCATCACAAACACCACAAAAAAACTAGTACAGCTACAAAGAACTGTGTCAAACGGTGCCAAAGACAGTTAAATATGATTTTTCCACTTTCTTTTGAGATGGAGAAGGAAACACATGCTGCTTTTGTGTCTTCAGGTTTGACATAACGTCATTTCTAGATTCTTTGGCAGAATCTAACAGTATTTCTCACAAGTCTCTCTATGGAAGTTTATTTCCACCATGGAACAAAAAATGAATGCATGAATAAATAAATAAAAGGTGAGTATTAATTGTGACTTTTTATCTCACAGTTTAAGAGTTAAAGCAAGATTAGCTGAACAAATTTTGGAATCCAACAACCCTACTGACAATTGAGAGTTTATATCTCACAACAGACTTTCTTTGCAGAAATTAGTATTTATATCTCGCAAGTCAGACTTTTCTTCTCACAATTCAGTTCAGAAGAGGTTTACATCTCGCAAATCAAACATTTCGTCACAGATTTGAGTGTTGTATCTCACAATTCAGACTTTTCATCTCAGTATGGCAAGATATTATCTCATAATTCAGACTTTTTTCTCAGAATTGTGAGATACAAACTTAGAATTGTAGAAAAAGTCAGAACTGTGTGATAATCTTATCTTCTTTAAAAAAAATATTTGGTGAAAATAAGACCATACAATTCTGATTAGTCATGGCATTTAGCTGTCAGTTATGTCTTAATATTAGCTGTTGGCAATGCTGTATATTAGTCCTCTCATCAGGGTAACTGTATTAGTTCCCTCACCTCCTGTATGAGATGTTGCAGGTCACCATTCCCTCCACTTCTACTCCTCCATTCTGTGGGACTGCAGCACTCTGTCGCCCTGCTCCTGCGACCATCCAGTGACATCTCGTCCTCATCTCTGCTCAACTCCAAGGAAGTCATGCTTTCCTCCATCCTCTCTGGAGAAACGGGCCGAGCAACCTCCATTCCAGGCCGTGGAGGGACGGTGGGTGTGAGATTAAGGGTGGCCCGGTAAACGCTGCCTCTCTGCGGGGAAGAAGAGCGAGACTCGAGCTTTCGGTTGAGTCTTCCAGGGCTGGACGCCCTCGATGAGCGGCCTGAACTGGGTGTGACCGCCTCATATCGCAGTTCAGATTGAAGGTACAATTGCTCCTTCAGGAGGTCCGTCACCTGTGCATTCACATACAACAATTTATAATGGATGAGAGCAAATTGAGAGTAGAATAAGACATGCAGATGATATCTGATACAGGACCCTGTAATATGAGAATGATCCACTAACCGGCTCCATGGCCCGCAGTGCTGAAGAATTAGACAGGCTTTCCATGCTGTGACCTCTGTGCATGCCCTGCGAGACACAGATCTGTTACTAAAGGTTAAAAACATCCACAGTACCAATCAAAAGTTTGGAGTCTGTGAAATTGTTATTGTTTTAAAAGAAGTCTCTTATGCTCTCCAAGGCTGCGTTTACTTACAAAAATACAGTAATAATATTAAATATTAGTACAGTTTAAAATAACTGCTTTCTAGTGTAATACATTTAAAAATATAATTTATCAATGTGATACAAAGCTGAATTTTCATCATTACTCCAGTCTTCGGTGTCACAAGATTCTCCAGAAATCATTCTAATATGCTTATTCGCTGCTCAAGAAACATTTCTAGTTAAGAAACTAGACAAATTTGTATCAATGTTGAAAACAGATGTGCAGCTTTTTCAGATACATTTGGTTTTCAGGATTCTCTGATTACTAAATCTTTGTGACTTCAAAGTTTTCTTTACTCTTGATCAATTTTAATACATCCCAGCTCAAAATTAATAATTTAATAAAAAAAAAAAAAACTGAGCACAAACATTTAAACTGCACTCTTCACTTGACTAGTTTTCACACTATTGTGTGTCACACTAACGGTGTATAACAGTGATAGTTATTTTTGCTGTAAATTTAACTCAACAATGTTTTAGATATTACACAATCACAATGTAATGTCTGTTTATGGTTCACTTATCCAGGTTTAGTGAAATTCACTCTGGAATTCACATTTAGACTAGTCTGTACTTCCAATCCTGAGAGGTTATAATAAAAATGAGAAATAACAGTTTTGTTCTATTGCTTTTTAACAGAAAAATACTTTAGGTTGCATATTAGGTAAAGCAGAATAGGTCTAAGCTATGCTATTACATCATAATTAGAGTATTACTTAATTATGTGGCAGTTGCAGTTACATGCACTGACCATGTGGTGACGGTAGAGTCTGCTACGCACCTGTTCATTCAGGGAGAGCAGACGATCTTCCAACTGCAGCTCCAGCTGCTGCAGCTCCTGCCTGACTGCAGTCCGCAGTGCTTGAAGTTGTTCTGCCTCCCGCCTGCAACATCACAAAGATTCGTTTTATCACAAGTCACTATTCGAGGAGGCAGTGATCATATAAGGTTGATACAGAAAAGCAATTTTTTAACACTGTGATCATCCAGTACCAATATGATGGTCTTTATTTATTTTCAACAATGAAAAATCATTAGTACGCTGTAAAATTTCCACCTACTACTTCAATCGGCTCTCATTTGAACTTAAATTATGTTAAGTTGAATTCCATTTTCTTTAACTCGTCAAAAAATTTACACATTTTAGGGTTCTTTGTTTAATGATTCATTTATAGCTATATCCACCTTTAGGCATTTAGTACAACAGGAAATTAATATAATATTTATATTTTCAGTAGACATTAGAACTGTGGTGCAAACATATACATATCCTTAAGTTGAGTATTCATGGTTTGTTCTTTTAAAAGGATTGAATCTATTATTTTGGTGAATGTAATACATTTTTTTTTAATATTTACTTAACAGTACAAAATGTATTTTGTATTATATTTTTTCGTAATTTTTTGTGGTCCTCAGACCCCTGATACATGCCACGAAAAAACCCTGTTTTTGGCTTAGACCAGAACATGTTACAGTGTCTGAGATTTGGGCAAAAGGAGCCAGAGGGTAAAGCTTGTGATCTGGGGATCTATGAGTTCCTCACCTCTCATCTGGACTAAGATGCTGGAAGACCATAGACTGCTGTCTCATGAGAGCCAGCTCCAGATCCAGCATCTGAGTCCGGAAGACGTTCAGACTGCTGCGCCGCATCTGGAGCTCCTGCAGAGTCAGCAGGGACAAAAATAATGAGTTAAAGACTACTCTTGCACAAGCTCCATGAGCATCTTAAATTCATTAGAGGCTTCTAGTGACGCAAATCAGGTTTATGAAAATGAACTAGCATGTGACTGGTTCATCTTTGGGAAATGATGTACCTCATATAGTGGTTGAACAGAGCGCAGTGTATTGATCCTGTCAATGGGTGTGTCCCCTCCATGCATGGAAGAGCCCTGCCAACAAAACCACAGATCGGTTATGACTTGAGTCACACAGGAAAAACATGTCTAAACTGAGCCCAGGATAATGCAGAATGCTGACTCGGCTGATTATTTGCATTTTGGGTGGGTTTCGCAAAAAAACAGAACACACTTCCTTGTTCTACTTTATGCAGATATATTACTGTGCAAAACAAAACAGTTATTACAGGTCAGAGGCTATATACATACACACCAAACACGTATACATACACATATATATATATATATTATATTAAAATTAATACTAGTTGCACTTGCAACACTGCTTGGTAATCATAAACAACTAAATTTCATTTCACTAGCAACAATCCTTAGGAAGTTATTTCTCGTCTCGACTTGTGTGGGACACATCCCATTCTATGTCTCCCAATCACTGTTATGTGTAAATAACATAAAACAGTTCAACCCATGCAAATATATCTTCTGTGTTATAGCAAAAACCAGCTAACATATTTCTACTGTCAAATAGTGTATACTGTCATTCCACCCTGCTTTAATCACAAACAATTATTAATAAGAGTATGTCAGGCACAGCCTCATGAATAACCACATTTACTACATGTTAAGATTGTTTGGAGAGTCATGAAATTAGGTCATGTAATACATAAGTATACAAAGAATTTTGGCAGTTCTTACCTGACCAAGATTCTGCATTGTCCCACGAATGTCATGCAGGACCCTCCTAAGCTGCATCTCTGTGCTGCCCATCGCAGGTACTGGAGCAGGAGGCGTCTCAAAAGAGGAAGGGAAGGGGGGAGATGGATAGTATGGATGACTGTAGGGGGCGCCAGGGTGATGAGAAGAACCGTTATAGCCCAGACTGTAGGGGGCGCTGTGGGATTGCGCGAGAAGGACGTGGGGTTGATACGGGCTGCCGTTCATGTTCAATGAGGGGCCGTAGGGAGCTCCCTGAGGAATGTTATAAGGTGAGTAGAATGGGCTGTAAGGCGCACTGTGAGGATGAGCATAATGCATATAGGGCTGGGGTGTAAATGGCGCCCCCTGTGCTGGAGTAAATGTATTGCTCTGAAGAGGTTGAGGATAAGGTGAGCTCTGTGGTTGTGGGAAGTGAGCGTGGTGGGGAAGTCTGGTAGAGTACGAGGAGTTGTAGGCAACTTCTTGATGTGGAGAGTAGAAGGAGCTATGAGGAGGAGGAGGAGGGGGAAGAGGAGGGTTGCCCGGACCTGTAAATTGACTAAGGTTTGGGACGCTACATGTGCTCCAGTTTGGACCTTCTCCCAAGGGCCTCTGAGGCCAGTCTGCAGGGACGCTATAAAGCGAGCTGGAAGAGCGAGCCAGATTCTGGGGTACGTTGAGAAGGTGTGGTGGCATACCCCTGTCCATCTTTAAACCACCTGCTGGAGCAGAATTTAAGAGATTGGATTGGCCACCAGCATGATCTACTTCATCTTCTTCCATAATGGAATCCACTTCTTCTCGGTCACTGTGATTCTCCTCGTCGTAGCGGTACGAGTACAAGGGTGGGGTACAGTGCTTGACCGAACCCTTTCCAAGTTGGATTCGCATGGAGGAGACCACTCGAACTGGGTTGAGCGGAGACGTTGGGAGAGAGCTAGATCTCCTTAAAGGATTCCTCTCCAAGCTTTCTCTTAGCAAGTTCCTGTCCCTCACCCATACTCGGCCAGGACGTTCCTCGTCCATAGAGGATGACCTCTGATGGGCTGTTTGGAGGGCCATTTGTCTTCTTTGAGTCGAAGGGTGGCATTGCTTAAGATCCGAGGACTCTGGAAGATCTGAAGACTCTGGTCCAGAGGATGGACGTAAATCCTCAGAGGAGTCTAGATCTATGCCTAAACCAGGCTGGGATATGTTGCCTTTATGAGCTACATCCAAGATTGCAGGATCTACCATTGTACTTGAATCTACTTCTGGAGAGTCTGTGCTGGGGCCTTGCGCTGTTGTGAAATTGGATTCAACTATGGAAGCCCTATCAGAGTCAGAAGAATGGAGCGATCCATTGGTGCTAATATTGTCAGAGTCTGAATTGGGAATCTGGAGGCTGGTGATCTCAGGGACTTCTTGGTTGGCTCCACTCTGGCTAAATGTGCCTTTGTTGGACTGAGGATGGGCTTCCTCACCCTGCAATCTCTCAAAGTTGGGGTACTCCAATGCTGTGGGTGTGCGGACTTCTCCTGCATGTGATGTCACTGTGGTTTCGCTGTCACAGCTGTCTGAACTTACTTGTACCTAAGAAAATCCAAGAGAGAAGTTTCACTTCCATTATCCAATGAAGGACTGGTTCTTAGAAACGTTGATGTTGAAAGAACCCAGCAATTTATTTTTGTCCTCATTTATGTTTTGTAAATTACCCTATGAACACACATGCCACAATTTTTATGCCACTTAATTCATCATTTCAAGAACATTCTCAAGATTTAAAGGGAGATGCCCTCTAGATATAAGATAGAGTTCAGAGATACCAAATGCTGGGTTAGACCATGACAACGTCCACTACTTACTATACATTCATATTCCTATGAAAAAATTATATTCCAATAGAACTTATAGAAGTCAATATTCTATTTTTTTGTATTAGTATCAGTAGCCCGAAAGCATGTTCATAAATTACTAGACAATATTAATGGTTGGGAACATCCATTTTTAACTAAATGTAGTTTAAACCAATAAGTATAATAAACATTATGAATTTTATTCTATAATATATTTTATAACATAGCTAAGTGCAAATTTGGTTTATCTACATTTAATGGAATTTGAGATTTCTGTGGCAAATATATTCAGAAAAACACACTTGATTACATTTCAATTAAATAGAGGCACTGATAATTTATTTTATTATTATTCATATAATTTTCATTTTCCTAAATATAGTTATATAAATAATAACACATACTACAGTAAATAAAAAAATATTAAATTAAAAAATTATATTTTTTTAAATAAGAATAATTTTCATATTGTAAAATATATATATATTTTTTTTAAATCTTTTAAATTATTTGAAGTTTTCATATTTTTTATGATATCAGTGCAAGCTAAATTAAAACAAACCTTTTTTTTTTTTTACTGGGTTCGAGGAGAATGACAATCTTTGTATTCATAGGCTGTCGAGCGCCCAGATGGTTATGCCCACACTCACGTACCTTCAGGTGATTACCCGAACCGTCTGTGGATGGGTCCTCTGCAAACCCGCTGCTGTCAGACTGCTGGCTGGCAGTCCTCCATAACCTCTCTGTAGGGAGACAACATGCGCACCAACACTGAGTCAAAGACTCCTCAAAATTCAAGCCAGTTATTATAATTCATGCTTATGAGTTTTAAGGCTTAGATCTCATTATTTAGGTTCAAGTCTGCCACCTATTTTTGTTTCCCATCACTGTTTCGGTGTTATTCCATAACTTACTTTGAGGAATGTTTGAATACAAATAAAGCTTTGGAAGCACAATAATGCTTAAGACAGAATATAATTATGGCTCAACTATTTTATGTTGAAATCTTCATAATGATATACATGTAATGATAAAAATGAACTTGAAGCCAGAATTCTTCTACAGATTTAAATAGTGAACATCTACTGAATTCTACCACACGAGGGCAGACTTGATCCATACTACCTAAAACGCATATTAAAGTCCCCTTCAGCTCTTTAGGGCTGGGCCATAAGGCAGCGTGATAAAACACATAACAGTTATGTCTAGTGTTTAAATAAGATGTCTTTCCTCTGCGTTCTTGGAAAAAGTGTCTGTGCTTTTCTTTAGGGAAAGACAACCGGATTTGATCACACGGTCGTTGCATTCTCTAGAACAGTGGTCACCAAGTTCAGTCCTGGAGGGCCGGTGTCCTGCAGAGTTTAGCTCCAACCCTAATTAAACACACCTGAAGCAACTAATCAAGGTCTTTCTAGGTATACTTGAAACTTCCACGCAGGTGTGTTGAGGGAAGTTGGAGCTACACTTTGCAGGACACCGGCCCTCCAGGATCAAGTTTGATGACCCCTGCTCTAGAGGAATGAGTCTGAAAGCATTTTTTTTCTTAACTGAATAATAATAATAAAAAAGCCTAAGATAGCAATCCAAATCTCACAGATGTTGTAAACAATACCATCGCAAAACTAACAACACAACCCGAAGCTAAGAAGTCTCTTTTACATGATATTTGTTTTGATTCAAAATGGCATATAGCTTTTGACAATTGACACAAATGCAAATTTGGTTTCCTGTTAGCGTGACTGATAACCACAGTCCGTCCAAACTCACCGCTGCCAGCTCGAGACATGCCACCAGGACCAGGAAGAGCTTCATCCTCATTACTCTGCAACTGCAAAGAAATCGATCATTACTAGTCTGACGGATCACACTTGACACTTGAATATTACATCAGTTTTAGATACTCAAATTATGCAACTCATGATCCATCATTAGAAAATGCAGTATGACCAGAGGCCAGCATATAAAATGACCTGATTAAAGTACTGGGTGGTTGGACAAACAGATAGTCACACCCCAAACTCACATTATTGGTCGAGCCAGTTACATAATACCGTGTCGGGATGCTCAAATAAATAGAGCTATAAGAGAAAAAGTTACAGTGTAACTAGTGGTTTATTTGTAATTGTCTTAGCTTTTTAAAGGTATAACTCAACCAAAAATTAAATTTGTCAACATTTATTCTCCCTCATGTTGGTCCAAACATATATCACTTACTGACTTACTTTTGCAGAGCACTAAAAAAATACTTGGAGTACACTGGAGTCCCTTAACTTTAAAGATACGTACAAAAACAAGACATTTATCAAAATATAATCTTTTGTGCTCCACAGAGCACAGTCATACAGGTTTAGAATGGCATGAGGGTCAGTAAATGTTTAACTTATTAGTTTCCTGCTTACTAATTACTAATAAAAAAATAAATAAGCATTACCAATATTAATTGCACACTGATATTAAAAATGATATTTATTATTACTATAGCTATTTTCTAATAATAGTAAATTACAATTATTATTTTTGACTATTCAATTCTTATAATAATATAATATAATTAGTGCTGCTGTCAATCGATTAATCGTGATTAATCACGTCCAAATAAAAGTTTTTGTTTGCATAATATATGTGTTTGTACTGTGTATATATTTTTTGTCTATATAAATACACACACAGTATATATAAAAAAATATTTACATGTATTTACATGTCTATATTTATATTCATATAAATACTGATAAATAAATATATTTAATATATAAACATGACATATTTTTCTGAAATATATACATGTATGAATGTATTTTTATATATACATAATAAATATACACAGTACAAACACATATATTATGCAAACAAAAACTTTTATTTTGGATGTGATTAATCACGATTAATCGTTTGACAGCACTAACTATAATATAATATGTATGCTTCCTGTTAAAAATATACTGTATACAAATACTATTAATAAATGAATAAATAGGCAGTACCAACATTGCACATTGATATGAAAAAATATATATTTATTATTACTATTATTATTTTCTAATAATAGTAATTATTATTTTCACTATTCAATTCTTATAATATAATTAGAGTTGTATAGGGCTTAAAAATCTCTGATAATATTTATATTGAAACCATATTGAAATCAGACTGAAATGAGTGCAGCAGTCATCTTTCTGAACCATGGACAGACTCCGCTCAAATGATTCACTTGCTCAACTAAAGTGCATAATATAATATTAAACTCAAAACGAGTAAAGACCTTTTACTTTGTTAAGTTGAAAGCGGTGTTAAAATAGCAGAACATGATAGGAGGAAATATTTTATCATCAAAAACAACACACTTCAGCTTTATATGTACGTTTTGGAGGCCATGGTGTTGGCCACTGATAAACTTGCAGCAAGCCGGACTTGAGTATCACTGATGAACACTGTCTGCTATCAGGATCCAGTAGCATGCTTTAACATTATCAAAGGCAAAACCAGAATCCCCAGAACATCCTCCAGGCGCTCCATGTTCCCCATTTATTTTTAGCATGGAGTGTCATGACCCTCTGCTGTTTTTACAACAAAAAAAAACTTTAGGAGAAGCTTGGAGATGATTGTCAGCGTGAGAACTGGACAAGGAAAAGCAGGGAGGATTGTTTCGGTAAAGTGGAAGCGAGAGAGAGAACCGTACCTCCTCCATTTCAAACGAGTCTCTGGGCTGGCTGAGCAGGTGGGCTATGTGCGGGTTGGGCAGCAGGTTGGACGGTTCTTTATCTGAGGTGGAAGTGATGGTCTCCTGGTGCTCAAGTTGCTTGAAGTCACTCTCGTCAGACACCCGACTGACGCTCACCTGGACTGGGGAAAGTGGAATGTCTTTATCCAGAGCTACCGTCTCAGTGGAGTGGTCACCATTCATTAACGTAGAGTCCTTGGGCAAAGGTTCTGGGACGTCTCCGTTGACTGAAGCCTCAGAGATGCTTTGCTGGGCCTCCTCGGTCACTGTGGCCAGAGATGAATCTTTTTTCCTAAAGCCTTTCTGCTGTAGTTTGTGCTCGGTATCCCGTACGTCAGAGTTTGCACCTTCTGCGTTGTCAGCGTCAGACGCTGAAAGCTGTTTGGCTGCTCCTTCCATGACAGAGGCCAGCAGGTTCGGTTTCGTAATGCTCCGTTTTAGAACCTTGGCTGCATTTAGAGCGGAATTATTCCTTTTTAAGGGAGTAGGGGGTTTAGTCTCTGTGTCGCCGCTGCCGATTCTCTCCATGGGTTTTCCAGACACTTGGGAGTAGATCTCAGAGAAGACGTTTGCCACCGTGGCCAGAACTTCTGTTTGACGGAACCGGCCTACAGAAAAAGATGGAGAGTTTAAGAACAGACCATTTCCTATAAACATCTAACTTGAAACTAGAGGTCGACCGATAGTGGATTTTACCGATACCGATAGCTAGGTTGGACCACACTGGCCGATACCGATTAATCAACCGATAGTTTTTAAATGGATCCTGAAATAAAACTAGAGCATTGCTATTTAAAAAATATAAGCAGTAACAGTACTGAACCATACTTTGCAAATTAATACAACTATGAATATTATATTTATCATTAAAGTTATTTCATAGTTTGCTAATTTTAAAAGAAGAAACTTTAAAATTAAAACATGTAGCCTGCTAATAGCGAATGTTGAAATGAACACTAACAAGAAACAATACTTCTACAGTTTTCATTAATGCTACGAAAGGATTCTTATTGTTAAGTATTACCATTTAATTTCACTTAAGTTCGCTCTGCGTTCAATTCAAGTGGCGTTCTAAAACAGTTTATTTGATCACCAAACGGACAGAAGTTTGTTTCTAGAATGAACAATGTGGCATTAAACAGTTTGAATTTCGGTTTAAAAAAACAGCAAGTGGAAAGAGAAAGAGCGATCTATTACAGCTCTCTATATGAAGCATACAGACTTTATTAGAGCCACAGAAAGACAAACGTTTTGCTAAAAAATGCACAATACAGAATTTATAGCCTAGAGTGAAGTCATTATGTACATTTACAATGATTTAGGACAAGTATAATGTAATTTAATAGAAAACTATGTAAATGGCGCTCTGTTCCGCCGCAGGATTTTCTGTCGGCTGTATTTAAATGGCATTTGAAGTTTCCCGCTCAGTGCAGTGCGCAGTGTCACATGTCAAAATAAACAACACGTGCTGTCAGTGATTTCCGCCTCTAGAGGCTGCTCTAGTATTGTATAATGCCAGCGGACCCTTCTCAGCCACTCCAGCAACGGACGCAAAACAGAAAACTATCGGCATGGATTTTTACCGATAACCGATAGTTGCGGCAATCAACTATCGGTGCCGATTAATCGGCAAAACCGATTAATCGGTCTATCACTACTTGAAACCTTTAAATTATTTACTTTAGAAAAAAGAGATCAATTAAAGAAATAAAAAAACAGAAACAAAAGAAAACATTATAGAAACTGTCAACGTTAAGCAGCGTTTCCTGGAATTGCTATGGCAATAAAAAAAAGAAATAAAGTAATATTTTAAAGCAAAGTCATAAAAAAACATTATTTGCACATTAATATACACAAATTATAAAAAAGACAATTATTAGAATATAATTATATTACATGTATTATATATAATAAACATAATTATTATATTATTATATTATATTTAGTGCGGTCAAACAATTAATCACGATTAATCACATCCAAAATAAAGTTTTTTTACATAATATATGTATTTGTGTACTGTATATATTTATTATATATATAATACACACTTGCATGTATATATTTAAGAAAAATATGTTACGCATATACATTGAAAATATTTATATATAATATAAATTATATGAATATAAATATATACATGGAAATACATGGACATATTTTCAAAATATATACTGTATGCGTGTATTTATATATACATTATAAATATACACATAGTAACAAAGTTTTTGTTTACATAATACATGTGTGTGTGTGCGGTGTATATTTATTATGTATATATAAATACAAACATATACAGTATATATTTTGAAAATATTTATATGTATATATTTATATTCATATAATTGATATATATATACATATATTTAATATACAAACATAACATTTTTCTTAAATATATACATACATGTGTGTGCATTTATATATACATAAAAATATACACAGTACGCACACATATATTATGTGAACAACAACTTTTATTTTTGATAGGATTAATCGTTTGACAGCACTAGATATATTATATTATTGCTGTTGTTGTTAATATTTTTTGATTGCTTCTATCGTCCTCGTTTGTAAGCCGCTTTGGATAAAAGTGTCTACTAAATGACTAAATGTAATATTATAATAATTAAAATACAATATATTCTAATCATTATTAATTGTAGGGCTTTAAATAAAAATTATATATTGTTAATAATGTATTAACAATATTATAAAATATATAGTTGCTTTAGTTTTTAATATTTGTTTTTATATTTTTAATATTAATGTTCAATAATTATATGCAAATTAACGTTGCATATAATATAATATAATAAAATGTTCCAACAATTTTTCCAAGATTCCAACAAATATCTGACAAATACAATATCTTCTGCAACAGTCGAACCGATTTGCAAATGAAGACTGAGTTGACCACAGGAATCAGCATTCTGGATCCTGGACAGAATGGGCTCAGATTATTAATTTGCTCACCTAAACCGCTTGTTGTCGTGTCAGATTCAAAACGAGTCAAGAACCGTTTCTGTTTAAGGTCCGGTCATATATAACGTTGCTCTGCAAAATTTTGCAAACAAAATCGAATCTTTCCAATAGGAATCATGCGAACTGGAAAATTATAAAACTTCAGGGCATCCCGTTGCAAAAACAAGACCCTGTTCAAAACACAGCAACTTTTGTGTGACTTGATGGTCTTTATCAGCATCAAGCTCGTCATTTGTTCTGGCAGACATAAAGGAAAAGGATTTGACAATACTGCAGGCATGTAATGGAATGATAACAAGCCAGTGATGTGTGCTGCTCAGGAATCAATAGTCTTCATTTATCTCCTGCAATGCAGCCAGGCTGTCTGAGTCAGCATTCAGGACATGTGCCAGAAAAAGAAAAGAGGAACAGAGAGCGTGGCTTTCTGTGAAAAAGGGACAAGCACATCCGATTCGAGATTACAGCCCCCACAGACGAGCATTTGGGGAGGAAGAAGCAAGACTTGTGTAAGAAAAGTCAACAAGACATGGGAGAACAAATCCACAAAACACCTCACAGTAATGTGAATAAACATTCACATACACTTCTTGGTCGGAATGCCCACCTAGTGTGTAGTAGCATAAACAGTCGGTTAGTTTTAAGTGAATGTAAACAAGTGGCAGTAAAAAAATAAAAAGCCTCAAAACATCTGCAGTAGCAACCTAATAGACCTGTTGCTCTTAGTAATATTATTTTTCCGGTTACACTTTATTTTAAGGTGTCCTTATTACAGTGTAAAATACATTTAAGTACTGAGTAATATTAATTAACTATATGTACTTACTATATAGTTAGTTTTAGCGTTACTTGCATGTAATTATGCATAATTTATTGTTATTATGCTCATA
Source organism: Ptychobarbus kaznakovi (assembly GCA_027422405.1). Classification (NCBI taxonomy): domain Eukaryota; kingdom Metazoa; phylum Chordata; class Actinopteri; order Cypriniformes; family Cyprinidae; genus Ptychobarbus; species Ptychobarbus kaznakovi. The sequence goes on along the minus strand of CM049804.1, from coordinate 26,126,142 downwards.
ATATGTTTACTTGTTTGTTATTTTATTTATAATTTACTTAAATAATTGCTTTATTGTAATTACTTGTAATTTGTAACGTGTAATTTCTAAATAATTAAATAATAATTTATTAAATAATTGCTTTATTGTAATTACTTGTAATTTGTAACGTGTAATTACTAAATAATTAAATAATAATTTATTAAATAATTGCTTTATTGTAATTACTTGTAATTTGTGACTTGTAATTACTAATATTATGTACTATGCAATAATTTCTCGAATAAATAACATTAATATTTATTTAAATTAATTTATATGAGTGAAAAATAGGTTGTTAATATTTGTATTAATATGTTAAGGTAAAGTTAACAATTTTATGAAAAAGGATTTTATGGATTATCTCTGCAAAGGAGATGTGCTCACTAACACAGATTTAGACAGATTTGTGAACAATATTTGAGAGACATAGGCCTTGTGTGTACATAGAAAAAGTCTTAGATCTTTGAGTTCAGCTCATGAAAAATGAGGGCAAAAACAAAAGTGTTGCGTTTATCATTTTGTTCAGTATATAAACACATATACATATAAATGTATGTATTATATTTCATTTTTATATTTTCTGTTTTCACTTGAATTTTAGGTTTAGCAATTTTGTTGTGTTTTGTCATTTTATTAGTTTTTGTCTATATAGTTATAGTTTATTCATTTTTATTCATTGGTTTTAGTTTTTCCAGTAGTACCTGAGGTTGAAAAGTACCTGAAAATTAAAATATTAAATGGTACCTTGGACACTAGTTGGAATAATAATAGTTTTTATTTTATTTTATTTCATTTAATAGTTTATTTTCTTTGAAATTATGAAAAAAACAAATGTTTTTATGATTTTAATTTCAGTTAACTATAACAACATACACACATATAGATACAGACAGACAGACAGACAGACAGACAGACAGACAGACAGACAGACAGACAGGGACAGACAGACAGACAGACAGACAGACAGACAGACAGACAGACAGACAGACAGACAGACAGACAGACAGACAGACAGACAGACAGACAGACAGACAGACAGACAGACAGACAGACAGACAGACAGACAGACAAGGGACAGACAGACAGACAGACAGACAGACAGACAGACAGACAGACAAGGGACAGACAAACAGACAGACAGAGACAGACAGACAGACAGACAGACAGACAGACAGACAGACAGACAGACAGACAGGACAGACACAGACAGACAGACAGACAGACAGACAGACAGACAGACAGACAGACAAGGGACAGACAAACAGACAAGACAGACAGACAAGGGACAGACAGACAGACAGACAGACAAGGACAGACAGACAGACAGGGACAGACAGACAGACAGGGACAGACAGACAGACAGACAGACAGACAGACAGACAGACAGACAGACAGACAGACAGACAGAGGGTTAGACGCAAGCTTTTATGGTTCTTTTCTTGGTTTGGAATGACATAAGTAAATAATAACTGGCATATTAATGATATTAAAATTGTAATTCTGCGCACAAGCTCTTGCTAAAACTAAGCTGCAAAACAATCCTGAAGCCAAAAGCAGTGCACTCACAATCAAACAGGCAAACAAAAACAGGCCTTATAACAGACTTCACACATCCCTTCCCTCACCCAGGATCTTCCTGTTCCGCTGCTTTGTCTTGGCTCAGTGAGAATTATGCAAATGGAGGCCAATACACAAGCTGGCACAGAGCTGGCACACAGGCCGAATCCTGATGTGAGCGGATGGCAGAATCAGCTCTGCTGTGCCACAGCCTGCTTGACACTTTCTCTCTCTGTTGCCGTCTGTCTCTCCCTCTCGTTTCTGTACCCATGGAGGACAATGGCTTCGTTGTGCTCTACTTCTATTGAGCTGAGTCTGTACAGAACTCGTTGTTGATCAGCGAGTGTTGGAAGTCTTGGAACTCAGCATTTGCTTGAAGATATATGGTTATTGAAAATGAGCACAAAGCATTCTGCAATGTCATCTTAAAATCAAACGCACTTCTCCTTTAGGCAACTTCCCTCAACTCTTGCATGGCTGTCTTTGTCTTTCTTCTTTATGGTTAGATACTCGCATCCAGTAGTGTAAGACTGTCTAGTGAGAATCACATTCGCAAGTGCTGTTCTCTCCAAGTTCCCGACTCTACGTTAACGACCAATAATGCAATTAAGGATGAAGTGTTATCAAAATTATGGCTGATGCAAGCAGCATTTAACAGATGTGCGATCTGTTTAAGTACATAAAATAATACAAATGTCACAACTACCTCAAAAAAGTATTTATTATTATAAAAATATCATTTAAAATTATAAAATACATTTTAGTTATTGTTATTTCGAATTAGACTTTATATTTTTTGTTGGAGTCCAGAGGAGGTTTGATGTTTTTGTCATTTTATTTTTTAAACATCTATGTAGTTATTCATTTTAATTTATTAGTTTAATTTTACTAATACTTGGTACTACTTAATATAATACGTCATGTTAGTAATTTTTTTTTAATATTTATTAAACTATTAAGATTTTTAAAGATGAACTTTAATCTAACATGCACAATTAAATAATTGAGGACAATAACAACAATAAAAAAATGTATACAAGTAATTAATACCAATTTAAAAAAAATAATAAATACTGGTCAAAACTTATATCATTCATCGCTAAAATTTATTGCATGTCAGAAATATGCATTTAATTAAACACTAATAGACTACAAGTAAACAAAATACACTAAAGATTTGTGAAATATTACAGAGATTATGACAAATGATTCAGAAATACGTAGTAGATCGGTAAATGTGCACATTTTGCTTTCAAATATGAGCAGGGAGTGAGCGAGGAGCGGGAAATAGAAAACCCGGAGTGGAGTTATTGGACAATATTTTGCATGTTAGCTGAAAAGGAAAGTAATTTCGAAAGGTAGACAAACTTATTAACCTATTTTGATAAAAGATTTCTATTACAAACATTTTTTAATTGGAATAACACGCACAAAGATTTGTGCACAATAAGACTGAGAACATGCATTAAGAAAGTAAACAGTCAATTTTGACTTCGTGTTGACTTAAAAGTTGTCCAGTTGCCTGGCTACAATGTTTTTCTTCGCACCATGGCTAGCGAAACGAAACCATGATCCAAAAATCGGAGGACAAACATAGACATTTCTAAATGCTGTTATGCTACACCTCTGCTTGCAACATTTAATATTTCCTTTCACGTCTCATTTTGACCATAACTTTGAACGTGCACAGGCACGGTGGGCTGAAGTACTATCAGATGCCATGGATTGTGTTGACAGCGTGGTCTACATACTTGTCAGGGCGTAGTTTGGGTTCTCCAGCTCCATACGCTGAATCTGGGCTCCCAGGTAAACTTTGATGTCGATGCCCTTGGCGCTAGAAGAGGAGTTGAAGAAACGAGAAGGGATTTTTGAGGCGATGTCGGGCTCCTCACGCCCAAAGCCGAGGTTGTACAAGATCTCCTCTGGATCCTCCTCATACAGGTCCAGAAGTTCTGACACGCTGCAGGAAAAACAACAACTATTAAAGACACACACCTTCATCTACATGCAAACAGACTCCTTGCCCAATCACTGGTTCAGTTGTTGCTGTTTCACAAGCCCAGAGATTTTGCATGTGTTAATGACCATAGTACCTGGACACTGTGTTGCTGCTTTTTCCAGAGCCTGTGGAGTTCATACTTCTGCCCTTCTGCTTGAACTGGCACCTTTTGGCCTCGGCTGCGATTTCATAGCTGAGGAAAGAAGACAGTGACCCACCTGTGACCAGCCCAAAACAGAAAGAGATGGGAACATTTTGGAAGACCTACTTACCCATTGGCCGCTGTTTGTGTGCTGTTGTTCTGGAGGTGATTGGCTGTAGATATGAGAGAGAAAGAGAAGCTTAAGTGTGCTGGATTCCAACCTAATTTGATACCAAACCCACCTGTCAACCTTTGACACAACAAGTGCAATTACCAAAAGCCCTGGCTGCCATTTTAGCATAATGGGTTGTCAGAAATTCCTCACGAAAGAGCCTTATTTAACATTAAGACGATGTTAATTTCCAAAAGTGATTTGAACCATCCACTCCGGATGACAATCAACATTGTGGAACGTTTTCCTCAGCACTTAGCGCACAATGACAGAATTATAGGAGCACACATCCTAACCTGCCAAACGATTCGTGTTACAAATCACATTAGACACCAGGTTTTAGTTCACCAAGGAGGACAGGATTGAACACAGAGACATAGAGGACATTAGCCAGAGCTTTTCTATCCTGAAACGTCCTGGCTTACATGCACTCATTCATCAGCCTCGGGTAAAAATGATCAACCTTAAATTTACACAGAAATTCCAATTCCTGATTCCTGTGCTCTTGTCAATAAGAGCAGATAAGAGTCATTCAGTGGAACTAGCCTGGACTCGTTTCTTCACATTCAGTGTGAAGAGTGAAATCTGCTCGACTGCAATAACACAATAGCTTGTGGAGAGTCTGTGAAGAACGTTTTCACTCGACTGGTGTTGTTTAAACTAGTCATTCTAGAACTGTAAAAATACACCCACACATATATCATCATTTACCAAGAAAAAAAGACAGTACAGTAGAGGTCCAATTATACAAGCAAACACAGCAAGTACTTTAAACAATAATACTTTGTTTTAATGTTACTGATGCAAAGTTAAAATTATTGTTTTAATTATTTGGTGACTTTTAAGTTGCACAGATATGGTCCAAAATGAACACTTGTCAAGCATTAAATGTAAAAAAAATATATATATTTTCCTGGAAGCATAGCGGCATAGATTGTACGTTTTTTTTTCCCTCTAGAAATGCTGGTAATGACATGTTAGTGATTCACTGAGATAAACACACACACACACACACACACACACACACACACACACACACACACACATTTTAATATATTTAAATACATAATATATTTATTTATTTTTAATCATTCTCTTTATTAAGCTTTTCGTTAGTGGACATCATGTACAATATTAATCTGAAAAAAATCAGAAATTAATTTTAGATAAATAAATATTTTAATGGGTGATAATAAATATTTATGACTGGAAAATTTTCCATTTTGGACCCTGATAATGCAACAAAAATGTGTAAAACAAAAAAAACACTCTCTAATCAAACATAGTGCATCAGGATAAAATAATTCCTGATGGCAAATAATTGTCAGCTAACATCAGACTTCTGCTACATTTCTGACATCGAGACCTTGTGGAATAAAAAGTGAGATGCAAAGTCACTTTTATTATTAAAGCGTTCCACACCCGCTAACACATGCCATATGCCATAAATATGCCATAGGGTGCAAAGCATGAAACCAGAGATAAGTTATCTGATGTGCCAAGACCACTCTTTTAACCGGAGTATCACATGCAAGTGTGTGCATGTCGCCCTGTGTCCTTGTGCAAACTCAAAACAGCACATAATCCAAAGAGAAAGCTAAGACTAATCAGCACAAAAATCGACAAATGATATACTACGTTATAAAAAACCCAGACATAAAATAACGCCAGCAGTCATTCTTGTTTGTCGGTCGGTTCATTAACCTTAATCAAACCTTGAAACCTTAAAAGAACTACGTGGAATTCTTTGTCAGATTCCTCACAAAGGAGCACACTTGAGAGCAATTATGACCGATTGAGGGAGAAAGTGCAGAGTACTTACCCTCCGCTCCCAGGGACAGGTCATCTTCAAAGCTACAGCCATTCTTTAACGGTCCTAAAAAAAAGCAGAGAACAGCTTTCAGAGAGCAAACACTTTGCACTGACCCATCATGACGAATAAGTGATCCTTTCCCATTCTCTTCCCCAATAAAAAACACTCCAACACATCCAAACAGCACTTCAAAAACCGAATGTGGCTTTAGCTCGCACGCACAGAGGTTAACGGTAAATATTTACTCTTAAGTGCAATTACCTTACCCAAGTAGTTATCCGAAATAATGCCGATACAGTTTTGAATGACCTGATCCATAACACATTATCCTGCTCTTGGATTCAGCCCTGTTTAGTATTAAACTCCGAGGAAACGTTCGTCTAATCAGGCATTTCTTTGCCTTGAGTGTGTGGGGGTCTGCTATTGGCCCTAAAGCAGTGTGCGTGCGTGCGTGTATGTGTGTGTGTGTGTGCACGCCAGCAAATGTGCATGCGCTGTAGTGTTTTGTGAGAGACCTTGCTCCAAAGTTCACAAGGAGTGGTAGAGAAAAGAGTCAGCAGGCAGTTGAGTAACTTTTTGCAGTAAAACCTACTTCAGACTAACATAGAAAACGTCTGTAAATTCGGATAAACTGAAGAAGAAGATGATAGACTCACCTCTGGACGGACTGCTGCTTTGTTCATCCAAAGAGGCCCCGAGAGGAGTCCTGTTGAAACATCAATAACACGTCATATCCTCTTTCTACTCGCCAAATCTCTCCCTAAAAAAACTATCACTTGAGCAGAAACACACAAACACCCTTCCCTCTCTTGAAGTGTTATTTTCCTTCAACAAAGCGCTGACACATATTCTCTTGGCATGAACTTGTCGTCTCGACACTTACAAAACGCTGCCTTCGAAATCCCCTGCCACCTTCATCCAGACACCTGGAGATCCGAACGGCGTGAGAAAAACACACACCATGTAAAACGAGGCTAAGAATAGCTTGCGCTGTGCCGTGCACTGGCCATGTTTCACAACACCAGCACCACCGAAGTCTCTCTAGCTCCGGATATCCAGCAAACTCTCGCCAGTAGAGACATTTCCTCTCAGGCTGTAGGAGGATGTCTGTCTCGTGTGTGTTTAATGATAATGAGCAGGAATTGGCAATAGGACGAGCACGAGGTATTTTTATTGACCTAGTGTGTGTCGTTGATGCTCAAACATGCTGCATCTGGGTTTACCGGGTGAATTTACACTAGGAGCATTTGATTAAATCAACTGTGAAGGAACAGATCAGCCAAAAAATTCATTTTGCCATTATTTACTCATAATGCCATCTCAAACTGGTTATTTACATTTAATAACAGATATTTGGTTTGAGTACGAGTTTTTGAGTATGTGTAAAAGTTACATTTGTGTGTGTGTGTGTGTGTCTATCATATATATGTGATAGAGAACTATATATTTTTAATTAAAGTTCAAAAGTTTGATAAATATATATTATACTTTTATCTAGCAAGGATGCAATAAATTTGATCAACAGTGACAATACTGTTTTATAATGTTACTAACACTTTATAATGTTACACAAAATAAGTGCTGTTCTTTTTATCTTTCTATTCATCAGAATGATGATGATGATGATGATGATGATGATAAGACATGTTCCTTGAGCACCACATCAGCATATTGAAAAAGGATCATGTGACACTGAAGACTGGCTACTGAAAATTCAGCTATGCCATACAGGAATAAATTATATTTTAACATATAAATCAAATAAAAAAAAATTAATTTTTAATTGTAAAAATATATCATAATATTACAGTCTTTACTGTATTTTTGATCAAATAAATGCACTGGTGAGCATAAGAGACTTTCAAAAACATTTAAAAAAATATTAGCAACCCCAAACTTTTGAAAGGAAACATGATATTATGGCCCATTTCAAACATGATGTGGGTCCATTTTAGTCATTTTCTTTCCTCTGAAACAGCGCCATAACTTAATTCTAAACAAGTTATTTATATACCTTCACTGTACCAAAAAAAAGGCAAATGGTAAAAATCACTTTTAAATTCCAAGATTCAACCAGCAATTAAATATGACATTGACAACAACAACAAACAGTTCTTTTCCATGTTCTCTGAGAAAATTTGAGTAAATGACGTTAAGCCAAATTACCAGCAACATTCAAACAAGCATATACGGCTTCCTTCTAGATCACAAGATAAACAGCTGACAGGGACACGTACCAGAAACTCTGGAATCTGTGTTTTGTTTTTCACATGGAAGGTTTATGTTGGTCATGAGGGATGTGTATCTACAAAGTAAATCAATGGCTTTTTCCTCCTTCGCTTCAGAGCTAAACTGTTGTACATCTAAAAGAAAATGCAGCCTGGCAGTACAGAGAGAAAGACCAAAAACTCTCGGAGGAAAACTTCAGCATTAATGGGCCCCAAAGGACTCAAACAAGCCACAGAAAAAAAACCCGGCAGCACAAAGGACAATAGTCAGTCCTCACAAGTAACGACTTTCCTGACTCTGGGAAGATCACGGTCTGAACCCGCTGAACTATTAACACCATTCTCTCAAATGTACTGCTTGTCAGAGACACCAAAGACAAAGGACAGAATGCTTTTCTATGCCGCATCGGAGCGTTTTGTTTACTTACAAATTCACGTCATACTGTGGCGTGTACACAGATCTTTCTCGCACCATTTGTATTTGTATTTTACTAGCAGCTAGTTTGTTAGGTAACTCACCTGCAGGTCTTGAGCCAGTTCTCTACTTGATTTGGTTTACGACCTGAGGAGAGAAAAATACATGTAACAGTTCCGTGTAATAAACAAATTAATTTCCCTAAAACCAACAACAAGCAAACAGTAAACAACAAATCTAACAGTGACGACTAACACAGAGCGGTTCTCTGAACTACCACTGTGGTCTGAAATTATTTCTTTTTCCAGAAACCTTTATTTGCTCTTAATTGGTTTATCATAACTTGAATGGAGAAGCAGCTAAACCTCTGTGATCTCTCCCTGCTGTTCACTAGCTTCCAGTACACCTTCCCACAGAGCTCCTAACCACCAAACTCCCAGCATCACGTTGAGATTCTCAGATATAAATGATAAAAATGACAACTGTATGGTTTGCATCTGAAAACAGAAATATCATGCCAAATTTGCATACGTTTTAGGTGCAAATTTAGAGTATTTACAGTGATTCTATGCATCTCTGAATCTTTATAGCGCAGTAAATGCTGACATTCTCAAAATGCAGACTTATCTGTAGGCTTAATTCATGTAAAAGTATGGTAAAAGCAGCTCAGTGACATTTAAAGACAATACAATCCATAATAAGCAAATGATCTGTTAAAATAGTAGTTATTGGTATCAGCCTAAAATAAATCGTATAACGATGTAAAAGCGAAGTAAATATCCAGTAAATATGACGACTTTAATGTGATTAATTTTCACTTCTACAGAATTGTGAGTTTTAACAGCATATCTGATTTCATCGTCTGAAGCATAAATCCATTACACTTGGTAAGGTAAATGTATTATTCTGAATCAGTTCAAACTGTATATTTCAATCAACTGATTCAATTATTTGTTTACATCATCCCTTGGTATTTTCATTTCAAAAACGTTTAAGTAAAAATATATGATAATAAAAATAAATATTGCTGGTGATTACTATGCATTGCTATATTTAAATGCACATACAATTAAAATCCTTTTAACTTAGAAGAACATGCATTGTATGTATTTTAGCTAGATTTATCCTCATCTTAGTTCTTGCAATAAATATTTTGCATCTACATGGCTGCTTGGTTAATTTCTCTAGTATGCAGTATCTGTTAGTACAGAAACAAACAGATCTGAACCGTTACGCCATTTATAGAAGCACTGTACCTGTTTCTGAGGCTGTCGAAGTCTTATCCTCCATAGGCTGGGCAGACAGCGGCTCCTCTGCGCCCTGGTCCTGAGACTCCGAAGCCTGCCAGGAGTCTCGGCTCTGAGCCCAGGCCCTCCTCTTCAATCTGGCAGGAGGGGACTCGCACTCCTCCATGTCCTTGGCTCGGACGGGATACTACAGTGGGGGACGGTTCACCTGGAGAGAAGAGAAAAGGGACGGACTCAGACCTGAATGACACGGCAATAGCCAGGCCCCCTTTCTCCAGAGAGATTGATAGCTGGCCAAAAGAGCACGGTCTTGTCATACGAAGCAGATATAAAAGAATCTGAACGAAGTCACATTCACCGAAACTATTCACACATTTGATGCTCATTTGAGCACTTTAAGAACAGAACTGCAAGAGCCAACACGTCTTTGATGTATTAGCTGCACATGAGGTTAAGGGTGTTAGCTGAAAAAACACAATGTGTAACAGACCATGTGTCACACTGTCTGCAATCACACAGACACTTCAAATCAAGGGCCAAAATATACTTTACAGACAATGTTTCTTAAGAATCAAGCATAGCATACAGACCATGGCCTTGATCCAATATAGACTATAATAATATATGTATTAGCCTAAATTTGTATGAATTTCTACATTCTTTACATGAATAGTTCATGTGAATCTGTAATCTAGAGTAAGTGTAATGCATATCACAAAAGCGAAGTGTTAAAGGAAGAGCTCACTCAAAAATTAAATGTGCTGAAACTTGTAGATGAGTTTGTTTCTTCAGCAAAACTGATTTGGAGAAATGTAGCATTACATCCTTTGCTCCTCAATGGATCCTCTGAAGTGAATGGGTGCCGTCAAAGTGAGAGTCCAAACAACTGATAAAAACATCACAATAATCCACAAGTAACACACATGGTCCATAAATTAAATAAACAAGAAACAATTCCACCATTAATGCATTTTCACTTTAATCTGTTACGTCTGTCTATAATCTACAATAATGCTTCCTCTAGTAAAAATGTCCATCTTCTGTTTGTCCTCGCAGATCAAAACCCACGACATATTTGTTTAGAAATGTTTTGGAATTTGGACTATTTACACTTGTAAACAGTGTTTCATTTGTGCATATCTCTTGCCTGATTCAGACAGGATGACCTTTTTATTATGGATAGAGGACTTGTATTTTAGCCAGAAGCAACAGTTTGAAGTTAAAAACGTCATAAAGATGTCAGCTGTGTGGATTAGTTGTGGATTATTGTGATGTTTTTATCAGTTGTTTGGACTCTCACTTTGACGGCACCCATTCACTGCAGAAGATCCACTGGCGAGCAAGTGATGGAATGCTACATTTCTTCAAATCAGTTTTGATGAAGAACCAAACTCATCTACATCTTAGATGACCTGAAGGGGAGAACATTTTCAGCATATTTTCTTTTTTGGGTAAACAATTTCTGTTTTTGTCCAATAATAGATGATAGAGGTGCAGAAATGACACACTGCAGCTTTAAATAGCATAATCATCCTGACACATTCAGCCTAAATAGAAATTTTTTTTGCAATACATTTTATTTCTATATATAAAACATTACTAAAATGTGGTGATAATAACCCAAATAACCAAAATAAATAACCTAAAAAATAAATAAACTGGTACATGTGATGTTTTTGTTCAGGCGGTAAAACGGTCTGTCCAATAGAAATACGGATTGCTTAGCAAAAACAAAAAATAGAGGGAACATTGATTCCAGAAATTACTGGAAAATCAAATAAGAGATGAAGGCCATGTGAAGAAAGCGACAAAAAATAACCAGCATGAGAAACTAATAACATCTACAGAGATTCCAAGATTCCGGTCCATAAGAAGCAAACTAAAGAAAGAGAGAGAAAAGGAGAGAGAGAGAGAGAGAGAGAGAGAGAGAGAGAGAGAGAGAGAGAGAGAGAGAGAGAGAGAGAGAGAGAGAGAGAGAGAGAGAGAGAGAGATGGGGCGGAGCAGGGGTCTTAACTGGAATAAATGGTTAAAAAAGAAAAAGTAAAAAACAAGTTGCGCAGGAAATGTCTGTTTAGTTGAAAGATTACAAACTGGTGCGGAGTCATTTCCTGTTTTGGATCTGGCACTTTTTGAAGGAACAGATGAGCTCGACCAAATGGGATGGATTTAGAATTCAGCATTGTGATCTCCCACAATTCACACACTGCTATTAATAGCACGTGTCTATTTTCAGATTGATCATCGAAGTGTGACAAATGTAAACCACCAGGAACACCACCACATTTTACTACCAAAGTCTGGTGATTCTAAGGAAACTCATCAACATTGGGGAATATACCTGCACGAAAACACCTTCCAGAATTAGAATCTACAACAGTGGTTCTCAAAATAAGACCAAACAAGCATTAAAATAAGCTAAAACAACAACACCAATAAATCCCACAATCTTGGAAAATGTATATATGAGGCAGCCGAATTATAAAAGATCTGGAAAAGCCATGTAAAGTAAGAAAATATTATTTCAGGGGCATTTTTAAAGTGCATTTACATTTTACTACTTATGTCAAGCTCCAAAATATTTAATGGGTAGAAATTGTGAGTGAAAATCATTTAAAATGTTATTTTCTGATAACTTTTCGCCTCTTTATTAATTACATGCACACATTAAAAACGATATAATTAAAATTAATACAATTATTTTTAATTATCAATACAATTATTTAACAGTCATCTTTAACTACAACAATATTTGACGGGATAATGCTGCAAAGCAACCAATCACAATCAAGTATTCCATAGAGGCATGTCCTAATATTGTAGAATTGTCAACTAGGTTTTGATAAATAAGTCTAATAATGCAAACACAGTCTCAGTTTCAGCTGCATATCTGTTCACACAGGTTCAAATCCCATCAGAGGCTTGTTATTTTTGGACTCCTTTAACAGAATTGATGTCCAGTCTACTTGGAGAAAGTTAAAAGGAAGCAAACAGTGTACTCCAGAATGTAGACTCCCTAAAAACCATTTTAAAAACAAATTGTTCACGTGTAACAAACAATGATTAATTACATTACCACACAAATAGGCCCTCTCTAACGTCATGTTAAGCGTAATTTACGCATCAAATCAGCAAATGTTGATTAGCCATAGCAATCCAGACTGGAACACTGTGTCCACTCACCTCTTTAATGTAGTTCAAGGAAAACATTAATCTCTGACTTGAAATATTAATACATACTATGAGTCCTACTACTAGTTTTGATACATGGTTGCTCCAACAAAACAGAACCAGATGCTAACCTAAATAGCATGTTGATAGATTCAATAAACAGACAACAAAAAAAGTCAGTCAACAAGCCACGTAACAGCAGTCAAATATGAGAGCAACACGCTCCATTGCCTTTCACAAACAGCATAGTTGTTTAATTCTATAAACACAGGAGAACTCGTGCTCTCCGCTCCATTTTGGACCTGCGATTTGTAAACAGTGCTGACTGAGTTACACACTCTGCTTTAAATGGATAGAGACTTCGGGAAGAAGGATGAGGAAAGCAGTGACTTTACATAAATAAGCGCTACTAAGCAACGTCAAGCATGCCGCTCATCCACCAATCACAGAACAGATGCAGAATTCTAACTAGGAGAAACATTTGCAGTAAACCCCACACACAGTAAACTGTAAACACAACGTCCCAATCTTCCCAGCAATCCAGCTGTGTTTTTGGTTATGAACCTTGTGTTATATAAGATATTTGCATTAATTTAGCTGTGATACAAAACTCTATAAAATTTCACCCTATCTATTTTTTTAATCTTATTACGAACAACTCATCTGAGCATATTTTTTTTTTTTATTTTAAACTGTTTGACTTCCTAATGTTTAATCAAAACTGGACCTTCCGTTTAAAATGACCTTCTCTGTGGTGATGAATGCAGAACGCATACAATCGTTTAGTCTGCTTATCAGTAGGGATGTGCAACAGCGATCGAGTACTCGGCCGCGACAGCGATGATCGATCATGAAAACCATGATCGTGGAAAAATAATCTGATTGGTTATAGCAGCCCTTTGGCGGCACCCTGAGCTCTGATTGTTTAGCTCGCAACAGCATGCGGTTCAAAGTATAGACGTGAGAAGAGAAGTTTGGCTTTGAAGTCACGTAGTGATTATATGGGTTAGCTACATACTAGGGCTGTCAAATTGGCTGAAAAACTAAATTCGAATTGTGTACTAAAATATTTTCAATAATCGAATTTAAAAGGCATAATTTTTGTTAGGAGGGAAAAACGCTTTTGGCTTCTCTCCTGAGGCCACAAGAGGACGCATCGAGCAAATTATTACCATACTAATGCACATTGCACGTTTCTTCAAAGCAATAAAAACAAGGCTATCTTTGAAAAAAAGTGCATAATGTTTAAAATATTTTTAATAAACCATATCTATTTAATTACATTGCTTAAACAATTAGAAACAACAAGCATCGTGTTAGTATGTATAATACTACCAATCAAAAAGAGTAGCCTACTTTTTTCATTTAAAAAAATGAGATGCAGTGGGATGCAGAAAAATTGCCATAAAGTCTCGAGACATGTTTTTTTAAAAGTTGAACTTACATAAATTTTACATGGCTTTCTAAACATGCCGCTCTGTTGTATCGACAACGCCGACAATAAAAAAATTACGACAAATATTTCTGTTGTCGAGTAGTCGTCTGATCACATTTGACCTAATGTAATAGCATGCAATAATGCGGTTTGACCAGTGTGACGCTGTAGCGCAAGACTGTAATTCTGATGCAGTTCAAGAGAAGAAGAGACAAACAGCGCTTTAGAGCACAGTGTTTTCTTCTCAATAATGCAATAAACAACAAACAAAAAAAACAATTTAAACAACAAAAACTGACAGCGGTGAGAAAGTGATGTTTGCATGAGCTCTTCGGTTCGGTACTTCAGTAAAGCAGTCACATCACGTTTATTTATATAGTACTTTAATAGATAGCATTAAATCAAGCAGTTTCGTTAGTGTCGCTTTCAGCTGGAATTACAACTCATTACATGCTTAAACATTAAGATTTGTACTCATGGAAATTACTTAAGTAGTCAAACCTTTCATTAGAAGGGGGTGACGCAATACTTTTGGCGATATAGTGTATGTATATATATATAGCCAACAGACTTTAAACTGAGAAAAAAAATATTAAACCCTGATCCTTGGCCATTAAAGCAGACTAACCACTTCAAACATTGTAAACTAATATAGTCTGTGATGAATAGCTGGATGTCAGAGCTGAGGAAAATCAGTTACCCCCACAATTCCACTGAATAAACATGCTGTCGCTATCATCTTTCTCAAACCTGTAAACAAAAGCTTGTTTGGCTGAAAACGCCTTGAGAAAATATGACTATTTTTAAAACGCTGCATGCACCCCACACATGCTCTCGCAATGACCTCTTTCTGTTGAAGTGAGGACGTCCCAGTTCCCACATCTCATTCCAGATTTGACCGGTTGCTCGTTGTGTCCATCCCCACGTCCCAAGGCCCCAAATAAAAACAGGACCGGGGCTCCAAGACAAACACGCCACAAACAACAGAACATCAAAGTCCATCCTAAGAAACATCCCACAATTAATGCATCATGCTTACACAATGATCAAGACCATATCCGGTCCAAACAAGCTGATTCTCAGAAGAACCAGGCAATTTATTGAATATTCAGGATTACTTCACTGGAAATATATATTTAAACATACACATTTTTGGATATTCAGGATATCCCAATGTCATAATATGTTATTATGCTTTAAAAAGACAGCGTCATCAGACTAGGTTCCAGATCATTCCTTATCTCATGAGCATGAAAGCTTAAGAAAGATGAAGTATTAGTGCTTCTGAGTTATACATGAAAGGGTTGTACATGGAATGTATGTGCCACTAGCATCATCAAACAGAATTGCAAAAAATAATAAACAATAATTTTACACCACGTCCATTGGATGGACAAACAAATAATTATTAAATATTCTTCAAGTGGAAAAAAGTGGTGGAAACATGCCTTGATTAATGGCTGTTTTAAATGGTTGGCTGTTTGGTTGAAATTATGGATCCAGACATAGCAAATGCTTAAATGTTGAAAAATACATTTCATTATACATGGTCAAAATGTTGAAAAATATTTAAATGTTATTGCTTTTATCAATTTCACACAGCCATAAATCTCATTACTATCTATTTGAACCTTTAAAAGGAGCATAATTATTTTACAGACATCTACAGCTAAAACAATGTCCTAGTGAGGAAAACACAATTAGTTTTAAGAAAGAATGGCCAGTGACCTGAAAGTAATGTTATCTTGCATACATGCAGTGAGTGATGTCATGAGCTTCAAAGCAGAACAAGATAAGCCTCACCCAGCAAGCTGCTCTTTTCGAACCACACCTGCAATGTTTTCTTCCCAAGTTAGAAACACGATATCCAGTTTTCGCCAGTGCCTTGGTGAACTGCCACAATCAATGACCTTTGGTATTGGCTCTAAACACAAGCCCAAGGCCTAGCCTGTGAAATAACATGGCATTCTGACGAAGTCCTCCATTGTGATATTGTTTTAGAGACCACAGCAACTATGAAAGAAAAGGTTATTCTGTAGCCCTCCCATAAGTCCCACGGGTGTGAATGTGCTGCTGTTGACAACATTTTAGGGCCAAATATAGAGCCCTGCGGTACGCCAAAAACAAAACAATCCTATATCTATCTAGCTCAGCATTTCTAAACTGATCATGTTCTATATCTCTACAAAGATCACCAGATGAATGTCTCCATGCAGTGAACTATCAGATTTCTCTCTGAGGAATGCAAATATGAACAAAGGGGAGCTAAGTGACAAGTTTAAGGCAAGTTTTGCACAAACTGTAAAAAAGAGAATTTACCGCACTGTTCATGAATATGCTGATATACACTATATTGCCAAAAGTATTGGGTCACCCCCTTCTAATGAAAGGTTTGACTACTTTAGTAATTTCCATGAGTACAAATCTTAATGTTTAAGCATATAATGATATTCTAGGGAATTGTGTGCTTCTATATCAACAGTTTGGACAGGACCCTTTTCTATTCTAACATGACAGTGTCTCTGTGTATAAGACAGTGTGGAAGAACTTGATCAAAGTCCTAATCCCAGAAACCTCTGGTGTGACTTTAAATGACCTTGAGCCAGTCACTTGTGTAGAAGGAAAAGAACTGTGATGGAAACATGTAATGTACTTCAATTATTTCCACCACTGCAACAGTTTTGAAGTGTATGAAATGACTGTACCCATATGAACAAGTCATTGGTGTTTGGATGTGACTCAACAAGTTTTCCACACTGACTGAATCATCATTTCTCTTTGACTTGTCTTTGCAGAGTCAAGTTCTTCCAAAAACTCATTCACTCAAACACTGTCTAAATGACAAACTTCAGTGTATATCAGTATATCACAAAACACTTCAGGATCTTTTATAATGTATTTATTTTTTTGCATTAAGGCATAGCATTTTCTACAGATCAATTAATGGTATGATGGTGCATCACAGACTTCTATAAGATAAAGCACTGGCCAAAAGTTAAGCTAACCGAGTGGAAGAGATTGAAAGTGAAACCACCGATTCACTCTCTCTCCGCTTTTGGCCCAATGTCAATCGCAATCCAATTATGTCACTGTGATGCACTGCAATATACTAAATCATGACACATGACGTGTATAATGAGGTAGTTGCTGATCCCCAAACTTATTTTTTTGGATAAGAACATTGCATAGAGGACATTTCAGTAATTGCATAGATTATGTTTCTGGTTTTTCACATGTGAATACTACAACATGTTGATATGGGCATGGGCACCAAATTGTATATGTGTCACTTATGCACCGCAAACAGGAAATATGTAAAACAGACCTAAACCTAACACTACCTCGCTGTTTTCAGCTTAAAAAGAGATCAAGAGAGAATGCTTCCAGAACGTATCTTTGTTATGCAAGTGTTCACCGGAGGCTTAAAATCTAAAAATCAATCTCCTTTGAGGATGTGACAAGCTTTTGTTTTGAACATGTGACACAGTGCTTATAGTAATGACACTTTGGGTAAGTCTCCCTTCTTTGCTTACATTTGAGTATTTTTCCACTTGTCTTCTGACAGCAAGAGAGAAGAAGGATTGTGACAATAAATTCAGACACCATCAAACTCAGTGTGTCCTCAAGAACCATAGCGCTGGAAGTTTCTCTGGCAGAGAATCTGTCTTCCAGCCGCTGAGGACATACTGAGTTTGATGGTGTCTGAATTTATTGTCACAATCCTTCTTCTCTCTTGCTGTCAGAAGACAAGTGGAAAAATACTCAAATGTAAGCAAAGAAGGGAGACTTACCCAAAGTGTCATTACTATAAGCACTGTGTCACATGTTCAAAACAAAAGCTTGTTTTTATGCAGACACAAAAAAAACTTACATTCATTTCTGCAATTTATATTTCTTCACTATAATTGCACACACTTTCATCACAGTTAGTTTTAGCGGACAAAAGCAAAATCATATCATGCAGTTATTGCATGTGTTATTGCAGCAAACCTAAACTGTTTTTGCTTCAAGTTCCATTATACTTTCGGCATCAAGTGGCGACCCAACAAATTACCATAACTGTTTATGATACACAGGTAAACAAAACGAACAGTTTATAAACATTTATTTTACCTTGCATAGTTTTTACATTTTCATCTAGGAGGCTCTAATCAATGAGGCATCTGCCTAATTCATCTAGTTTCTAAGCAACAAGCAGACCAACATTTTAACATTAACATCAAAAGCCCACTCATTTTAAGATTGCTAATCATAATTATTCCCCTTAAATCAGTGCAGAAAATGTGAATCCACCAATTCCATCTGGGCCTTCTTGATTTCCCTGTTAGATTAATGCTAAACATGTTTCTAATAGCAAGAGGCAGATATAAACACTGATTTGCGTTCCACTGCTTGCTGCACACTGATTAATGTTTTTTTTAATCCAAGTGTGTTTTATGGCACACTTTGTATTCCAGAAACTGTGTCCTGGAGTTTGGAAGCGAGCAAGAGTACAAGAGAGAAGGGGGTGCCAGGGTAAAGCACAAGGTCAAACAAACCATTTGATGGATCTTTATACTTTACAAGAGGCAAAAGCAACAGGACATTCTGTCACAGCTACTCTACCACCCATGAAATGAGATGGGGAGATGTGGGACGTGATCTGCGTTTGGAGAGCTGATGATGTAACCTAATAACAGAATCAACACAGTGCTTGTAATGCGGAGAAGTTAGTTCAATTATCTTAGACCTTAAACAACCTCAGGGTGTGTGAACCACAGCCATCATGCCACTTATAGCAAAAATGAAGCCAAACAACATAGTTTCTTAACAGTTCTGGTATCTTAATGATTTGTTTAGTACTTCAACAATAACTGATTGTATCTATTATACCATTCAAAAGTCTGGGGTCAGTAAGATGTATTTTTATTTTATAATATTTTTTAATTAATTAATTATTATATATATAATAATATATTATTATAACTGGTTTTCTTTAAAATACAAATCTTGTGTAATCCCAGGCTATCTGTAATGAGAAGCACATTTAAAACTGAAACATAATTTAATTTCCTTCACATGTGTTTCATAAAAACATAATCCTTTCTGAATTACAATCCACCATCAAAATGATACATTTATTATTCTAGCTGCTGTGAAAAAAGGCTATAAACGATGCGTCACCTGCGGGATCCTCACATGTGATAGTCTACCAGCCGGGACAACTTCTTTATGTTTACAGACGTGACGTAATGACGCTGCGCCATGCTCGAATCTCCCGAGAAAACCTACCCGTACCACTCAAATTAGAAAACATTATAATAAGCTAACCGTTGTGAATCAGGCTAAAGTAAGGGGATAGTTTTGAACACTGGCTGGTTATGTACTTGCTCAAATATTGATTTTGGATCATTTTTAACCAAGAAAAGTTACAGACTGCAGCTTTAATTATGCTACACTCTGTGAACAATTATGAACCACTCTACTTTAAGTCTCATAATACTTTAGTACACATAATACCATACTAGTTCTTGGATAATTATGGGTTGGACATGATGCAAGTTGTTACAAGTCTGGAACGGTTTTGACTGATTTGAGGGATTCAAACAAATAACTGACCGGTCTTTTATTGATTTATTAAAAAGTATCAGCTCACAAGAGTCATTTGTTCATGAGACTTCACTTAGTAAGGAAACCCTAATAGAAAGACAAGAAAAACTCACATCTAAGAAAAAAACAGTCAAAAAATGACATAATAGAACCGGATTTCAATTCCCAACCCAAATGGTTTCCTTATTTAAGAGTTGTATCAGATCTGTAGCACTACAATCGTTCAAAATAAAGACTATAGGTAGAATAGAACCACGACATACAAAAAAATTTAATATATAATTATACAAGTCTGGGCCTCCTAATCGGCTGCCTGTTTGTTAAAGGTCCAGCCACAGAGACACACCATGTACCAGCATTATGATAAAACCGTTTAATCATTAGCCTGAACAAGGTCAGCGGTTCCCAGGGTGTGAAACAAACATATGGTGTTACCGTTAGCATGCTAGCACAATTGGGATTCGGTCAGAAACCGGTGAGGCTCCGATTTCATACCTTCCAGTGGAAATCTCTGACTCCCAGCACCTCACAGAGTAAAGCTTAAGCGAGTAATAATAATGTTTGATTTTTTCATAACATTACAAACGCACACACACACACACACACACCCTTGTGATGAATAGCACTGACATGGGACCCAGAGGAGGGCTGGCTGGAATCCCAGGAACTAGGCCTCTGCTAAGGATCTGATTATGGAAGAAATATGGAAAGCAATAGGAGGGAGTTGATGAGATAAACCAATGCGAGATCCATCAGACCGCCACGTTTCTTCAGAACAGCACTGTAAACATCTCATCACATGGTCCTGATGGATTATGAGTGCACTGCTTTTCATTCCAGCTACTCTTAGATGCTCTGCTTAATTCACAACACAGAATCGCCTACAGCATTGCCTGAAGTACAAGTAGTGAATATTTAATGGCAGCTCCTTCACATGGATTTCAAGCATAGAGAGAGAGAGAGAAAAAAAAAACAAATGTCAAAGCTTAAAATGTCATTATAAACCTTTAAATTCTGATTGAGTAACTGTAGAAAAACACTTGCGAATGCTATTCTATATTAATTTTTTTGGAGACTATAAACGGTCTAAAGTTAGGCTAATAAACTATATTACTTGGCACTTTTATTATTAAGCGTAACTATTTGGTATTTCTTTCTTAATAACATTAATGAGAATGTTTACACATGAATAAAATTCTGTCATCAGTTGCATTCAGACAAAACTGAGCTCCATTGACTGTCACTGTATGGACAATAAAACATGCGTTCCAAATATTTATTGTATGCATTTCAAAGAAGTTAAGTCATACAGGTTTTGAATGACAAGAGGCTGAGTGTTACCCTTTTATGCTGATAAAAGTATTTTCTTATACTCACCAAATCTGCATTTAATTGATCAGAAATACAGTAAAAACAGTGATATTGAAAAATAATAGCACATTTTAAAATAATTGTTTTCTATATTAATATATTTTTTAACCTTTTTTTTCCTTTGATGGACAGCTACATTTTAAGCATCATTACTCCAGTCTTCAGGGTCACATGAAATCATTCTAATATGATGATTTGGTGCTTAAGAAACATTTTTGATTATTATTATTAATATTGAAAACGGTTGCACTGCCTAATATTTTTGTGGAAACCATGATACTTTTTTCAGGGTCTTTAAATGAATAGAACGTTAAAATAAATATAATTTAGTTCAAATTGAAATATTTTAGAACATTATAAATGTATTAACTGTCACTTTTGAGCAATTGAATGCATCCTTGCTGAATAAAGATACAATTTGATTTTACTAAGTCTGCCCTCACACTTTTGTATGGTAGCCTATATGCCACATTCAAATATGAATAGCAAAATGAACCAAAGTTATTGACACACTCATGGACGTATCCATTTTCTTTTATAATTTTTTTTGCTTTCAAGAATGAGAATATTACTCCTACATTTGACTAGAATATCCTTCATGACTAACAAAAATCTTGTCAAAACTTCCATTTCAATACATCCAAAAAGAAAATAATTCTGTGTGGTATTAATTCATACCATTTGGGTTTATGAAGTATTTACTAAACCCTCATCATACTAACAATTATTGAGTGAGTGATGTAAACTGTACAACACAACAGTGTCATTTCCCTCACGTCTCTTTGAAGCCTTTATCTTGAGGTTTCAATAAGCCGGGTCTGTTTCAGGCCCCTAGCTGAATGCATTTCCTGTGGACAAAGCCACCAACGGCATTCATATTAGCCACATATGACCTTTTCTGGGTTTTTTATGCACAGAGCAGAAAAACAAGCCATTTACGACTCGCTTCGCCTGCATTATGCTATTTGTAAGATGCCTATCTTTCGTGAAGCAAAGCATGAGACAGATGGCAGCTAAAATGCACCAGAAAACCCTCTAACCTGCTTTGGTCTGTGTTACAGACTTCCTTCTTCATCATGTAACAATAACACAGCATCAGCAGTCAGGGTAACAACAGTTGTGCATGTCTAATATGGGAATATTACCTGATGGCTTAGAAAATTGTTCCTTGAATTTGAAACAACAGGCATTAAGCCAAATTAATCTAGATGGCATCTAGACCTGGGAAGGAAATGCAATATATAGTTGCAGTGACTGTTTCAAACGCATCAATGGAAATGGTTCACTTTAATATAATCTAACTTCCCATTGAAAATAACAGTACTTTGCTAAGAAACAGAGCCGCACCTTTTGTTTAGTTAGCGTGACACATTTTCCACGAAAAGCAACGAGACCTGTTAACACAAAAACTCGGCTTACTTTTCCAACCACTAATGCTGATTTCTCTTTAAAGAGATAGTTCAGTCAAATTGAAATGTTACTGATTGCAATGCAGTGAGTTTGAATAACACAACTACACATGAGATTTCAGAGCTCTTCCAATTAATGACGGCTTAAATTTCAGACTATCCATATATTTGTACATCTACAGTGGTGAGTAAATTATTTATTTTTTTATCTTTTTGGATGAACTTTTCCTTTAAGAATGTGTTTACATGGTCTTTCCCTGTGGCAGGAATGCAGTAAATCATGCGACAGCTCGGATTCACCCGTGTTATCTATGCAAATAAATACACACCAGTATCTTTAGTTTGACACACACACACACACACACACACACACACACACACACACACACACACACACACACACACACACACACACACACGTCAGCTGTGTTTACACCTGACCAATGTTATCTGAAGATATCCAGAAGACAGCACTCCTGCTTTTATGTTTGCATAGAACAGAGCTGCCCTACTTTCAATATTCACATAAAACTGGAAAAGTCACGAACACGAGAGAGTGGAATTAACTTTTAAGGAGACTTGAGAGCCATGAGACTAAACTAGGCAATCCTGACAATGGTTAAGAGCACTAAAGCTTCAGATCAAATAAAGAGAAAATTAGACTGCTGTCAGTGAAGCACTAGTGGTCCTTGAATGAGTATCTTAAGTAATATTAAATAAATAAATATAAATCAAAAGATAAATAAAAATACAGCTGAACCACTCAAGGTTTTGGGCTCAGTAAAAAATTATGTTTTTGAAATAAGTCTTTGTCCACCAAGGCTGTGTTTATTTGTCAAAAAAATACAGTAAAAATTGTAATACTGTGAAATATTAATACAATTTAAAATAACTGTTTTCCATTTTAATATATTTTAAAATGCAATATATTCCTGTTATGACAAAGCTGAATTTTCAGCATAATTTTTGTGAAAACCATAATATATATTTTTCAGGATGATTTGATGAAGAGAAAGCTAAAAAAGAACAGCATTTATTTGAAATAAAACATGTGTGTAACATTATAAACATTTTTACTGTCACTTTTGGTTAATTTAATGCATCACTGCTGAATAAAAGTACTGACCCCAAACTTTTAAACAGTAATTTACATAATATAATTAATGGTAACTGAAAGGAAGCACCAACATTTAATGAATCAAGTAATCAACTCATAACAATAAATAACAGATCCAAAATAATGAATGATCAAGTGCTTTAGTTCTCTCACTTAATTAACATAACTGACAGCTACATGTCAGTGTAGATCCAACTTCCAGCAGCATTATGCATTGGTAAAAGTAAGGTTATTTTGATTCAATAATGTATTTTACAAACTTATTTTTACATTATGTAAGATAAACTGTTCTAAGTGTTACGTGGTCTGCAAGTTTTGTTTTACTGTTCAGTTGGTCCACCTTCAGAAAAAGTTTAAGAATCACTAATCCCAAAAACTAAGCTTCTTTTAACAACACAAAGCATCAAATAAAATACATTTTCCAGAAAAAAATGATGTCATCTGGGATGGTCAACATAACGTAACAAGCATAAAGCCAAGAACACTTCAGGTGAGAGCTAACGGAGTTCATACATTCTTACTAGTATTATTATTAGTAATGGATCAAGAATGCATTAAGAGAGATATCATCCTCTTTGAAAAGCATGTCATTCTCATTCTTATAAACATCACAAAAGCTCAAGCAAATCAAGTGTCTAATGAGGCTATACACTCTACAGTTGGTCTCTTTCCAAACATAAGCAGGCAGGAGGGTGAAGCAGGTGACATGGACATCACTGTCATATCAGTGATCATCAGTGTCAACCAAAGGAGGCATTCAAGAAAAGAAAAGGGGAAAAAATCATTGCAACGTCATCTGTTTAGTTGCGAAACCGCCCCCCCGAACCGAAAAGCCCATGCATTACAGCGCAAAAGTTCCCTTCACTTTGCTTTTCCAAAATATGATTACTAATATACTGCTTCATTCACACGCGCATGCAAAACAACTCCACTAGACTCTGTAAATAAACTTTAGAAATGAACACGAGCGAGCTGATACGCCACATTGCGCACTAAACTAGCAAGAGCACACTTAAATGGCTGTTTCAGTGAGCATCTGCGCGTCAAACTACTTCAGTCCAGCAGCAAATACAGGAGAGCGCGCAAGATTACAAATAAACACTAGAAAGCAGCTGTACCAGCCATAAAGTAGCAGAAAACACCTCTTACCATCTCAACGGGACGTGATGATGATCGCACGCGGATAGTTAGAAAGTATCTAGTGCACTGAATCATCTGCCAAAACTATTCCAAAACTTCAAGTACAATGCTTCCGCTTCCGGAAAAAAGAGTGAAAAGTAACAACATGGGCGAGACGGAGCCCAAACATATGCCTGGCCTGAAACCTGCTGGAAGAAGATATGCAGTGCAGAGCACACCATTCCTACCTGATCCAAAACTGAGCTGTCACACGTGACATGTGCAATGTGAAGTCTGCGTAGTGCACTGGGAACAAATGACGTTCAAACTAATTTCACAATTTATACAAAAAACAACAACCAAAAACAGCAGACAATACATTCAGATGAACGTGAAACTGAAAGAAACAGTATTTTCTTGTAAAACATACTAATAATCTTTGTTTTATTTACATTCTTTAGACTACTATTTAAACTATTATTTAGACCACACTACAGACAGACAGACAGATGAAGTGTCTTCTTTATTAATGTAGCATACACATTACACGATGTACTGTTTAGTTTCATTTTGTTCTGAGCAAAAATAATGACTATCATACATTTTTACCATGATATACAAATGTTTTACTCATTTGCCAGCAATATGTTTTTAATATATTTTAAAACGTAATACATTTAGTATTGTCTCTTTTTCTTTATATATTTTAATAAGTACAGGTCAGAATAAGTATGGTGTTTCATTATTGCATAAACATATGTTATGCTGAATGACAATGGAACATTATTTGCCTTATCTGCTTTACCTTTATCTAACACACACACACACACACACACACACACACACACACACACACACACACACACACACACACACACACACACACACACACACACACACACACACACACACACACACACACACACACACACACACACACACACACACACACACACACACACACACACACACACACACACACACACACACACACACACACACACACACACACACACACACACACACACACACACACACACACACACACACACACACACACACGCACACACACACACACACACACACACACACACACACACACACACACACACACACACACACACACACACACACACGAAAGTGTCACCTGACTGAGCAAGATTAAAATTAGACTTTCCTAGTAAATACATCCATTAATATTGATGCTTTGAATTTAAGAATATAAGTGCAGCATTCATTTTCAGATTATTATTTGTTTAATTCTGGCTGTTTGGTTATTGATTTTTTAACATGATACCTTTAAGGATAAAAAGTAAATATATCTTTATGAGAAAGTGCATGAAACCTTTACAGTTTTTCTCAATTGCTTTGGCACATTTTTCGAAACAGTCTTACTGTAACATTCTCTAAACTGTGAGTGCAAATGTCACAACTGTTTGCTGGAACTTCAGAACTTTATTGCATGTCTGCAAAATGTAGTTATTCTCCCAAAACTTTTCATTCATGCTTCAAAACCTAGTTATCGTGTCAGTAATTTGGCTAAGGCCACCAAAATATAAAGTATTTTTGTCATCGTTTGAGCCACACTGGTAAAAATGTTTAGCTGTTTTTTTCACCATGACAGTCAACTATGGAAATTAAGGTTTTATCTAAAAAAATCAGATATTTGTTCAGAAGAGTCAATAGTTCATAGAAAAAAAAGTATATTAACATTTGTATTTATACAGTACATTTATTTTTGTACGAACGTATTACATGTAAAGTGAAATCTTGCTTGTCCAATTACTTGTAAATTTCATATTTCTTCTGTTACCACAAATACACAAAATAACATCCATGAAAAAAATTCTTCTTGGTGGACATGTCGCTCTTGTTGCTCGGGTCAAAGATTTTCCTCAACATCACATCTGATGTTTTCCATTGCCATGCACCGGTTAAAAAATCTCTTTGACTGCCGCACCCATCCCCTGCAATGATCAGCTGTGATGTCCTCACATGCAGCATTCTTGTGGTCTATAATCATATACTGAAAAAAACTCTTCTATTGGATTTAGGAATGGAGAGTATGGTGGAAGGAACTCCACTGTTATCCTTTCATGTGCAGCAAGCCAGTCCCTAACAATGTTGGTTCGGTGGAAGCTGACATTATCCCAGACAACAACATAATTAGGCAAGTGTGGTCTAACTAACCCTCTTTCTTGTTCTGGAATCAGGTCTCTGTAAAGTGTGTTTAGGAAGGCCAGGAGAAGTTGGGTATTGTAGGGCCCAATGTGTGGAAGATGTGTGCTCACACCATTCTCTGAAATGGCGGCACACATTGTAATATTAACCCCACATTGGCCTGGTGTGTCAGTTATGGCTCGGTGTCCAATGAGATTGCGACCACGCCTCCGGCCTTTGGACAGATTGAACCCGGCCTCGTCCACAAAAACAAGAACGTGGGTTGTTTCATGTCCTTCTAACTCCATGATTCTCTACGAAGAAACACAGAAACAAAATAAAGTTAATTTTTATTCTAGAGTTCAGTAAATGTTTTCTCTTCTTATGGGTTTCTAAAACTTCAAGTAATACAGGCATCTTAGAAGTACAGTAAAACTCACTAAGTGCACACCAATAGTTTACCTGGACATACTGGTACTGCAGCTCATTCACTACTCCTCTCAAATGGCACCTTGTAGAGTTGTTTCATAGTCATTTGATGTCTTTTCAAAACTCTGTCTATGGTGGAAATGCTGACAGAATTGATATTTGCGAAGACATTATTATCATTTATGATTGCACTTTGGATCTCTCTTAGCCTGATGGAATTGTTGGCTATGACCATGTTGCAAATTTCTTGTTCTTGCTGATGGTTAAATACTGCTGCTCTGCCACCAGCGCGAGGTTGTGTGGTTCTATACAATGTACAAATAGACTTGCATTTACCTTTACAATATTGTTGTTTATAAAAATGCTTTACATACTGTAAAACAAATACATAAATACATATCTACATGTTTTCCCTATGAAAGGTTTGCACAATTGATGACACTGTGGACCTGTTTACATTAGGCTGTACTCTTCGACCAGCCTCTTCCATTGTAAAACCACGATTTATGACATGATCCACAAGTGTGGCTCTGATTTCATCAGAGACTCTGACTCTTCTATTTCCACCTCTTCCTCTATTATGTCTTCCTCTAACACCACCACCACGTATTCTTACACGTCTTCCAATTGCTCTTGCACAAGCATGTTGCTGCAGTTGCAGGGTTGTGGAAGTCCTCCATTCTCAAAAATGGTAGTGATTGTGCTGTGGGCAATCTACATATACATGCTCCCAATCTTGATTGGTTAAATGGTTGAATGGTTGATTCAAATTGTATTGCAATTAGAGGTCATTTGCCGATTTAGCAGACATTACAAACAATGTCATTGTCAGATATGTATGGAATATACATGCATGTATACAAATTATTCATAATTGAATGGATCGTTTTGAATGTGATGGCTTACACGATGAAAAATGATTGAGAAGTTGTGAAGAGTGTGACAGATTAAGTGAGAATCGACTCATCAGTTTTGATCAACTAGCCATATGCAATTAGTTGTTGTGCAAAGTGCAGACAATTGTACTTACTGTTTGCACACATGTGCCAAAGCATTTGCAATTTGCGCAAATCAATAAGAAATTTCAATCTGATGTGAACAAGAAGCTAATTGTTCAGAGATCTGAACTTATTGTTTTCGAAAAAATAAAAATTAATTTGAGATTTAAGCCAAAGCAATTGAGAAAAACTGTAATGTCATACAGCCAAAAACAGATGTCTGTGAATATACTGATCAGTTAAAAAGGAAGTTACATCACTGAGCAAGGCGGGGAAGTGGTTAACCAAGAAATCCATCTGTGATGAAGCACCTGTGATAGACATCTAACCACGAGACTATGAACCACAATTGATCTTATTCACTACCCTCCACGATGGCCAATGTATAAAATCTACTGCTGAAAAGGAGCAGCTGATTTACAACCCCCTCGAGCTGTTGTGAGAGCGATTCGTCAACAGAATAACACACTATGCTGTGTTTCCAGAAGGGAAGACATATATTAAAACATCTGTAATGTAATTATTTCAGTCTGTGTTAAGTGCTCCTGAATAATTCACAATAAATTATTAATACAAAATAAGACTTTGCTTATGTGATACCTGTTTGTTTCAGCAAAATTGAAGTAATTGCTAATTCAATTGAACTGTATTGCCAACATTTCTCAGTGGAATCTTAATTACTGTTATTTTGCCATAAAACAGATGGGAAGAGGTATTGTGTTCATGTTATTACCCAGTGGATGGTTACAATTAGATTTATGGACCACTGTCAGTATTTCTGAAGCAATATATCTCTGAATGGCACAACAATGGTTATCCCTTTGATATTATGAATTCTAAATGTTTCCAAATATGATATATGAGTAGAACATATGATCTGCCCCCTAAAGCTCTAGCAGTAGACTCTTATGTTTCCAAACACCTCTAAAACTCTTTTAAATAACAATCAATTAATTTCAAAATCAGCATTTATAACAGCTGTTGCATGAATTAAAGCTTGTAATATGATATATACAGTGGTTGCCAAAATCACCAGCTAAAACATGGTTTTAAGTCAGTTATTCCTATTTTTTGCTGTAGTGTGTCAGTATGAAATATCCGTTTACATGTCCAAACATTCACGTTGCCATTAATTGTAATAATCCAGTGAGATTTTTGTTTGCACAAGGAGTCTGATAACAGTTAGTGCTCCACACAGAAATCTGATCTGATCTGATCATCATCATCATCATCATCATCATCAGTCTGTTTGGAATAACATGAAGAAACAGAACAAGACAGACTAAATCCAGAAGAACTGTGGCAACGTCTTCAAGATGCTTCAAGATACAAACAAGTGCAAAATGTAAACGAGGGCAAAAACGAGGGCAAAAGCTGCTTTAAACGCAAAGGATGGTCACACCAAATGTTGATTTAATTAGTTAATAGGAGTTAATTGAAAAATAAAATATATTTATGACAACATTCTTGACAGTGTCTAAAACTTTTATCAGTACTTTGCTTGTAGGTTTCTTGAAGACGTTGCTATATATATATAGCCTTTATATATTTCATGAATTATTGTATCAAATATTCTATCCTGATTTAATGTTCAGACATTTTGAAAAAGAGAATATGCTGTAGGAAATTATTTTTAGCACTTGTAAATAAAATAAATCATTAGATTACGTTTTACAAGAAAATACTCTTTCAGTCTATTTACATTTTTCACATTTACTTCAACGTGTTACTTGCCTGTTTTCAGTGTAGTTTCTCCCTTTAACCAGAAGATGGCGCTCGTGACCATGATTAACTCTTCAGACTCATCCGATCTCATAAGGTTCCTGTGAAATAAGGGTTTAAGTCAATAAACCAGCATATTCAACGTAAATGCGTTTAATTATAAGCATTTTAAATAATATTATATATTTAACAGTATATTTAAATATAATAAGGTGAAAGCCAAAGGAGCTGTTTATTTATTTTAGGCTAATTTAATGCACTGGGAATTAATTTCCTTAAATGCTTGCTAAACAAACATAGAATCAAAATGATTTCTAGTTCGTAGAACTCTGGTGCAAAAAAAATTTTTTTTTTTGTTAAACATGATTATTATTATTAATTTAATATTATTATATAAAATTGTATATAGGGGCTGTTATACACAATCACTTTAATACAACATTAATAAGCATGATTACATAAGAATGCCACACAGATCATTATTTCGAGATGAATAGCCTATATGTATATGTTATCATACATGATATAGGTTAGGTTACATACTGATGTTTTTATTAGGCTATATAACATTAACGACGTGTTGAAAGGAAATTGATGTTACCCGTTTGTTTTCTTGTTAAATGTGTGTGAACTGAAACGCTGTTGAAGCGAGCTGCAGACTGTCTCGAGAGGCCGCACTGGCCCCACGTGCAGCAGGTGACCTTACCTGCAACCCAAACGAGCCCTTGAACCAGAGAAACACTGAATCCACAGAGCTGCACAGATGGGTCACCAGCCAAAACGAGTGCCTCTGCATGATTTATTGCGCCAAATACCTCAGAACTAATCAGCGGACAAACTCATTAATACAAATCTGCATTTTTGCATAAGTAATTAGAGCAACTCCCAATGAAATAAGAGACCGGGATTTATTCAGTCGGGAGAGCCATTCAAGCAGAGAGAGATTTGGTTTGGATCCACTGTTCCAGTCGGAGGAGAGGTTTGTTGGTTTGAACCAGTGATACTCAAATCTGGCTCGCGAGATCATCTTTCCTGCAGAGTTTAGCTCCAACCCTGATCAAACTCATCTACCTGTGATTTCCCAATGATCCTGCAGACACTGATTAGCATGCTCAGGTGTGTGGTGTGTTTGATTAGGATCAGAGCTAAACTCTGCAGGAAAGTGGATCTCGCGAGCCAGATTTGAGTATCCCTGGCGTTAAAGGTCAAATAATTCATAAATATCATTGGCTTGACCTCGTATTGTGTTGTGTCGAGAGCGGAAGCTTACAGGAAGCGTTAAAGAACGCATACGGGAAGCGACATACTTCTGTTCCTTTTGTATCGGTACTTAAAACGTGTGTGTGTGTGTGTGTGTGTGTGTGTGTGTGTGTGTGTGTGTGTGTGTGTGTGTGTGTGTGCGCGCGCGTGTGTTTTTTAATATAGTATAAGTAGACTGTTTTTTCAAACACACAAAACCACAAAATTTAGAATACAAGTTTCGCAACAAAATTCGCCTTTGCTGGTAACCGTAGCACGGCTCTCGTTTTTGTATCAGACAAATAAATAAATAGTTGTTGTAGATTAGCACATCACAGATTCGACCAAAAAAAAAAAGCATTTAGATATGACAGTTGGCTAATTGTGCTAAGGGCGTCAAACGAATATAACGATTACGATATTTTATGAAGCTGGTCCCTCAAAGTCATTGAATAATGCCTAAAATCGGCTATATATAAATATACCCGCAAATACATTATTTTATATAAGCCTATCCGTTTAAGCAATAATCTTAACTTTAGCCTTTTATTTAGCTATTCACCTCAGTATTAAGCCAGAGAAAATATCAGTCTGTGCAAAGCAATGTAATATGACAGCATACAGAGTCTGTATATTTTATGCCTGTAATTTGTAATAGCAGATCAAATAAAGAGTGCCAATGTGTGGGATGCTGAAGGAACGAGGAATGCAAAAGCATGAACTAAATGCGACAGAAGTCCACTGAGTTGCTGTCAGTGGTGCTGAAATCACTCTCCTCACATCTCTTGGTTTGCATGGCAACAGCGAGATATAAGCTACTCAGGCAAACAGACGGCTTCCCTTCGGACCTTTGACCGGCACAAACTTGCAGATTTCTATGAGAAAGATTAGCAGCACTCAGAGCCCATGAGTGTTCGTGGACACTTCACGGTTACCTGGTTATCAGATGTCTGCGGTAGGCCATTAACAGATGTCAGAGAGATAAGCACAGATAAGCAAACAATGGAAATGAAATATTTTCCACGCATGAACAAACAGCATGGGAGGATAGAGACGAGATACTCAACTCAAGATTTGGAGAGGACAAAAATAATTGCATTGCCTCAACGAAACAAATGTACAACCTGCAAAACATCTTTAACATGCTCCTCATAAAGTTGATAAATTAAACACCGAGCAAGCTTAAATTATAGCCTACTAATTTCTGAATAGTTCGGTGGTCTGATTTTAATATGTTTATCTGAACTGATTCTAACGCAAAAAAATACAATATTTTAAAGACAATGCTCTCAAAACTAACATGATTAATTGAGACACGATTAGATCATGCACCCACTTTAAAAGTGAAAAGGGTTTAGTTACTTGTCAGATGTCTAAATAATTCCAAGGGAAAAATTATATATCTAATTTCCTCAAAGCATAAACGCTCCACGTGCGTTTAAATGCCATGTCTATTATTCCCTCATTTATGTTCTCGCCTTTTCAACGGTCATCACGTTGCTCTATCTTTTTTTAGGGGGGTTGGAGGGGCAATGATATTAAATTGAATAGAAAACAGCAGATTTCGGACGTTGGATCGGGTTAGTGAGCCGTGAAACAGGCTTTTTGTCAGTGCGCGTGTGGCTCGCGTGCCGACCGACCAGCGTTGAAAAGAGGGGGACTCATTACCGGGGTCTCGCGCCAGACTTTGCAATCACTGTTTACAATCAATATCAGGAGATATTTGTAAAAGATTAGCGACAAATCCACAACAACAAACCACACATTTCTCAAAACTCATATAGGCTGTAATTCAGCACAAAATTCGATTGTTTTATTTAGGCTATAATTATTTTTTAAATAGGCTAGACCTAATTAGTCAAGTCAAATAATAATAACTACGATGATACAATAACAATATCCTACTAATAATTATAATCGAATTTAAATATTATATAATTTAGGCGTATTTAGGCTATAGACATAACCTATTTAATTAGAGACGAAACCTACTGAGTGATTATGAGCTAATTTATGGACACGCATAAGGAATTGTCCGCATTAAGACAACGGGATGTAGCCAAGCTAAAGAAAGAGCCGGTCGTGATTGAATGTGTCCCACGCTTGAAAGGGTTAATCCATCCTGCGGGTACAAACAGGTCCACGGAGTCTCTAACTGGCGACAGATGGCCACTTTCTTTCGGCCACAAAGGGACGGAATACGGAGCTCTGGCGAATACAAATGGAGGAGATCACGTGACGCTTGAGGCCGTTTTCCTGACGTAGCCGGCCATATGGCGCGTGCCGGGGGAAGGGGCGGGGCCAGATGCCAATCACGGGCGCAGGGTGGGACTGTAGAGGCAGCCTCAGACAGACATCCACTCGCATCTTCCAGCATCAGCAGCACCGCTATATAACCAGAGCATCCCATCGGCGCAGCCACATTAGGTTTCAATCCGCAGGACTTCCCACACCAGCACGAGGGGCATGAAACTATCATAACCAGACATTCAACTAATCCTAGGTAGGCTATGTCATGTTTCTCTCTTTAATAATTATGTCTGCATTTCACATTTGTGTCTGTTTTTTCACATCATTCTTTTGATGATGATAACGTTGTGGTGAACTCAGCTGAACAGACGTTTAATTTTGATCGGCATAGCTACATTTTGTTTAGCTGATCCACTATAATGAAGCATATACTTCGTAAAACCCACAAATCAATCCATAAAAACTGAAAACGTAAATTAATTGTTACATTAGATAGTGAAGAAGTGGTAACGTGCAATGACACGTTAATTGCGCGTTTCAATTCAATTGCTGATGAAGAAAACTAAGTATACATTTCATTCTGTTAACAATGAAAACATTTCAGCAATGCAATTATACAAGACGAATTTCCATGTAAAGGGACTAATAAATATATATTGTTTTACAATCGTATTGTCTAAACCTCTGATAAACTGTTGCTACAATACTTGATTTTGGGAAAAACAAAAGTATGCTTTTGAAGGCTATACCGATTCAGACTAATTTATTCCAAATCTAACCAGAAATTAGATTTTGTTTCTGAATACCTATAAATAAAAATAACTGTATAGATTCCTTATTGAATTCCTTCATGCTTTATTTCCAAATGAACAACGAGGGCTCTATCTGATTAGGAAACACTGATGATGTTACTTAATAAAGCTGCATAAAGTAAGCAGCTATGATTCATCTACAGGTCATGTGTTGTTGGACGTGCAGCGTAGCGCATTTCATTTCTTTTGGCTTGCATGGCTCTCATTTGAAAGATAATACAGAAAATGTGATTGAATGGACGTTAAACGGCTTTATTTATCGCTTTGCAGAGTTCCAACATGACGAAGTCTTACACCGAGGAAAGCATGATGCTGGAGTCTCAAACCAGCACGAACTGGACCGACAAGTGTCACAGCAGCTCCCAAGACGAGCGAGACGCGGAGAACACCAGCGAGCCCATGCATAAGGATACGGAGGAGGACGAAGTGGGACTCAACCGACTCGAAGATGAGGATGACGATGAGGAAGAGGAGGAGGAAGAAGACGGCGATGACACCAAGCCGAAAAGACGGGGACCCAAGAAGAAGAAGATGACCAAGGCGCGTATGCAGAGGTTCAAAATGAGGCGCGCGAAGGCGAACACCCGGGAGAGGAACCGCATGCATGGTCTCAACGACGCGCTCGAGTGCCTGCGCAAAGTTGTGCCGTGCTACTCCAAAACGCAGAAGCTCTCCAAGATCGAAACGCTCCGACTGGCCAAGAACTACATTTGGGCGCTTTCGGAAACTCTAAGGTCGGGAAAAAGCCCGGATCTGATGTCTTTCGTGCAGGCCTTGTGCAAGGGCTTGTCCCAGCCCACGACCAATTTGGTCGCAGGGTGCCTCCAACTGAACCCCAGAACTTTTCTCCCCGAGCAGAGCCAGGAGATGCCTCCTCATATGCAATCAGCAAGTGCTTCCTTTTCCGCTCTTCCCTACTCCTACCATGCACCCGGTCTTCCCAGCCCTCCGTACGGTACAATGGACGGCTCTCACATCTTTCACGTCAAGCCGCACGCGTACGGGAGCGCACTGGAGCCGTTCTTTGACACCGCGCTCACAGACTGCACCAGTCCCTCGTTTGACGGACCCCTTAGCCCACCTTTGAGCGTCAATGGGAACTTTTCCTTCAAACACGAGCATTCGTCGGAATTCGAGAAGAACTACGCCTTTACCATGCACTATCAGGCAGCGGGCTTGGCCGGCGCGCAGGGACACGCGTCTCTTTACGCGGGCTCCACGCAGCGCTGTGATGTACCCATGGAGAACATTATGTCGTACGAAGGGCACTCGCATCACGAGCGGGTCATGAACGCCCAGCTGAACGCGATATTTCACGACTCGTGATTCTAACGGACATTTGTGAGACTGCTCGTCACGGTATTCTGTTATGGCTGATGCAAAAAGAGCAACAACATTATATGCTTAATCTTATGTACGTATTTATTGTTGTTACTGCCTTTAGGAGAAGAGAGAATTCGTTTATTCTCGTTCACCTTATGTATTGTATTCTATAGCTAGCGCTTCTACGTTGCGGTCACACACAGGTGGGAACAGGCGTGACCTTCTTCAGAATGTGTTAATTATCCATGCTACAAAATCACAAGCAATAATTTGGAATCTATGCAATTTTTAATCCAATACTGGGCCAATTATAGAAATTAATAGAGATTGATATATTTTTCAACCTATTACATTTTACTACTTATCTGTCCCATACTGAATTATTTTGTTGTGATTTTGTATAGAATTGTTCATTTTTATAAAATCAGATCCCTGCGTCATTCCATGCAACCCCTCATGTTAATGTTTTATAAAACGGATTTATCCCTCGTTTATGAAGTACTCAATCTAGTAATAACCAGCAGGCAAGTGCTTAACAATCTGTAATGTTGCCTTAGCAATGAATTACTGTAAAATCATGCAGAGTTGCACAATTCCCATCCTCTGAATCCCGTCTAATACGTTCAATCAGTGATCCTTTGTGCTGGGGAAAAACAATTCGGTGTGAGTCCCAGTGTTGTATATGAAATCTTGACTATCACCTTTTAAATTCACCCTGTGTAAAAGCTGATGGAGAGGCCTGTCTTTCTAAAGATGGAAAATAAATAATGGACTGAATTAGTCTGCTCTATCTATTCGGGTATTTTTCGACTGGAACTTGTAATTGGTTGCGAAGAAGGAAAGACAATGAAGATGCAACCAAAAGAGGTTGATTTCAAAGTGATTCTAGTTTTGAGACTGTTGTATGCGTGTATCAGTTCATGATGGAGGTTTAAGAAATAAAACAAATGGTTTTGAATTGAACATTATTACAGTCATTTATGTAATGCACTCCCAGCCCTATACGTTTAACCTGCATCAATAATGATTTTTATTTTCTTTAAAACACACTCTAATCTGATTATTTAGATAGAAACACAGATATAAATCAACAAAAATGTATTCATGTTAGTCTCAAAATCTAGGCTACAGTATCAAAGGTTTCGTGTGATTAATAGTTTAGACGTTTGAAACTGTTGGCTACATTTTGAAACTATTAATATTAAATCTCAAGGTCATGTGAATTTATACCCTTGAATATTATTAAACACATATTTGTATTCTGTCCTAAAGGATATTCATTGTTAGAAGGCGTTAACTAACCTAAAGCTACTGTATTGATTTAGTGCGCAATAAGAGTGTTTATTACTTGAACGCATTACCTACAGCTAAAATAGATATTCACAGAGCCCAACACAGAGCCACGATATAACTCACCTCCTAAAGTCTGATATTATCCAGGTGTATTAAAACCATTTCAACGTCAAAGATCGCTGTTGCGCACATATATCTCTAAAAAATATTTGTAATTTCCAAATATATACTATATCGCCAAATACCTCTAGAGGAAAAACTCACATCATACATCAGCGTAAATGAATTCGTTTATAATCCATCACTGTTGCAAACAAATCTTCTTCAAATGTATCAGATATTTGTGTTTTATTGAAGCGTAGAAAAGCCTTTGTTCATTATTAAATCTAGTTAAAGTTGTCACACACGCAACATATAGATTGTAATGAAGATAAGAAGATAATGGTGTAAGAGAGAGTTATTGAAATGCCCCCGCTTATTTTAGAAGCGCGCGAAGATAAATGGACAAAAAAGCATACATTGTAACGTTCCGTGTATAGAGGGAGATGAAAGTAGGATTTGAACATTTTGAAGATATAATAATATATGTGTGTCTGTGTGTGTTATATATATATATATATAATAAACAAAATAAAAATCGTGTAAAGTGTAAAATAGGCACCTGTTCGACGAGTGCAATATTTTTGGAGGCTTGACGAGAGAAATACGAGACATCACGACTAACATTGTCCTTTAGATATGCGTTTATACGACTTCATTGAGACTGCTGACAAAACATTTAAAAACATAATTTGGCATATAAAATAGGAAACATCCACTGGGAGTAAAGTGCTTAGTCTCCGAAGCTTTGGTCACATTCAGGAACTGTCCAAGGTGCTGTGTGAGGAAGACTTTTCACGCCTGTTCACCTCGTACTTCGGCTAATTGTTTAGCACATCAAATAAGGCATGCAGTCATTAGAATAAGACAACAATCCAGTCGTCCAAGTCTGAGGCAGCATATATATGTGTTAACAAACAAAAAATACAATCCACAGAAATACTGTCACATAGGCTAAGTGTCATCAGTCTTAAACACAATTCAAATAGTTTTGTTAACTCCTTTTCTATTTTAAGCTGTTGCTTATTATTTAACTAACTAGTGTCTATTTATAGTAGGCCTCTCTTTAAAATCAATAGTACTTGCATTAAAATTAATGCAATAGTTACTTTTTGCAATTCAATTCTATAGGGAAATGTTCAAATATGTGCTAGGCCTATTCATTTCTAGCAGGCCAATGCTTTACTAGTAGTAGCCTACTACTAACTAGTATCCATTTTGTACATTTCTAGTTGGTTTTACAATCTCATTTCAATTTCACTAGCTTTAGCACGTTAATCTCTCATTAAACATTTCGTTACTAGTCTCCTAGTGACATAAAATGGATAGTTTAAAAGGAATAATTGTTAAAACGGCTTGTCATAGTTTTTCACATTACCACACAAATGATTATTTGAATTATAATAACAGACTAAATGTGAGTGAGGTCAGCGCGCGTGCTCGGCTAAGAAAGCCCAGCGTGCGCGCGCGCTCTAGAGGTGCATGGAGACGAGGAACTTCCTCAAGAGCCTAGCGACCGAGAGCCGGTAAATTAATACACAAAGGCGAGTTTGCCCCGCAGTCATTTAAGTTATGTTTGAATCCCCGTGTAACTCGACAAATGTCCTCAACGCGTGGTCGGAGAGTCAGGAAGAGTTGCGCGAGACGCAACCGGTGTCTCCTCGCGGGACGAGAAAGCGAGTCAAGGCAAAAAAGAAAAAGCGAAAACAGCAGCAGCAAACCGAGAAACGCTCCGTCTCGGCCCCTCAGTTATGCACGGATGACGCCGGTAAGGGCCGAACAGAAAAGAAATACAGACCGGACGAACCGATTGTGAGAGGAATCTTCCAAATCGGGAAGAAGAGCCACGACGTGGTTCTCACGGAAACGCGGGTAACATGGACGCCCATTCAACCCGAGACCCCTACAGGTGAGCAGCGCCGCGCTCTGTTTGCCGCCGTTTCCATGGTGATCGAATGCTACTCCTGTTTACTTCCTGTGTGTCTGGCGCTCGAAGTCATAAGCAAACCATTTATTAATTTATCGTGTTTACAGACACGACTGCACATGCAATCTCAGCATTAGAAAAGTGCTTGCTGAGATTTATTAGCACACGGACTCAACATTAGCAATGACTGTAGGCTAGCCTGTAAACATGGTTTTATGACCGTTTCAGAATGTTAAAACGAATAATTTCATTCAAAATGTAAGAATGAATAATTTAATTTGTATTCACTCTTTCTTATTTTGGTTACGTGGGTCTATATGTTTCTGTCTTGTAGGTATACAAAGAAAAGACAAGTTCTTACTGAGATTTATTAAGACAGAGACTTAATTAGAATCAATCGTTTTTGAATTTAGAATCATTGGGTCTCTTTCTCTCACATACTTTGGTTATGTATATTGGCATCCCTTATGAAAATTAACCATGGTTTTACTACAAATAAAAGCACAAAATAAAAGCAAAAACAAGCACAAAACCATGGTTACTATAACCATGCTAACCACAAATTAACCGTGGTTTTGCTACATTAACCATAGTTTAATAATTTGTAGTAAAGCTGGTTATACAAAGGATAATCAATACACCCTCAAAAACACGTTTACTACAATAAAAACATGGCTACTTTTCATAAGGGCTAACACATGATGCACTAACACACTAACTCTAGGCATTTTCAGAAATATATACATCCTTCTACCACAGCACAGCTTTCCTAAACACTTGCTTGTCTCTGTGAAGTTTGCAAAACAAAGGCACATCATCCACAATGCCATTGCTTCAACGACAAATGCGGATCTAAGAAAAGGTTGCAGATATATGTAGCCAATGAGAATCACTTATCACTTTAGAGGTTAAACAAAAAAGTTTAAATTTACATTTTATGCATTTGGCAGACACTGTCATCTAAAACGACTTACATTGCAACAAAGGTATACATTTTATTAGATTATGCATTCCTTGGGAATTGAACCCATGATTTTGGTGCTCTACTGTTTAAGGGGTCGTTTACAAGACTTAGTTTACTTCTAAAAACAATATGCGTTTTGGTGTTTTGTGGGCCTGAAAATGCAAACTGCAAACCGGTTTCAAAGTGCAAGTTTTTGAAAACGATACCATTATCATTTCAGTGTATGAAAACATACATTTGTGAAAACGGTACATCATGCATCTGTGTATTATGCGTTCAGTGTATGTTTCTTTAGAAAAAGACATCGCCAATTAATGGTCTTGCATGCATAATGCATTTTTAAGTCGTTTTCGTGCATCCATGTGAATTAAAAAAGCCTCCTTGTTGCAACATCTTAAAGGTCCTAAAAATGCTTTTAATAAAAATACACTTCTTTGTCATTTATTGTCGCAAAAAATGTGCTGCTCTATCAATATTCAATAAAATATGTTGATCGTTGTAAACATTAGAACCAGAAGTAAGCAAACTGCGGGCGGTCTTTAGCTGCATTGTACCCTACTGCAGTAATTACACAAACAAAAGAGGGCTACAACAAAATAACAATCCAAATATTGTTGGGGGAAAAAGGGGGTAATGTTAGTCCTGCCAGAAAGCCATGTGTAACAGCTGTGTTGGTAATGGACTCCGGCTGACTGTTGTGACCACCTAAAGTAGGGCATCTGTCAGTCTTGTGGACAGTTAGCAAATGTCCAAGTAAATGATACTCAAAACTACCATCTGCATCATTAAACTAAGAAGATAACCGTATGACTTTAGGTGGATTTGATTTCATTCAATATTAGTGAAACTCTAAGCCATGTAGCTTTTCGCTTCGGGTTTTATTTATAATCCACCCACATTTTTAGTAACTAGAAATATATGCAAACGTGTCAGAGGGGGCCTTTATATGGAAAATGCAGCAGCATCAAATATAAACATGCATAAATATAAATATAAGACCACCTTTGCTGTCGTCTTTGATGCATTCATTAAAAAGCCCTCTAAAATGGCAACGCTGTTTGATTGATCAGGGAACAAAACCGAATGGGGAAAATGAAACAATTTTGAAACACGCCCAGCAGTTTGAAGCTGAGGCATGTACTTCCTGTCTTTGGCTGTTGTTTTGTGCAGGCACTTCAAAGCGTGAACGCTGCCGAGTGCAAGAGAGACTTTCAGTCAGCGTAAGCTTTATAGACAGTACTTTTCATCTGTGATCCAAGCTAATGTTATTAAGCCAGAGCTCTCATTACACAGAAAGCATTCATCTAATAACCCCCCATGGCCTTTACCAAATGTTCTCTCGAAAATGCCAAAAAATGACAGCGAGATCCCGATATGCTGGGGTTCTCTATTTGACGCTCATGTGCTATTTTCTGCCGAGAGATAACAGATCAGAATATTGTCCCTGATCCCTCGCTACAGACAACTGAGAGAGATTGAAGGACATTAACTAGCAGACAAACACAATATCAAATTACATGATTGCAATGTGGCATTTCAGTGCTTGTTTCTATGACAACACTGTGTGTTGGATTTCAGTGATGATGAGATACCTCTGTTTACATCTCCCGTTGCTTAATTTCTGATTATTATTATTGTTTTATTTGCAATGTCACATGCTTTAGACCTACAAAACAGAAACAGCTGTTATAAAATTCACTTCTAAACATTTAATTAGTTTGATGCAAAAACTTCTTGAGGCAATCTGAGATTTTTAGTAGAATTGTTTTTTTGTTTTTTTTATAGGACATTAGATAGACAGGAAACTAAGTTGGAGAGAGAGAGAGAGGGGGGGGGGGATGAGATCGGGAAAGGTCCACGAGCCGGGACTCGAACACGGGACGCCCGAAGCGCAACGGCGCTACATTTCGCGCTACATTTTTGATAATTTTATTTTCATAATCACCCTGGAGTGCTCAAAATTTTGAATATGAATGGGAATATACTTCAGAGATATTTTACGTATAAGAATTTCTAGGGATACCAATAACTGTGACCAATGTGTAAAAAAAAAAAAAAATCCTAATGATATTTCCCCCCATTTTAATTCTTATTATCCAATGAAAGGTTAGATTTTTGTGATAAAAAAAGATCAAAAGGATTAATAATGCAGGCTTATTTTCAGAGCCTTCTTTGATCATATTTACCAAGGGTGCCAATAATTCTGATCACAACTGTATATAAAATTAAAATAGAAAAATATATAATATTGTTTACTTATTAGATAATATTGTGAAGATTTATAACACTTTAAAATAAATATTCTCTTTTTTATATATTTTTTTAATAAATTAAAAGAGACAAAAAAGTTATTTAAATTGTAAAATATTGTTCAAATAAACACAGCCTTGGTCAGCATAAGAGAATTCTTGTAAAAAAAAAAAAATCATAATTATTCCAAACGTTTGATCAGAAGTGTGTGTGTGTATATATATATATATATATATATATATATATATATATATATATATAGTATTTTGAAGCCATATGATAGCTTTGTTTGATGAAAAACTGAAATGTAGTTGTTAGTTACATTCTTGCCCTCCATTGTAACTTTTACTCAAAATATGAGGTTTGTTCTTGAATACTTTTGTGACACTTTATTGTGTTTTGTCAGAAGAAAATCATATGGGTTTGGAATGATTTGAGTAAATGATGACAGAAGTTTAATTTTTGGGTGAACTATCCCTTTAAGACGCCACTAGCCACGGAGCTGACAACAGGACAAACCGTAAATAATATATAGAGTTTCTTTTTTTTTAGAGGTCAGCAGTGTTTCTACTGTATATTTTAAAAATACCACTGAAGAATTCTCTCATGGCATCACCTACATCCAATCCAGAGTAAACATGCCGGTTAGCTCACCTTTTAGAAATGAACGTAGAGCCGGGTGAATTAGCCTCATATTCAGCCACAACCACAGAAGCGCGCGGGAGACTCGGATTGTTTGCCAAAGGGATCTGTATTTGACTTTTTGAACCCTGAATTTGCTTAGCATTGGCTTGGCTTTACTTCAGTTTGTCTGCTGAATGTACAAACACCGTGATTTGATCTGGGTGCCAGAGCAGTTCACGCCTCCAGTCCACGCAGTTCATTTAGATCACTCTGGTGGGTTCACGCTGATTTTACCTCTGGCTCTGTACACGTATACAAACAAAGCTCCTGGGCCAGAGATTGCAAATGTATGCTTTTATTAATTTTTTATCATAAAACTGGATACAGAAGGCAACAGTTAA
Source organism: Ptychobarbus kaznakovi (assembly GCA_027422405.1). NCBI lineage: Eukaryota > Metazoa > Chordata > Actinopteri > Cypriniformes > Cyprinidae > Ptychobarbus > Ptychobarbus kaznakovi. The sequence continues at coordinate 26,082,848 of CM049804.1, read as the reverse complement.
AGTAAATGATGCATGTTATATAAACACTGAGTCGTATTCCACCGCTAAAATGTTTGCACTGAATGCTTAAATGATGGATAATTTCAGGAGATGAACCTATAGGGGAATAAAATCACACATGAGATTGCTTCAGTATCTCAATTGTTTCTCCTGAGAGCAATGAGATTATATGGAAGTATTTTGTTTCTCAGATTTTGTACTGACAAAACACCTTATAATCTCACATGTCAGAGTTTCAGAAGTCTCAAATTCGAGTCGGCATGTAAAATCTGAGATTAATATGAAATCAGACATGATTTAATATTAAAATTGGCCTAAAACAAAACTATATCTCAACTGTTGTGTCCTAAGCAATTTTAGGAGAAACATCTGATGAAAGTCAAGCTAAGAACTCAATTAAGTCTTCTGGCTATGAAGAACAACCGCTGTGCAATAATAATAAAAAAAGAACATGGTTGGATTAAACTGCTATATTGAAGTCCATAATCAGATATGACCACTGCAGGGATTTTCCTTTCTACGATGAGAGAATCTAATTACTTTATAGAGTATATCCTGTATGCATGCTCACTTATCTCTAAGAGGGAGTAATAAATTAGATGAGAGATGCACAATGCCATTCTTCTTCTATATGCTTTTTAAAATGATTTTGTTTCAGATTAGATCCTCCTAACATATTGACTTTAGTTCTCAGTTTATGTTTCATTGATCACTTAGCCATTTATATGAGCGCTGAGCTGAACGAGCATGTCATGCAAGCAAATGCTAGATGGTTTACCATACACAAGCTGTGGTACTAGATCTTTGAAAATGACCTGTTTTTCCCAGAACTCTGAGGATTATGGTTGACCATTGCGGTCAGCATGGAGCATCTGCCCCAGCGTAGCTCTCTGGAACTGGACTGACTGGCTCAGCCTCAGATTTCTGAGGCTAATTGCACCGCTGAGGTTATCTGATCCCATTTCACAGTACCGAGGGACAGACGGGGGACATTTTTTAGTCCAGACACATTCTCCATCCTCCGCATGGAAAAATGCTGGGCATAGTCAACGTCAGCTCTACATAATATACTCTTCAATAAACATCAATCAACCAACAAAAAACACGTTTTCAACTTCAGATATGCTGATAAGTAATGTTAATTTAGCAATTTAGCTACATTAATGAAGTTATGTTACACATTTAAGCTATCCAGTCTTACAGATCACATTTTTTTCCTCTTTCATATCCGCAAATTATTTTGGCCGGGAGCATAATGAAAAGTAGGTGACGATAATTGTTTATTTCTAGAGCCTGTTTAAAAATAATGAGCAGAACATCATTAGCATCAATAATGAGTCATTATGCTGAGACATGCTCAGCTCTTCTACTAACACCTGAGACTCGGAGTAGGAGCCTCTGGTTACAGACCCAACGAGATAGACGTACATGCTTCCAAAAGTGCATGACAGCATAAGAATGAGCATAAGAGCAGTTTTGCATTGCATGAAATGCATCTCGCTGTAAGCCTGCAGTGTTTTCACCAGGTTTTCACCAACAAAACAAAACAAAACAAATGAAAACAAAATGTGGCTAAAAACAAAACAAAATACATTTTGATGATAATGGAACTTTTTATAGCATTTGTTTTTTCCACTGACCTTGACAGAAAAATCTGTGATATGTATTTTAATAGTAGCAGAGAGCATTACACTCTTAGCTGAATGCATAAATTAGCAAAAATATATTTAATTTAATTAACCAATATTAAACAACAATACAAAACAGAAATAAAAACAAAAACATCAAAAGTTCCGGGCCTGTCCAGAACCACAAATTGGATTCGGATTAAATATATATATATTTTTTGCATTGTGCTGACCTTGACGGATACATCAGTAAAGTGTATTTAAACAGTAAAGTGTAGAGTATTACACTCTTACTGCCAAAAAACACACAAGGGGCGGTGTGCAATGATGGAAATCTGCATGCACAGACCAAAACCAAAATATACAGTAATAAGCTGCAAAGCAGTGTTTGCGTTTTATAGATTCTTTAAAATGCTATTTATCAAACAGATTGTCCCATGCACGCCAATCAGCTGGCTTGTGTACCGAACACAGTCAAAGTTCAAGTGTGTGACCCCTCTGTATTACAATAGGGATATACAGTGTCACAGTCTAATTGCACACAGGGAACAAACAGACGCTGTCTCCTTTGTTTGCATCCTGGGGGCTTGAAAACGGCAATATAAAAATGTAAATATTGGGTTTTGGTGTGTGGGTCTGGGCACACAGGCTTCCACAGGCACAGGTGGAAAATATGCTCTCGGACGCCATGCTGGGAACCACATGGCCCCACACAACATGGGGGCAAAGAGTGGCTTGCTGACCTGGCACAGGCTTTCCGCAGTTGGACCCTTTTCAAACCATGGCATTAGTTTCATCTGTGAGAGCGCTGCACGGATCAACAACGAGTAGGGAGAAGATGAGACAAAGAGACCCTCTGCCAAACCGCACCCTGTGAATGCAGGTGAACAGATGAGATTTAAAAGACATTCAGGGATGTTTTCTACATGGAGAAGTATATACGATTTTTACATTATCTGAAGCAAAGAGTGGTGCTTACCTGTGCAAATTTCACCATCATGATAGGATGTTGTAGGTTACCAGGGCTTTGCTATGCAGTTTCTAGAGGCTTCTATACCCTGCCTTAAAGTCTGATGCAAAATCATGCAAAATCATGCTCTCAAAGATAACATTTCCAAAGTAAAAAAACATGATAAATATACTTGAAACATAAGCATAATTAGATATTAAGACTTGTTTTGTTGTATCTTAAATACAAGTGTGTTTTTATCTTACTGCACTGGCAGATTTTTAAACAACTTGTTTTTAAGTTAAAACAAGAGGAAAAAACAAGTGGAATATTTTATGGACAAGTGGCAAAAAACAACAAAATCTTGATATTTTATGCAGTGTTGCTTATCTTGTTTTAATGATTTTTTACTGGAAAACAAGTCCAAAAACATGATTATTTGGGTCACAATCTTCTTGGCCACTGGCAAAAGTCTCTTGATATGGCTTGGGTCCATCTTTCAAAGTGAGATTTTTTTGGCCATTTTATTGTCTAACAGGCAAAAATGTTAGTCTAATAATCATTTAAAAAAAGTAACAAAACACTTCACAGCTGGTATCATTTATGTCTGGCTCACAAACTGTATGAGATGAGTAACATAATACTTAGGGTTTTCATATCACTAATGTTAAGTACGAGCAATACTAAAAGTGATTCTTCAAGCAACGCTATTAAAATCAATGCATATACATCAGACCACATGTATATTGAAACCTCACTGTAATAAAGACTAGCAGCTCAGATCACTGCCGGTGTAGAATTGATTCTTTTTGTCCATACAATAGTTGCATGATGACATGAAGTCGGGCCCCCTGCGTCTCGCCTTTGCCGGAGCGCTGCTGAGAGGAAGCTTGTATCCATCTGGAAGCAATAAAGTTTTCTAGAAGAGTGCACAGTTTTATTTAATCTCCCCGTGTCTTGCTGTGCCTCAAATGAAGGGCTGTTCCCTTCTTGTCATCTGAAATCAGTCTCATGTGCGCCAGAATATGACACTTGCCACGCTGGGGGTCACAGACACGTTGTTCCCTGCTTTGTTTTCTGCTCTCTGGATATCCGCCTTGCGAGGTTCAACAGAATTGGTATTAGGTTAGTTTTTGCTAAGACGGGCATCAATATATGTCATACAATATACAGGTACATCTAAAAAAAATTTGAATATCATGAAAAAGGTCAATATTTTTTGTCACTCATTTCATAAAGTGACAAACCCAGGTCATCTAGCTGACTCTTGCACTGACTCCAGCTTCAGTTCTGTGAAGTCTCCCAAGTGTTTGAATCGTCTTTGCTTGACAGTATTCTCAGCTTGCGGTCAGCTTGCGGTCATCCCTGTTGCTTCTGCACATTTTCTACCCAATTTCTTCCTTCCAGTCAACTTAGCATTTAATATGCTTTGATACAGCACTCCTTGAACAGCCACCCCTTTCAGTAATGACCCTCTGTGACTTACCCTCTTTGTGGAGGGTGTCAATGATTGTCTTCTGGACCATTGCCAAGTCAGCAGTGGTCCCCATTATTGTGGTTTAAAGAACAAGAGATACCCAGAATTTATAGTATGGATGGTCATTTATTGAAACTCAAATGTAAATATTCTAATATTTTGAGATACTTATTTTTGACTTTCATTAGCTGTAAGCTCCAATCATCAAAATTAAAACAAAATAACTTTAGAAGTGTTTTACTTTACATGTAATGAATCTAAAATTTATGAAAGTTTCACTTTTTTAAATAAGTTACAAGACAAAATGTACTTTTTCACCATATTCTAATTTTTTTAGATGTACCTGTATGTTATGACTATAACACTGGATTTTGCAATTAAGTTAATAATTTAATTTCTACAATAATGATAATACATCTCTAAGATGTTTGAGGCACAATTACAAAACTTTAGTCTAAATATTTTCTGAAACAAATGAGCAAGTTTAACAACTCGTCCTAATCTACTGAGTTTCATTTCATCCAGCCTGATTTCATAGTAATCCAGAAAACATGAATCAGCAGCCGGTGAGTGTGATGACAGCATGTGTGTGTGTGTGTGTGTGTGTGTATCATTGATGGCTGTGAGTGGTGTCTACACACAGACACGCATGTAATTGTCAATGAGAGAGATGAGATCTCCGGAGATGACAGATCCATAGTCAGTCTTCAGGAGGGCTCTGTGTTATATGACCTCGTGTGTTACCAGACGTGTCATATTGATTTGGCCCTTTGCAGCCCCTTTAGACCAATGACCCTGAACATATGGCCCTTCTTATTTGTGAACTTGTGTGCCCTGCAGCAGAGGCCCCAGCGGCCAAAATATTCTTCAACCCTCTTCTCCATCCCCAACTTTGTGTTTCTGTATGGATTACTCCCAAATCCCTTTTAGATCACACAAAAGAAGCGTGACGGCTTTTACAAGAAATCTACATATTCTGTCTATGCATCTTAAAGGTGTGTTTTGACTTTTTGATTACTGCAATATGGAATCTTTCAGATTATATACTGTGAATATGAACTTGTGAGTGTGTGTATATGCTATATGTAATCATTATCCACATCACATGATTTCCTGTGACATACAAAGGGATAGTTTGTCCAAAAATGAAATTTCAGTCATTTATTTACTCACCCTCATGGTGTTCCAAACATTCTGTTAGTTTTCCCCTGAAACATTAAAGGAGAAATTTATAAGAATACAAGAATATTTTATATACATTTTCCATTTTTATATAGTGACCACTTATGTCAAGCTGTAAAAAAAAAAAAATAAATTGTGTGTGTCTGTTTATATTTCATAGACCACTTATTTTATCCTTTTCAAAATACCCAAGAACATCGAAAAGCATCAAAAAGAGTGTAAAATGTAGGCACTTCTAAACTGTACACTATTGCCTATATCACGTAGCTCCCATTATTACTTGTATATTCCAGTAAAATGGATATTTGGAATAAGATGTTTACATGACTCAGCATTCTTAAATACAGGCATAAGCCAGTTGTCTTATTCAGTATTTTTATATGTAGTCATTTTTGGATAATGGCAGTTGAGTAATCACCGTCACATGATACATACATAATCAGAATATGATAACATTTTAATTAAATAATAATGGAATTAACACTCAGTGACTTATTGCACAACCTTATGACACTTCCTTATGACACTTCCAGAAACTGGAACAATAATTTAAGAGCAAGTAGTTCTTTATGTTGTTTTTTCTTTCTTTCTTTCTTTCTTTCTTTCTTTCTTTCTTTCTTTCTTTCTTTCTTTCTTTCTTTCTTTCTTTCTTTCTTTCTTTCTTTCTTTCTTTCTTTCTTTCTTTCTTTCTTTCTTTCTTTCTTTCTTTCTTTCAGCTTACGTCAGCTTCCTAATACTTGCGTTAGCTTTCTAATTGCATCAGCAAAGCCACGTCAAGAGATTAATTTTGCTGCCAATTTTAATGTAGTTGTTAAAGTTGCATCATTTCCTTAAAAATAGATTAGCAAGTGTGGAGCTGTAAAGTGGCTAAAATACAATGGAGATATATAAAAAAAGTTTGTGTAAGCAAAAATGTATGGGCTCCCAAAAATAGAGAGAGCACAGTATTAGCACAAAAAGTAAAGTTCCAATTATGTGGCCTGTTTTTTGAGCAGATCAGCAGGAAACACCAGTCAGACTCGTGCTCTACCAGGTGTATTATCTCAATCTACATCTCATTGCTTCTACTTAGCGGGCCGCTCATTTAAACTCAATTTCCTGCTCTTAATTGGTGGGACTAATTAGGTCCTATTGCCAAAGACTTAAAAAAAAAAAACTCAGAGCCCAGACCAACCTGACTAGTGCACATGCTGATAAGCGCTGCCTGAAAAGGGCAGTTGTACAGCAGCGTTTGGAGTCTCTCTATTAAAAGGTTGTGCATGTGCAAAAACTGCAACACAATTAGCATCAAGCAGATAAGTCCTTCTATAATCCTGTTTACGGTCAGCATCAGGCAGATGTGCCAAGATTGATTCGGACAAGGCACAGGCTAACTGTAATATAGCAGGGAGAAGCCCCCCTTTTCAGCCTCGTCCCGGTCTCCACCAACCCTTCCTCGCCCCCTCGGAGGAAGCTTCCTGTACACGGCCGTTAACACGGGCCACTTTGTCACTTGCCCCAGCTCTCGGAAAGCTCTGCCGGGAGAGATTATCTCCTATTCCCACTAATTCAATTGACTCGGGGCTTTTGTAGAGTGACCACAATGAAACGCAGCTTCGGAGTTAAATAAATAGAGTGGTGGAGGTATAGAGAGGTTCGAGCAGAAGCCTGAGTAGGAACAGATGGCGGCGGGTGTCCTGCGCAGTAATGTGAGAGGGTAGTTAATGTTCTGAAACGCAGAGGTGCTGCTTGGGGTGCTTCTAATGAAGAAAGGCTTTCACATGAGGAGAGACTGTCATTTAGAGAGGCAGCTACAGAACTCTGTCCATCTTGAGGCTCGGCGACAGATTTCAGTGTGGTTTAATTGGAGTTTGCCTGTGGGTAATGGTTTACAGCGGGGGGTCAGGGGAGAATAAGAAGCTCGTAGCCCAACGTAATGCTGGGGTATCAAGTGCGGCGCTGTTGAAAATCTGAATTCTCACCCATTAAAACTTTATTGTGTTGTTCGTTTTGGTTCTCGTAGAAGAATTAAAGGGATAGTTCACTCAAAAATGAAAAGTCTCGTCATTGAATCATCATGTTGTTGTTCCAAAGAAGAAATGTTAAACATATTTTGTCTATACAATGAAAGTCAAAGGGGTCTGATATTGAGACCCCACTGATCTTTCTTGAAGAAGTAATGAATACATTTACTTAACGAGGACACAGTAAAGATGTTTACAGTGTTAAACAATTATATTTCAAATAAATGTTGCTGTTCTTAACTTTCCATGTATCAGAGAATTCTGAAAAAAAATCAGTTTCTACCAAAAATATTAAGCAGCACAACTGTTTTCAATGTTGGTAATAATAAAAAAAATTATTGAGCACCAAATCAACATATTAGAATGATTGAACATGAATGACTATGCCTTTAAACCCATTTAATTATCAAGTGCTGCTTCCATGTTATCAAATAAATTATAAAATAAATATAAAAAAAATAAATACAATTAAAAGTCAATATAAAGAGCCAAACTTAAATAAGCCGTTGTCATAATTTAGGTAAATCATATTTGCTTATTGTTTTGAAATAAAACTTTCTCCCAAGCACTTATGCTGAAAGTCATTTCCTACTAAAAATGAATGCAAACCCACTGCCTCTGAATAAGTGCCGAAAAGTTCACACTGGCATTTACATAATACAGTCTTAAATTTAACCAGGACTTTAAGTCAATTGTGGTAAAAACAAACAAAAAAAAAAACACATCCTACATTAAGTTTTGGCCTTTAAACACATAACTTTAAAACCCAACTCACGAGGTAAAAATGTGTAATATGACTTAAATATCTCTTGTGTTTGCTTTAGCTGACCATGAAGTGAAGCAGCAGGAAGAGTATGTGGAGCTTAAGGACGTGTTTGCTGTGAAGGTAAAGAGGCGGCGCTCTGCGGGGCAGCAGACGGGTGGAACTCTGCTGGGCATCACGCTCTTCAAGTGCAAGAAGAAAGGGCTCAAACTCAAGGAACATGCCATCCACCTCAACAACCTCAGTGCAGACCACTGTGAGATTTGGTTCAAGAGCCTCAAAGAGATCCTCAGCGGTACGTTTCACACGCCAAAGCTGCTCAACATCCATACACTGAAACAACAAGGTCACAAACCAAACATTAGGCATTTTAGAATGAATTTTATGACATGCAAACATTAACCTGGTCAACATTTGCTCAAATTTTATTGTGTTTGCTGACATTTATTGAATAAAGTTAGCCCACCCCAGTAATGAATCGGATACAATTACTCTGTACCTAAACCTAGAGAGTGTAGCATTTTAAGTGTGCTCTTGATTGCAAGACGGTGTTAATTATTCTGATACTATTTTATGCTAAATTCTGTGGTAGCATGTCTCATTTACAGTGAAGGCAATTTCACAATGCACTGATGAGAAACAAATATATCAAAAAGAAAGTCAGAGAAATACTTACAACAACCTTTGATCAATCTAATTTAAATATGAACCATTTTACCCAATTATTTTGTGTGCTGCGTTCACTACAGCTCAAAAGTTTGTTGTCAGTACGATTTTTTTTACTAAATAATTTTTTAATGCATTAAATTGATCAAAAGTAACAATAAAGACGGTTCTAACAAAAATTTAATAGCTCAACTGCATTTCAACATTGATGATAATAAAAATATTTCTTGAGCACCAAATCAGCATATTAGAATGATTTCTGAAGGATCATGTGACACTGAAGACTGGAGTAATGATGCTGAAAATTCAGCTTTGCATTACAGGAATAAATTCATTTTAAAATATTTAAATAGAAAATAATTATTTTCAGTTGCAATAATATTTCACAATTTTACTGTTCTTACTGTGATCAAATAAATGCATAACAGATTTTGTCAAAAACATTAAAAAAATCTTACTAGACAAACTTTTTACATAAACATTTTGTGTATTTTTATGCTTATTAGAGCACTGTTTATTCATTTAGCAACATGTGCAACACATGCAACACCAAACTCAAATCAAATTAGTCCTTTGCATAAGGAGAGCTATTTGCATAACTCATTGAGCTGCCTATGTAGAGCATTCGACTTGCTCATTAGTTTTTGGAACAGAGCCTTTGTATCACAATTAAATGATTTCTCATGTATGCATCAGACCTACAAATATGATGTGAAATTATGTTCTAGGTGTGTCAGCAACATCCTGACTACACAAAACAGTCATGAATAAACTCCACGGACTGGATTATAAGGTACTCTTGTTGAGAAAGCCGAGGGGCACCATCTCTTTTGTGTGATGACCGTATCATTGTGTGGTGTGTCTGAAGGGGGGGTCGGAGGGGGTCTTGAAAGAGGTGGTGTTGGCCGCAAGGACCTGCTGGATCAGACTAGAGGAACAGGTTGGTTCTACGGCCTCCCTGGAGTTTGTAATTATCTGTGCTCCTCTCGCTAGCGTTCACTGCCAAGACGGGCCAGCGGCCTGCCTAGCGCTTCGCTGTGCTGCACGGGAGACAGGTGTCCTTCCAAATGCGTCAGAACTCTTCGTTTCTCCGGTTCTCGAAAACCGGGGGGAGGGATGCAAGGAGGAGATTTCATAGCGGGGGATTCAGTAAAAGCCCGTCTGAGACTCTCCCGAGGACCAACAAAATGATTTAGTATAAACTTCCTTCGTCAGCTAAACGAGCGTTGAGCATTCAGATGCTGCCTTTGTGAAAATCATGTGTAATCTCTGTTAATCCCGGTCTGCAGACAATGCAGCGCTGCACATTTTCACTGATTTAATCTAGCGTCACAATTAGGCTGAACGTTCAATTTCAGAAATCCTTCTTTGCCCGCTGTGCGCCCCACATAAATACCGCACACTATGCAAGTAGTAGGTTATATTTAAAACCGGATTGGATATGAGATGTGAGTTTGGGACTAGATAATGGTGTGGGGGAAATCTCTGGAAAGTGTTTTTGTCCGACGAGGGCCTAGTCATAATGCTGTATTAACGCCAGCTAATCCTTGGAATTTCAGTTACAGCACTGAGTAAGAGGTGATGTAACAGCAGCAGTGCTCAGGAGGGGCATTACGCACTGGGAATTAAGAAGAGGATTGTCCAGGCCTCATGAATTTACACTAACCCTTCCCCCAGCTTGATGAATCCTTGTTAAGACTTGGGCCATGTAACTTCTTCGCACGAAAGTGTTTCTGAGCTGTAGCCCTTTAAAGATTGAAATGGTGGCTTTTTGCGGGTAATTGTGAGTGAGGGCTGCATGCACTGTGGGTAGAACATGAATTAATTAACATAATTAAAGAATATGCCTTGAGGGAGCCCAGAGGAGAGAGGACATGCTTATTTAGTGCTGCAAGGAGAAAAATTAATACGCAAAAATTAGATTCATTGTGGTTCATTGAAGTGTTGAGACATTCAAAGCCATTAAAATACAGTGTTTTAAAAAGTATATGGCCTGTAGATTTAAACTTTATATGTGTTGGCATAAAATTAGAATCACTTCTGGATCTTGTCTGTGTAAAGTTAAATCCAGTCTTTCATATTCATGACCTTGTAATGCTGGTAAACTTGGTCATTTTCCTCTCATATAGGAAATGTGTCAACCTAGTAAAATAGCCACACTTTACAAAGCTACAAATTACTTAATTAGATTTATTTTCAGTGAAAATATCTAAAACTTAATCCTTAAAATAACATAAATCTTCTTTTTTACTTGTAAATCAGATATTAAGACTTGTTTTATAACAAGTGAATAAAAATCTGCCTGAAAACACTATTAAAATTATATTATCTGAAAACACATAATATCATAATACTTTATATCCTGTACAATGTGCTTTGAATGTAAATGTAAGGAGTTTTAGATATTTCAAAGAACATTTGATCAAGATTATGATTTTTTGCAGTGCAGATCAAATAATAAACAGTTTTTTACTGAATAATTATTTTACAGATTAGGTAATTTCAGTAATACTAACCAAACAGAATTACAAAAGCAACTAAAAATAAAAAAAATTCACTTGCATTATCTTGCATTATCACAATTATTTCCCTAACCTGAGGAAGGTCGTTTAACAGATAGGTTGCTAATACAAATATTTATTATGATGATGACAAGTTTGAGTAATGCAAGAATAGAAGAGCAAAGTAGTAATATCATATTAGCAATAACATAGGCAGAAATAGTAAGTATAATAATAGTATATTTTCCTGAATTCAGCCACAGAATTAAGACTCAAGTTAACATGCAAATCTTGATTTCATACATTCAGAACTCCAGAACTATGACAAAATCACTCAAAAACATTTTTTAGTAAGTCTGATTATTTAAATGAGCAATATTTGATTAGGGCCTGTGTCTTTCCTTCTACAGGTTCTGATAAGCAGCAGCCCATTTGTCATATGCTACACGATCACCAGCTACATTTATACCTTCTCAAACTCATACAGTTGTTAATAAAGCATGGCAGTTTGCTTGGTCCTCGTGGAAACGTCCCCCCCCACCCCCTGCATCCCATGCACATGCTCTCACACGCACACGGACGCATGTTTTCCATAGCTGGATTATCTCTGTTATTTTATTGGCTGTTAAGCGAGTGCTGCCGAATCATTGGGCTCGAGGGGGGGAGGGGAGTACGCTGGATTACAGAGGTGCTCACCTGTTACAGTGGTGTTTCCCAGGGAGGCGGGACAATGGAGGGTGTGTCCCAGCTGACACGCAGCACAATAGGTGTACAGTCAAAGAAAAAAACCCAGTCCCTCAATCCCTGGTGTGATTTTATTCAAGGTGAGCTGTGAATGCCTTCCGCAGCATCGCCGTGTTTTTCTGACAAGCCATGTGATGTGCGCTGACACATGAGGTGCGGCCGCCCAGCTGACAGATTAAACCCTGCGGTCAGAGAGCGAGCGCTCGGGCCAGGCCACAGAACCAAACGTTTGGGGAGACGGCCGGCAACAATAGTAGCACCTGTATACAGTCTACTCGGGTCCGACGTAGTCATCGAGTCGAACTGGAATAGACTCCTTGTGTCCTTAAACCCTCTTTTGAAAGATTAGTCTAGGCGGGTCAATCAGAGCCCAGGAAGCCCTCCGCGCTCCGCTCCGGACATATAATGTGCTCTTGGTGCTCTTGTCAAAGCGCGTGGTCACACTCCTGCGTCAAGCTGAACTTTATTGTTGCAGCCCTAAAGGGAGGAGAAAAGACAAACAGAGAGAGGAGAGAACTCAAGGGTCAAGCACCGGGTCCATCTCATTCCTCCAAAGGCTTTTGTGACCCATCTGAATTCATATGTGCATTTGGCATAAAGCACAACAGTGGCTATTGTGCACCGCGCATGAAATTGCTTTGAGTTGTTTAACAAGATAATAGGGGAAGCGAAATCTCCCTCGGAACGCGGTTTTAAAAACGCGTTCAGCATTTGAAGGAGGCTGGGCCTTGTGCGGCATTTAAGAGAGCTGATGTACAATAGCTCGATAGCCGAGTGGATAATGTTACACATTAACAGGTTTTCCATTAAGTCAACCTACGTATCCATGGTGACTCTTTCCCCTTGGCTCCTTGGAAACGGATCAGTCTGTGTATCTTATTGACTTACTTCAGCTGGGATGTTTTCTGGCCAGCCCAAACTCTGTTTAGAGTCGCTTGCTTTGATCCTGTTTTACATTAATGGCAAAAAAAGGTTGATAAAGAGTTAAAGGTTTAGTGCAAGTCCACAGTGACAGAGTTAAAGGAAATATAGTTCTGGAATAATTTACTTACTTCATGTCCTTGCAAACTCGTATGATTTTTCTTCTGTGGAAGAGAAACTATTTTCTATTTCTTATTAGCGACAAAAATAAAAAAATCACAATTTAAAATTGAATAATAAAACTGAAGTGTATAATATCTGCACCTCCAGCACTGCCAACAAGTACTAACTAAAAATTATTATATATATATTTTTTTAAATGCCCTAACATTTCCCGGTCTTCCATTATTCAGACAAGTCAGTTTTCCTGCTCAAAATGAATGTAATGTGCATTCTAATCATGCCATTCAAAGAGACTGCAAGTCCTGTTGGCTCTAGTGGAGTAATACATTACAGACTTGACCTTTAAAAGTTATGTTTAATGTAGCACATCAGTGTATTTGCATTTTGCATAGGCTTCATGTGAAAGTTGAACAAGGTCATGCATGTATGACTACAGAAAACAAGATGCTAATGAACAATGCTGCAAAAAAATCTTATCTTTAGTGAGTATTTATGTCCTACTTTAAATATTTGTTTAAATCCGGTAACACTTTAGTATAGGGAGCAATTCTCACTATTAACTAGTTGCTTATCAGCATGCCTATTATTAACATATTAGCTGTTTATTAGTACTTATAAAGCACATATTCTGCATGAGCATATTATGCATCTCTAATCCTACCCAATACCTACTTAACAATTACCTTACTAACTATTAATAAGCAGCAAATTAGTAGTTTATTGAGGCAAAATTCATAGTTAATGGTTCATTAATAGCGAGAATTGAACCTTAAAATAAAGTGTGACCAAAAATCCTTCAAAGAACATAAACATGTATCTGGACAATGTATGTAATGATTTGTGGTAATATTTTATATATAATTTTTCTTACTGGTGATTTTTTCTACTTGTTTTTAGATTGTTTAAAACAATTTTAAAATCTGCCAGTGTAGTAAGACAAAATATACTTATGAAAGGCACAATCTATTAAACTTATTATAAAGATTTTACCTGATAAACAAATCCAATTGAAGCGAAAGTATAATTTATTATAGACTATTTTTTAAAGTAATTTTACTTTTTGCAGTTAAAGTTTAAGATTGGCCAGAAACAGTTAGATCTGTTTATAACCTTTTGTACCTTTGGGTTACAACAACTTATCACTTGAGCAGTAGTCTTAAAGGGATAGTTCACCCAAAAATAAAAATTCTGTCATTAATTACTCACCCTCATGTCGTTCCAAACCCGTAAGACCTCTGTTCATCTTCGGAACACAAATTAAGATATTAAGATATGATGAACTCTGAGAGCTCTCTGACCCTCCCACACATAGCAATGTAATTAACACGATCAAGGTCTGGAAACGTAGCAAGGACATCTGTAAAATAATCCATGTGACATCAGGGGTCCATCATTTTACGAAGCTATGAGATTACTTTTTGTGCGCAAATAAAAAACCTGACTTTATTCAACAATTTGTCTCCTCAGCATCACCCTGGCACCATTTTGGAGAATATCACATACGTAAACGTTTTCGTTCAGATCAAAGCGTAAACAATGTAGAAAATGTATCTGTGTGACGCAGCTGACAAAGAATAGCATTCGTTGTTTATATTAAGTGGATACTCTCCAAAATGGCCCTTTAAAGGGAGAACGTTGTGTCTTATCGACTTCTAAAAGGTGCATATTTGTACCTTAGAGTAGTAATGTGTACCCTAAAGGTACTACTATGAGCCCTTTAGGGGTAAATAATGAACAAAGATGTCCCTTTCAGGGTACTGTCCCCCAGTGACAAACTGTTGTAACCCTAAAGGCACAATTTTTTTAAACCTTTTTTTCCTAAGAGTGTCCAAATTAAATCAAATCTTGAGGTGCCTAAAGGTTCCCACCCCTGAATGCCGTTGTGAGAGGTATCTGGGGCTCTGTCAGGACGTCTCAGGGTGGACAGATGCTCCTGCAGGCTCTGCTGTAGGTACGACTGCAGTATCACTTTCACTGAGTGCTGCTTGTGGATTTTTTCTGCGTATTCCCAACGGATCTTCCCCATTTCTCTGTCTGTCACACCCGCCCCCAGATAGACGTGTACGTAGACATAATGGAGGCACCTAACACATGGTGCTGTTTTTTCCCCTCTCTGGCTAATATTAGGAAAGGTGTTATTGTCCACACTGAGAATTACAATGGCTCTAATTGAACTATATGCATCCCACGTTTTAACATGGAATAATTAATAGAATGCATTACACGCTTAATTTTCTTCTCCGAGCATCTCCATTCGTCTCATTATATGGTGCCTGTGTGAATTAATTGTTCCAATGAAAGCAAGTGTATTGATTTGAAGCCCAAATCTCCACCGCAGTTCCCCACCTCGTCTAGCGGTTGGAGCAGCTCCTGCCTGGTGATGCCCCTGCTGGAGGGGACAAATCTGGAGAGGGCTGGGTCTCCCCCACTGCTAATGCGCGCTAATGCCAGTCCCTGACACCATGCCAGATGCTCCGCTCTTGGCAGAGGATCTAAGGAAATGTCGAAGCACTCGTCCCCCGTATGGAGATCTCACGGCCGGTAGGAAAGCGGGACAGGACAGTGACGCTCTTTTTCTCTCACCCGTTCCATCTCCTGTATGGCCCCCAGATCTCTTACCTCCCCTCAGGCCTGCCGGATCCAGCTCCTCTCCGATCCTGACCTTTCCCACTGCAAGGCCCCAATCTGGGCTTATCCGTCGGAGGGCTCACTCCCCTCGCCTCAGCCAGCCAGCCAGGGATTTCAGGGCAAAAATAAGACATCTGTTCTTGAGGATTAGCAAATATTCTGTGCACCCCAGAAAGCCCGTTTGGGTATTGTGGGCTCAGCGAGTGGAACGGTTTATGGGTTACTTAAGTGCAGTTTGATGGCTGTGTTATGTACGTTTTTACTCTCTTGTCCTCTATGTGCCTTTTTAAGTGGTCTTGGCCAAATTAACATACTGGTATCGTATAAAAATATATTTATTTGAAAATTGATTTTCAGATCTTTCAGAGCCCTTTCTGACTCAGGATGCCATACCTTTTCTGTTAATCTGTCCATCCATTGTTTCTATCTATCTGTCTGTCTGTCTGTCTATCCATCCATCCATCCATCCATCCATCTTCTCAAAAGGCTTTTTTCCCCCAAAACTTTCAAACAAGATTTGTCAAGCTATGTAAAGTCTGACATCTAAAACCAAACAATTTATTAGGAATTTAAAAGCATTCTCCTTCTGAATTCTGACATGGCACATAACCCAGAAAACAGAATGAATTCACAGTCAAGCTATGATGCACTGTAATATGAAGCATCGATGCCTTGCAATCAAACCATGACTGAACCGCATGGTCAATCCTCTCATTAGCACAGTGGGCGAGTGTTTACGGGCAGTCCTGGGGCTTTGTTTGTCTCTGAAATCAATGTGTAACCTGACCCCGCTTTCAGGTAATTTACCCCTGATTATGGGAAAAGTGCTCCCCTGTGCCGAATCAGCTTCTCCGCAGGGAGACCCTCAGCCACACCATTCAGATGCTCCTTACCTTTCCCATCAGCACCCTCTGTGCACTGAGACAGGGGCTGGACAGAGACAGATGTAGCTACTGTGTTGGGTGACATTAGCCGGTCTTGATAGCCCTCAGGGGTAAAACAGCCTTAAGCCTCTGAGTCATAGGGCGGCTGCATCACCGCAGAACGTGCTGACCTCATGGAATGTCCGCAGGTGGCAGAGACACATGTCTGAAATGTGGACGTCACTACAAAGCTATTGAGAGGACAAACAGAACCAACTTACTCACATGAAGGGCATAATACATGTGGGTGAATGTCAACGAAAACATGCCCAGGTCATATACACTTTCAGAAAACATGGAATAAAACTTTCACTGAATGGAACCCTAAGCTAAAAAAACTAAAAAGTACATATCTTGTACCTTATTTACCTGTAAATGGTACATATTGTACAATTTTTTTGTAACTTTTTTATATAGACTCTTACATACAATTTTTATTTTCTGGAATAAAACATATTATTATTCATTGTTTTATTATAAATATTTTGTACATTGAATTTCTATTACTTATATGATATTACTTATTTTTGTGAAATGTGATCCGGCCATGTTCTAAAAATGTTTTGTGAAATTGCCCTATTTAAGTGAAAAATAGGAATAAATGTCTTACAGCTTTACCTAAAAACAGACTACAGAAGTGATTAACGTCAGAACACAATATTTAGATATGTCGTCTGGTGTCTCCAAAAGGTTATAATTAACGTGTGAACACAGGTTGTCTGAAGTCTCTTTCAGGCTGCTAATCACAGTGGCCTTTTGCGGGAACACAAACAGGACTCATGGAGGTGAAACCTGAGTGTGGCCCCTTCGTCTCGATTGTCTTTCAGCGAGCTCCTGGGAGCCACTGTGCATCGCTCACACAAACACGGGATTATGTGCCATAGTAACACGGTATCACTCATACAGACGGGCTACGTCCCCACTCTCCCTTCTGTGGTGTTTAGATTTATCCTGAACTCCAGCTCAGATATGATCATTAAAACAACAGAAACATAGTTTCCCGTTTCAGTGTAATTAATTAATTAGAGATGAGGGCTCTGTTCCAATACCTAGTGAGCTGTTTCGCTGTCTACTGCCTACATAGACAGCTACCTTCTAACTGGAATAGAACCTAAACTGATTTGGAAAATTCTGTACATACAAGTTTGGTGTTAGCATGTTGCTAAGCTAACAATGTAATATGCTGTTAAACAACAATACAATAAACTCTAATAAACTGAACAAACAAATAACTAAATTCAAGCACCAAAACTATTGGGAATAACTCCTGCATGCAAAAAAGGGAATAACTGAAAAGGGAATGATTTTTTTTGATGATGCAAACTTAAGTAGTGTGGGAATTAATATTTTTCTTCATGATCAGGACAAAAAAAAGTATATATATATATATATATATATATATATTCATATAATAAAATATATAAAAAAAAAATATATATATATCAAATGAAAATGTTTATTTTATATACACCTAATAAATTTAACAAAAAAATATAATATTACATTTTATAATAAATACATTTGCAATATTTCTTTTAAATTCTGGCATATATACATTTGTAAAAAGCATTTCTGTCTTTTTTTGTCAGCAATATTTTCACCAAGTTAACTGCAGTGAATTCTGGGATTGCCCTCTCTGCAAAGTGTTCATTAGATGCAGTACAAATTATGATTCATAGAACTCAGTATGGTTATGCTACCAGCATAGCCATTGCCTCATAACTATATAATATAATAAATAATGCTGTCTATATGTAGCACACAAGGTTTTGGAACAGAGTATCTTGAGGAAACCAGAGACTTATAAATAGCATGTTTTGTGGGGGTATTTTGAACTACCTCTATGAAACTATGATGCAAATGTGGCCACTGAATCTGATGCAATATATGAGTGTGTCCTCACATCGTTGTTTTCATGTGTCGTGCGGTGGGCCCGAAGCCCCCTCGGCGAGGATGAGGGTTACTGAGCCTCCTGAGCCCCATTCACAGCTATAACAGCAGCGGTGGTGCCGCCCCCCTGCACCTGCTCCCCGTGTGGACCCCACCATCTCAGCATTGCGGCCCCCAAGAGCCACATCGTGGGAGATGGGATCAGCATCCCCATGCTGAGCTAGACTCACAACCTTCTTTCAAGATCCCAAATCCCCCCAGCCTCCCCGCCTCACATCCTGCATCTACTTTGGTGCACGTTTTGTGTCTATTTGAACTGTGACCTTGGGCACCCCCTGGAACTCCTGCGCTGTGATGTCAGCAGGGGGTACGGCGGAGGGCAAGCCGAGGGTAGCGGCTCGTTAGCAGGTCGAGGGTCGAGAGCTTCAGGGGCTGGATTAGAGTAATGAGGGAGATGATGGAGGAAGGAGAGAGAGCGTTGAGCTTCACCTCAGCTTCCATCGATCTCAGGCACTCCAGGAAGGCCGGGAGAGAAAGCAGCTCCCTAATTTCTGCTAATTATGATCCACTGTTACTCAATACTGGGTTCTCCCTGTAAAGGAGGAAATACAGAAAATAGTCAATCAAATATTGATGACGAATCCTGGAAAAAAGTATCACAGTTTTCACATAAATATTAAGCAGCACAGCTGTTTTGTACATTGATAATCAGATGAAATCTTTCTTGAGTAGCAAATCAGCATATTAGAATGATTTATGAAGTATCATGTGACACTGAAGACTGGAGTAATGATGCTGAAAATTCAGCTTTGCATCACTGGAGTAAATATTGTTTTAAAATATAAACATTTTAAATGTAATTACTGTATTTTAGATTAATTCAATGCAGATTTGGAGAACATAAAGTAAGAGGCTTTTTTTCTAAAAAGTTTTTACAAATACTTTACCGACCCCAAACGTACATTGGTGCACGTGGACATACTTGCTGTTTGGGACTGACAACAGTATTGACCTGTTATAAGAGCAGCTAAAAACGGTCTGAATAAATTAATAACTGAAATCAAGCACCACTTCTGTTCTTGCAAAAACAGTGAATAACCCCTGTAAAAATAAATACAATTAAATACAAATAAATAAAAACATAATAATAATAATAAGATTCAAATACAAATAATATATATATATATATATATATATATATATATATTTCATATTTAGCTCAATTCTGGGTACAAATTTGTTCTCATATAATATTCACATATAATGCATTGACCACCCCACTTTATAGTTATTGGTATCACTCATCAAACCACATATCACATCAATCGACCACTTCTCCCACCACAAAAACATGAACAAAGAGAGACCAAGAGCCTACATGGTATATTTATTCAAGCTTTCTCCTCATACTTGGCAGACGTTCAGCCGCTGTAAACAACAGACACTGATCTGACCTTTTCAATTGGTGGAGACTGAACCCACACTGTGTGAGAGCCATTCTGCAGCAAGGTGGCAGACAAAAGCTGAACTCACGACAAGAAATCGTTATTATGTAGGACAGGGGCTTTGGCTCACATTAACAGATGTGCACTTCTCTAAACTGGAGGAGTATCAAGCACTTAAATGAATGCCCATGGGATTCATGACACAAGGGCATTGATGAATCTTCCCCACTCTTTGTTGTTTTCTTTGCTCTGCAGGTTTTAAGAACCGTCCCAAGTCTCTCAAAGTCTTCGTGAACCCCATCAGCCACAAGAAAGAGGCGTACCAGCTCTACCTGGACGAAGTTGCCCCGCTCTTCATGCTGGCTGACATAGAAGCCGATGTGACCAGTAAGTCTCATGCATCTGTGCTGTACAGGATAACAAACGGTTACATGCTTTTCTTCACCGTTTCAGCTTCATCACGCACAGGTGATTGCCGCCCCCGCAGGCCTCACTCGAGGTCGAAGTGCATTAACGTCTGCCCTCAGGGTGGCTCATAGTATTCATCCCTCACTGCTCAACAATTCCCTATATGCTAACAAGCTGGTGCTTTACGCCATTAGGCATTACATAGGAAATCAATATTTTAGGGTGAGGAATGTCAAGGTCTCTATGCTAATGCATAATTTGAATACACACTTAAAAGCTAAATTAATCATGTTTACCATTGAAATTGCCATCTCTCCATGCAATTTACTAAAACCAACATTAAAGGGAAAAATATATATTAAGTCAAAATATATTAGATTTGACTTATATCAGAATATCCTGTACTGACCTTTTTTTCATTCTAAAAATGCTTGAAATGAAATACTTGAGAAGCAACACTGCACAAGATATTAAAACTTGTTTTCATAGATTCATAATATGAATTTAAATGCATTTCGTCTTATTGCAGTAGCAATTTTTTTCACAGATTTGTTTTTAACTTGTTTATGCTTAAAACAAGTGGATAGAAACTGCCAGTACAGTAAAACAAAGTACACTTGTGTTACTGATGCATGCTCTGAAAGCTTATTTACATATTTAACATGCAGTGATGCTTTTCAATAAATGTATCTTGTTGAAAAGGATTTTTAGATATTTTACCTAAAACATTGGACAAAACATTGGTTCAAAATAGTATTAGTGTAGAATTTTAAGAGTTGGCCATCAAGTAACCATCGAGCAACTACTCAGAACACCCTGGCAACCACATAACATCACAATAGCCAACTTTCCAAACTTTATTATAACTGCGTGCTGCAGTTACATCATCTGCTGCTTTAAATGCTCAAGCTTTTTAAAGTCAGTTGGATTCTTATTGGCTGACAATTTTATCATTCATCAGCTGAAAAAAAACATGTTGTGAAAGTGATTAATATATGTGATATTAAAACTTCATAGTTATCGTTGTCATTCTTGGTGTGAACAGCCATTAATTTGAATACATTTGTACATCTTATTCGTACATTTTCATACTACGATCTGCTTACGCCCCACTGGTGGTTATATTTAGAAGTGAACCCTCATGCTTGCTTTGTTCTAAAAATCGTATGCTTCCGTACGAAAACAGATGAGTTTATTAAGCATTTATTTATTACATTTGTGTTGGCTTGCTCTTTTGATTCTGGTTGCTGTAGCTGAAACAGTTTGGTGCTAACAGCTCCAAAAAACATTCCTAGGAAATACACATACTGATAAAATGTACTCTCTACCAAGTGCATACATGTAATAGTGATGCTTATGAATATGCATGCATGTTTCATACAATCTGCTTAAGCCACAGTTAGTTATTTTTCCCCCCTAAATATTGTTTGCTCCCGTATTAAATCACATTACACAAATTGAGATGAAATCACCATCTCATATAATAGATATGTTTTCTCATGATTGGGTAGAGTTGTTTGATAAAATGTATGTGTAATGTAACTGATAAAATATATTCGGTCTATTATTTTTTTTCCCAAAAATCATACATTCCCAAACAAATCACATTGTACGAATTCAAATGAAATCACCACTTTGTAAAATAGTTATGTTTTCCCATGAGACTGGATTGAGTTAATCAAATTAATTTGCTTTATTAAATTTGGCTTGCTGTCAACTGATCAAATGAATACATCTACAATAGAGTTATTTTGCTATTTTAAATTTGTGTTGGGGTTGCTGTAGCTCAAACAGTAGAGCATGGAGCTAGCAAAAACAATTTCAGGAAATGCATGAACTGATGAAATGCATACAAATGTGATGCTTATGAATATGCACAAATGTTTGCACAACCGAGCTCTTTTCTTTTACTCCCACCTCTTTTGATATCTCTCTGCAGTGTGTTTGAGGTTGTGTATGTGTGTGTGCTCATACTGGAAGTAGCAGCTGTACAACACTGCTGTGGATGGTCCTAAATGCATCTCACACTCATAATGACAGGAGAAGTGTATCCTCCGTCAGTAACCTGACCCAAGGGGAGGGACTGCACCCATCTGTTCTACCACAGTGTGGGACTCCCCTCCCTCTCCTCCCCTTTACCCACCTCCTCACACACACACACACACACACACACACACACACACACACACACACACACACACACACACACACACACACACACACACACACACACACACACACACACACACACACACACACACACACACACACACACACACACACACACACACACACACACACACACACACTACACACACACACCCAAACACGCACCAAGCGCCCCCTGCTTTTGGGAAGGGGACTCCGCTATCTGTGCTCTAATGAATGTGGCTACCTGATTCCAGAAGCCATTTGAACAGTAATAGAATCTGTTTCCTGATGATGTGCTCCCGAGGGCAGAGGCTGAGAGCTCGAGGTGGAGCCATTAAACAACATTTTACCTAATAGAAATTAAATATCTCATTCTGCCGCTCACAACGCAGAGCTTTGAGAATATACGTGATAGAATTAGCTCTATAGACTTTGTGAGAGATGAATAGGCAATTTTAGCGAACTGTCACAATTGAGAGAATAATTGCAGTGTGTAATTCAAGGCTATTTTCTGATAACTAAAGCTTTACATGGAAATGTTGTACTTTTATGGTCATTTAAGAGTCTAATTTAGCATTTTATGTACTTTGAACAGGTTTAAATCGAAGTGTGATTTTTAACTAAATTGAATGATATTTCACAGCTCAGGGCAGAATGTGGCTCAGTCAGGTACCTGGGTTATGATTTTCTTTGGCAAGGTCAGGGTCACATGATCCTTTAAGTTCACTTTGATTTGCAAGCCTCTCCCCCTACAGGTCAGCACTAAGAATTGAACTCAGAACTAGTCTGTTACTACGGCTGGAACAGCATACTAACATAATGCTATTTCTGCACTGCATCCCACAATGCAATTTTTTTATTTCCATGTCACTAATGAACAGGAAATAATATAAGTGTCATTATTCTTTAAGCATCTTTTGAATCTGGTGATGTTTTACACAAATCTTAATAACAAAATTTAAAATTCATTTTTATTTATGAGATAACTTCATGTGTATTAATCGAAAACAAGAGCAGTCAACCTCAGTATTATATATATATATATATATATATATATATAGAGAGAGAGACACACACACACACACACACGCTACTGTTCAAAGTTTATTTTTTTTAATTTAACTTTTTTGTAATTAATGATTTTATTCAGCAAGGACGTTTGATTCAAAGCTTTTGTCATTTTTACAAAAAAAAATATTTCTAATAAATGATGTTCTTTTAAACTATCTACAGTCTCCGGCCACTTTATTAGGTACACCTGTTCAATTGCTTGGTAACACAAATTGCTAATCAGCCAATCACATGGCAGCAACTCAATGCATTTAGGCATCTAGATGTGGTGAAGACGACTTGCTGAAGTTCAAACCGAGCATCAGAACGGGGAAGAAAGGGGATTTAAGTGACTTTGAACGTGGAATGGTTGTTGGTGCCAGACGGGCTGGTCTGAGTATTTCAAAAACTGCTGATCTACTGGGATTTTCACACACAACCATCTCTAGGGTTTACAGAGAATGGTCCGAAAAAGAGAAAATATCCAGTGAGCGGCAGTTGTGTGGATGAAAATGCCTTGTTGATGTCAGAGGTCAGAGGAGAATGGTCAGACTGGTTAGAGATGATAGAAAGACAACAGTAACTCAAATAACCACTCGTTACAACCAAGGTATGTAGAATACCATCTCTGAACACACAACACGTCGAACCCTGAAGCAGATGGGCTACAGCAGCAGAAGACCACACCGGGTGCCGCTCCTGTCAGCTAAGAACAGGAAACGGAGGCTACAATTCACACAGGCTCACCAAAATTGGACAATAGAAGATTGGAAAAACGTTGCCTGGTCTGATGAGTCTCGATTTCTGCTGCGACATTCAGATGGTAGGGTCAGAATTTGGCGTAAAGAACATGAAAGCATGGATCCATCCTGCCTTGTCTCAACGGTTCAGGCTGGTGGTGGTAGTGTAATGGTGTGGGAGATATTTTCTTGGCACACTTTGGGCCCCTTAGTACCAATTGAGCATCGTTTAAACGCCACAGCCTACTGAGTATTGTTGCTGACCATGTCCATCCCTTTATGACTACAGTGTACCCATCTTCTGATGCTACTTCCAGCAGGATAATGCACCATGTCACAAAGCTCAAATCATCTCAGACTGGTTTCTTGAACATGACAATGAGTTCACTTTACTCAAATGGCCTCCACAGTCACCAGATCTCAATCCAATAGAGCACCTTTGGGATGTGGTGGAACGGGAGATTCACATCATGGATGTGCAGCCGACAAATCTGCAGCAACTGCGTGATGCTATCATGTCAATATGGACCAAAATCTCTGAGGAATGTTTCCAACACCTTGTTGAATCTATGCCACGAAGAATTAAGGCAGTTCTGAAGGCAAAAGGGGTCCAACCCGGTACTAGCAAGGTGTACCTAATAAAGTGGCCAGTGAGTGTATTTATCAAAGAATCCTCATCAAATAAAAAATGAAATTAAAATGTATCATGGTTCTTAACAAAAGTTCAAAGTTTTCAACATTGATAATAATAAGGAATGTTTCTTGAGCAGTAAATCAGCAAATTAGAATGATTTCTGAAGGATCATGTGACAATGACAACTGAAGTAATGGCTACTGAATATTAACTTTTTCCAGGACATGAATACATTTAAATAAATACATTTTGAAATATATTAAAATAGAAAAAAATATTTTATAGTATTATTTCACTGTTTACTGTATTTTTGATCAATTAAATGTAGCCTGTGTGAGACAACTTAAAAAAAAAAAAAAAAACACAGGTAACACTTTACAATAAGGTTCAATAGTTAATATTAGTTAACAACATTAGTAAACACGAACTAAGAATGAACAATACTTCCACAGCATTTATTAATCTTGGTTAATGTTAATTTCAGCATTTACTAATGCATTATTAAAATCACAAGTTGCGTTTGTTAACATTAGTTAATGCACTGTGAACTAACATGAATAAACAATGAACAACTGTATTTTCATTAACTAACATTAACAAAGATGAATATATAGTGTAATAAATGCATTGTTCTTTGTTTGTTAATGTTAGTTAATACATTAACTAATGTTAAACAAATGACACCTTTTTGTAAAGTGTTACCAAAAAATCTTATTACCCCCAAACACATGTAATATGTGAGTTTCATAAATGTCATACAGAAAAAAATAAACAGTTTAATTTAAAGCTATAATCACATGATTTTCTGCCCCCACAATTGTGTGCAGGTTCTGTGGTGTGTGTGCTTCTGTATTGGAGCTGGTACCAGGAATAGCCAGGCATGTCATAATGAACAGACACAGCACTTGCATCTCTATGTGCATCATGAAACACGTTCTTAAACAACAAAAAACACATCCATCTGCAAGTGTCACATCAGCCACGGTGAGCCCTTTGATGGTTGGTCACAGCTGGCGGAGGTGCCCCAGAAAATGCTAAGTGGGGCACGGGCGTGCACAATGCCATCTGCGGCGTGCCACCCCTCTTCCCCCGCATTCAGTGGCATTCTTCCGTGCCACACAGGCCAGGGGTTTCTGCCACACGACACTAAACCTGAATCCACAATTCTACTGGATCAAGCCTTTATCCAACAAACTGACCACATTTAGGCCAGTTTTTTTGGACCCGTGCCCCTTGGATTACCTTGTTACCCAAGTTATGTCACAGCACTGCAGTAACTGCAAACCACACAGGGAATGCTGGGAACAATCTTGACCTTGTTTTGTGCAGCTTGGGCAAGCTCAACACAAGAGCGGTCGCCTCTTTGTATCACAACTCATATTCTTGATTAAAAATGCAAACAGCATGCAAGTATAAATTCTGCTTTACAGCCAAGACCATATGTTCGGCTTGAGCCATTTGCCAATGCCTGGAAAAGGGTACTAAAGGCAGTTTGGAGTGCTTTCGGGTTTTTTTTTTTTTACATTAACTGTTTCTTTTCCACAGTCACCAAGAGAAAGGGCCACGCACTGTCCATTCTGAAAGACTGCAGCTTGGAAGACTATGATGGGTATGTATACTTCATGACAACAGCTAAAAATAATCTCCAATGATATGATTCATTCTGAAGCATTTTAGCAGTGGGTTGGAGGAGTGCATTTAAACTATCATAAATATATGCTTTGCTTCTTAAACATACATATATTATTTTTTTTAAATCATGTGTGTGCATGCTAGTAATCAATACCATGCTTTTTAATTTTATAGTAATGCAAATGATATTTTTGAGGTATAGCTAAGTTAGGTTAGCTAAGTAAAACTAAAGTAAATAAAATAAAACATAAAATAAAAATAAATAAAATAAACGTTAACTTAAATATTTTAAAGAAATATTTCACTTTTTGTGAAACTCGATGTACTAAAAATAACTAAAACTAAAATAGAAGTCAATTAATGAAATATACAAAGTCATATTTAAAACAAAACTAATAAAAATGCTAAACATGACAAAATGAAAATAGAAAAATAAAAACGAATTTAAAGTAATACAAAAATATCTTAATGATCCTAAAATAGCAGTGGCCTCTCTGAACAAACGCTAAATGTGCAGAACCAAAAGATTAGCAAAAGTAAACTAAACTCAATAAAAGGATAGAATTCAGTCATCAAAAGTGTCCTTTATGGTCGTTAATGTCCAAGTCACTCTTTTCCATACAGTAAAAGTAAATGGTGACCACGGCTGTCAATCTAGATTTTGGTCACACTTTAGTTTACACTATTAACTAGCTATTAATTATGACTTATGCCTCAATAAACTCCTAATTTACTGCTAGTTCTTAATACGGCAGTTGTTAGGTTTATGTATGGGGTATAGGATAAAGGTATCTAAAATACAGTCATGCAGAATAAACCGTTAATATGTGCTTTATTAGTGCTAATAAACAGCCAATGGCAGTAATATGCATGCTAATAAGCAACTAGTGAAAAGTGGTCCCTAAACTAAAATGTTACCAATATTTTTTTTTCATCCATTTTATGCCTTCATAGGATAGCACAATATAGAGGTCAGGCATGAAAGTGGTGAACAGCATCGGTAAAGGACTCGAGCCGGGTCACTGGAGGTGTAACTACGCTGTATGTCAGAGTGCAGCTCAAGAGGCTATCGTTTCAGACGGGATTTTTAATGAATAAATACACTTTAGTCCATTCCTCCCAGAAAGCTATCATATGGCTTCTGAATATTTGTAATATAGTGCAGAAGTTGCATGAACTATGTAGTCCTTTTGGGAGTTTGTCAACCTCTGGTCACTATTCGCTCTATTGAAGAGAACGGTCATTCTTTTATATAAGACTGCAAGGAAGAAAAAGCATGACAAAAGGAGAACTATCCCTTTAAAGGCCGCTTTATGATGCGAGTGAAGATGGCATGGATTCAAAGCCAGATGACAGAGTAATCCTGCCTCTCTCGAGGTGACATTTAGCCTTAATAAATAAAGTAGTGTTTGGGACAGAGAGAGGAGAGAGAGAAAGCCAGAGGTGGATTTTTGCAAAATGAGTGATAATACTTTGATTGGAGCGGCGTGCCGCGGGGCCCAGTGCGGAGCTCTCCGGTAGAGCAGGTCTCTCCGGTGCAGCGCGGCAGGTGGCTCCTTAATTACCTGTTCTGGAAGCAGTGATGAAGTACCACCATCCAGCCGACCGTGGGTGCGGGGCATCGCTCACACCACATCGTACGGTCTCTCTCTGTGTGCTGCAGTACTTCTCACAATTAGCTCCTCTTAAATATCCCCGGCCCCGGCTTAACGCTCATCCGTTACTGCCTTCCTACTGTTCCGCTGCATCCTCTGGGCTCGGTGGGAGGGGACGTGCTGGGTCTGGCACAGTGGTCTTTGATTAAAAACACAGCGTGCAGGTTCACGGCAGTGACAAAGGGACAAGGGCAAGCGCCGAGAGAAGAACACATTCACGTTGAATGGTGATTAATCTGTGGTGTATGAAGGTGGTAAGAGGGCTTGGTGGCCGGGTTCTTGCGAATCTAGAAATAAAGAGATCAGACACTGTAAGAGGTCGAAGTGGAACTTCAACAGTAAGATGAAGTTTGCACAGGAAGACGTAAAACCACTTGGTGTCTGTATTACTGTGAGGTCTATAGGACTGGGTGGGAACACAATATATTTACTGATGATAGAGATGTGTGCAGGACTGCTTTATTTCATTCATATGTGAGAGCGAGGATAAAACATGGAGCAATGAGAAAATAGAGAGCATGATCAAGTATTCTAGATGAAGTACAGATGAGGAAAAAAGGGTCGATTTTAGTGGGTTATAGCAATTTGCCGCATTCAAATTAAATGTAATTGATGTTTTTGCACCAAGTGCAGAAAAAAAGAGGGGAACATTTTTAAAAAAAAAATTATTTTCTGCTTTAATATTATTGTTTTCTGCTATAATATTAATAGAAATATGTTTAAATATATTATTATCTTATTGTTACTAATTTGGTGTCTATAAGATTTTTTTATAATGTTAAAGTTTCTTAGGCTCACCAAGGCTATATTTATTTGATCAAAATAAAGGTAAAACTATAATATTGTGAAATATTATTACTATTTAAAATGACTATTTTCTGTTTGAATATATTATAAATGTAATGTATTCCTGTGAGGGTAAGGCAGAATTTTAAATATATCAAAAAAGAAAGAATAACACTTTATGGCATAGCCAGTTTTTCAGGATTTTGATGAACAAAGTTTAATGAACAGCGTTTATTTATTTTTTATTTTTAAAAATAGATTTGTATTGTAACATTATAAATGTCTTTACTGTCACTTTTGGTCTAAATCATTTGCATACCTTGTACAGTTTACTGTCTGATCACTGGTAACATTAAATCATGTTATCTGACATTGTACTGCTTACTTGTTATATTTATATCACTTTACTGAACAGGTTTATATTTCTGCTTATATAACTGCTTAAAAGTGCAATCAAAGATCATCATAGAGTTTTACATTAACCTAAAGAACCTGCTAAAAAAACTACTCAAAGTAATGCTACTGAAAAATGTGAATAGAGGGGAAGTGTGCAAACATACAGTCATTGCAAAAGTGTTTTCTAACATTGAACAAACAGAAACACCCACCTTAAGTTCACCCAGTTGGCTGAGACAGTTTTACTGTGTAGAGTTGCTCAAACACTTCAACCCACAAATATCTTGTAGCTGTCTCTGCATGTTAAGATGAAATGAGAGAAAAATAGCATTGAGTTAGTAGCATTACTGCTTTAGTTACACCTTTAGTTATGACCGTGTGGCATCATACATCATATCTTTGCACTTATGCTAATAGATTTCATTACAGATAATAGATTTCTCTTGTTCCTGTACAGCGTATCTCTAAGACTCAAGACTTAACGCTGAGGATAATGCCTGGAGTCGACATCAGTCATGATCTGTCTGTGTATTCCAATTTCACAAAGCTTATTCTTTATCGAGGATTATAGAAATGATGCTCTGATGATTTTCTTGAAATTCAATTTTCTGTCAGCATGACAAATCACTGAGGATATCTAAGCTACTTAACCCGATGGGGGGAAAAAAGAGAGAGACCACACTCTCTTGTCCACACTTTCTGTTGTTTGCTAAACAGGATAATCTTCAAGCAGGGAATTTGTGTCAGTACTATTGTTACAGCCACACGGGGCACGTTTCAATCACACGACAGTGGTCTTCACAGGGATAGCTCACTCAAGAAAATGAGTGAGAATTTTATTAGAAACATTAAAACACACCATCTTCAACACCTCAGCAAAAGCAAAAGAAGAAACTTGAATAATTCCCTGTCGAGGAAATGTGTTACAGCGCTCTAAACTCAGTCCCCTGTCCTGATTCCTCTGAACTCGATTAATTAACCTCTAAAGGAATTAATTCTGCAAAGGTAATACTAATCACACGTTTTTTCATTAATAGATCATCACTCATTAATTACTTCAGCAACTGATGCTTCCACCAGTTTAAAAGGAGTGCTGCTATTTCAGTTATGTCTCACATGAAGTCACGCGGCGTGCCACACACAATAGACGTTAAAGTGATGGCACATCAGCGATAGATGCGATTATTCTCTTCACACATTTATGATAATTATCAGCACTCTGAATAGAAAGACCTTATTTGTGCAAATTTGAATGCCATCACATTGACTGCTGATAGATGGGAAGTGAGATAAGTGCCACGATATTAGACTCACATGCAGCGTTGAGGAACGTTACTTTTATGTAATCAGTATGTTACATTACTTTTGCATTAGTTTTCCTAACCATCAGCTCCCCGATACTCTCTTTCCTTCAAAATGGAAGCCGTATGCTTGACTTTTAGGCATTTTTATATTGAAAATTCTATTTGTACTCATGTTTTGCTTGCCTAATATACAAAATTGGGGCAGTACACTTTCAAAAGTTACTAATATTTACCATTGGGGAGTAAATAAAGTACCCCAATCTACCTTTGTACCATTGCATTGATGGCTTTGCATCTTTTTCTGAGACTGTATACAAATGGATTTTCCTGATTTTTACCGCAATTTCACAAATCACAAAACCTGATGTCATATTTTTGACAAATGTAAAAAAACTAAATTTAAGCAGAAAATGTTGTGAATTGTGGCTGAAAGAAAACGATCACATGTACGTCTGATCACCGTGACAATCTGTAAAACTATGATACATCATGCTGGCTCATACTACAACAACTGAACTTGTGAACCTTATTTATACCCTTATTTTTCCCAACACGGAGAAGAGAGAGACATTTTCAAGTTGTATTTATCAGTAAATAACTTAAATAAAATATAAATAAAGCATGCATTACTTATTAGAAATGTGCATAAATAAGTGAGATATAATGGTGCAAATTAACTTTGCTATTTTAAAATACACACACATACATAAATACATAAATCAGTCATGCATTTGATCAAAATGAATCATAACCTCTGACTTTTAAGTAAATAGCATAAGGAACTGCATACGAGTTTTAGGTCACACTTTATTTTAAGTTTTTAACAAACTCCAAAAAATGAATTACTGTAAACTAGTGATGAGCTTACATATACTTATAAGGAAATACAACTTTATGTTGATGTATAAAGCCTATTTTTTTAATTATTATTATTTTGTTATGCATCTGACAGAATAATGTCTTTAAATTATATTAAATTGGGGGCTTGTCTTAAATATTGATATGCAATTAATTTTAATTTAATGAATCAGCAAATCGTATAATTGATCTGATTAACATTCTTAATCAGTTGACTGCCCTACACGCAACATGTTAACTTCAACAGTGAACCTTGGTTAATGTGGAATGGTGCTCGTTCATCTCGACCCCATCCGTCATTCCCATAAAGCTCTGTATTGTCTCTGCACCCCGCGTGTTTGGTGAGGCCTCTCGGTTGAAGCTTTAACCTCTACAGATGAAGATAAGGCACAGTCTCTGACACCTGCCAAAAAGATCACAGTCAGTCCCTACCACTCCTCCATAAAACAACCCAAAGGTGAATAGGTGAGCTTTGATGTATCGCTTAATATTTACTATCCCGATTTGGTAGATTCGCAGCGTCCTTCGAGGCTTAACATATATGGCGGATCAAAACATTGCAATCAGATTTATCCCAAACACCTGCGACTGCAAGGTCACAGAACTCATTTTGTGAGTGGCATGACTGCTTGCTTATTAGTGCTGGCCGTGTGTGCTAAACAAATCTATTTGTGAGATTGTACAGTTTTGCTAAAGGGCATTTCTGAATTAAATGTAATCAGCTTTACTAGGCTGTGTTCATTTATTAGTAATGTGCTTAAAGCAGATTAGTGGGCTCAGCCATTTTTTAATGATTTATTTTGCTGCTGAGATCTGACAGATTTTCTGCTATTCTTGAAAAAAAAGGACATTTCCCAATTAGAATACACGCCTTCCACGGTTTAATCTATTGTTCAATACGACGTCATGGGAATTATGGTTTCCATTAATTGAAATTGATTCCTCTAATAAAGACTTGGTTAGGAATTTTTAATCATATTTAAGGAATAACTGTGCCATGTGCTCCATCTGTATATTCAATCAAATACTCGTCCATATGGATTTACATTTATTCACATATGAGTGAACAACAGCCTAATTGTTACATGTGTGTTAGCCAGCCCTTGGCCATGAGTTCGGGTCACGTGACTCACCGCCCATCCGTTTGCTTTCTCTCTAGTGTGGTATGTGTTGGGGGAGATGGCTCTGTAGCTGAGGTGGCCCACGGGTTGCTTCTCCGGGCCCAGATGGACGCTGGGAGGGACACAGACTCCATCTTCACGCCTGTCCAAGCAGCACTTCCTCTCGGCATAATACCAGCAGGTGAGGATCTGGGGTGGTGTATCTCTTTCTCCTGCAGCTGTCCGCAGTACAGCCCAAAACGTCCAGCTCTTCTCAGGAGAGCACATGCGAATCAGCGCTCGGTCCTCGCTGAGTCAACATGAAATCAAAATTGACCCAATTTGCTTTTATTACACACGTTTCTGGTCTTACTGTACATAATTCATCATATGCATTATACACATTACATATAAGTACATGTTATTCTGAAAGTAAGAAAAAATGTTATTGACTATTTATATCAATATATCTCTGGCTTTTACCAGATGATGTCACAAAACTAAATCTTTAACCCCTCCCCCTCAAACCACCTGGCTCCATTCTAGTATGTAAAACCCACTTTCCAAAACACAAATTCCCAATGGTTATTCTTGTTGAATATCATGTTTCAGAAGTACAATAGAGTATGAAAGTAAATACTAATTTTACTTGCATAATCTGTAAAATATATTTTTTTACATATAAATTAAGTTTAATATTAAAAACATAAACAAATAATAATCATAATATAAATTATATATAATAGATTCTGGTCAAATTGTCTGTGTGTGCGCGCACGCACGCGCACACACACACACACACACACACACACACACACACACACACACACACACACACACACACACACACGAATAATACATCATTCTAATGTTATTTTCACCAAATGAATGTATATATAAATGTACAAAAAAATTGAAATAGCCAACATACACACAATAAATCTTGTTTATACAGTATTATTACATTTGAAGCCAAGTTTACTTGAATAATCTGTAAATTACATATTTTTAATAACAAATATTTTTTTTACCCAATAAATAAATACATAAATGTAATTAACAACTAAATAAATAATAATAATAGTTTATTGTCTTATTGTATACTTAGATTAATTAATTAT
The DNA here is from genome assembly GCA_027422405.1 of Ptychobarbus kaznakovi. Classification (NCBI taxonomy): domain Eukaryota; kingdom Metazoa; phylum Chordata; class Actinopteri; order Cypriniformes; family Cyprinidae; genus Ptychobarbus; species Ptychobarbus kaznakovi. Next base: position 26,049,170 of record CM049804.1, on the reverse strand, counting down.
ATATTCTGTAACATTATATTATCTATACTATATATATATATAACTATATTATCAGATCAAAACAAATTTTACTTGAATAATCTGCTAAATTAATTATTATTTTATTATTAAACTAAAAAAAATATAAATGAGAAAGCTAGCATACATGTTTACATCATCAAAAAAGACATTGAGATTAAAATACTAAAAGCCACAAGGAAATTTGAGGTATTTAAATAAAGAAACTGAAATAAAAGCTATAACTGATAATCACAGCATGTCAAAATATGAGTAGAATATGATAATGTATAGCAGCAGCCTTGTGGGTAAACCGTGCGACTTTTTATGCTTCATTCCGGCACTAAAACAATCAGAGGCGTGCTGCCAATTAAAAATCGAAGCCTGTAGTAATTTCGGTCTCTAGTTTCTGTGCTGTCAGAATAATTTATTTTGATTGTGTTCTGAAACTCCTCTAGCGAAAACAAACAGGCAGCTCATAACAGTAGCAAGCGAGTGTATCATTATCAAATTGATTTAATCACAGGCAGGCCTCTGAATGGCCCACTCACACACTGGGTTAATTGCCTTCAAGAGTGTCTGAAATGGAGCATCCTCCATTTGACTCTCCTTTGCTGCCTTTGAAACGGACTCCACTGGCCTTGGATCAGCGGCCCAGAGCCCTGCGTATTGTGCACACTCACACAGGATTGACTAAGCTCAGATATTTTCTCTTTTTTTGCGGGAGTGTGGCACAAACCAACCACAAAGAGCTGCCAAAGTGGGCTGGGAAGAGGAGGGGAGAGCAGGGTAGATGGGTACGGTAGCGGCCCCTACTTTTGCGGCCAAGAGATTGACCTTCACTTGTCATTTCAGGCGCAGCAAAATGGAGTGCTGTTGTTAGGAGCAATGGAAGCCCTCCAACTCCACACCCGCTGCAAACTGACCGTACCGGGGTCACGCTTTCTCTTCATTAGTGCCGAATCCCACGGGAGTGTTTGTAAACCGTTTCCTGTCCCAATGCAGAGGGGAAAAACGACCCCTTGCCTCTGCCGTTTTCCTGTGCAGGTTTGGATGTTGTTTGGTGTGACATCAGACCCAGGTCAATCCTTAGTGATAGAGTAAATGGAGTCAAATTGACTCTCTTTGTTACAGCTTTGCAAAAACACCCATGTAAACTATTAAAAATAAAGGTTTCCAAAAGGGGGCTTTCACAGCGATGCCATAGAAGAACCATTATTGGACTTTTTAAAGAAGTGAACAGATCCTAAAAGAACCATGATTTTCTGGGTGTGAACAACATTTTAATAATTTACACTCTTAAAGACAAAAGTTCCAAAGGGGATTTTTTTTTTTGCAGTAGAAGAGCCATTTTGGGTTCTTTAAAGAACATTTCGGGGAACATTTCCTTTTTTTTGTGTGTACATTTCATAATCTAAAAACCTTTTTCCACTATAAACATCTTTTTGTTTAATGAAAAGTTTCCATCGATGTCAATAAAGAACCTTTATTTTTAAGAATGTAAAAAACTACTTTTGTCAATGAAAAGGTTCCATGGATGTTGAAGGTTTTATATAGAACCATTGATGCCAATAAAGAACCTTCATTTCAAGAATGTAACAAACCTTTTGTGTAATCGAAACATTCAATGAATGTTAAAGGTTCTACATGGAACCATTGATGCCAATGAAGAACTTTTATTTTTAAGAATGTAAAAAAAAACTTTGGATTTGTACAATGGAAAGGTTCAATGGAGGTTAAAGGTTCTTCATGGAACCGTCAATGAAAAGGTGCCATGGATGTTGAAGGTTCTACATGGAACCATTGATATCAATGAAGAAACTATATTTGTAAGAATGTAAAACTTTGTGCAATGGAAAGGTTCAATGGAGGTTAAAGGTTATTCGTGGAACCATCAATGCCAATAAAGGACCTGAATCAATAGTGATTTACCGCAAGTAATTACCATGTGCACATCAATATAATATGAAATGGTCCTCCTATGACAGCCAAGTTGATGTCTAATTATCTTAGCAGGAAAACAGACTAGCTTCTTTAACACTTTAATTAGTCATTTTTATGCTCCTTTTTGTCAGTATTCATAACACAGTCAAGTTGAACAAACATTCACGTTTTTCTTTTTCGAAAGATTAAACTAATTACAAAGTGCGCTTAAAATACCTTATTTACACAATGCAGGATAAACATGCACAAATGCAGCGCCCTGCCCAATTAAAGGCTTTCTCACTGCAGCATAGTATATACTCCTCGGAACGTATAGCATATAAATTGCAGGCTTCTAATTAATTTGCCTGCTTTTAAGGGTTTCAGGGGGACTGTTAATTTCTTTGATATTCCAGGCAAAGAACCAAAATGTTGGTGCAGTTTCCACGAGACTCTTAGACATGCTTGACTAGCGAGTCATTGCATCACATTCATCTGCCTGGATGAGGGAGACATTAACTGCCTTATGAATATTCATGCTGTCTGCTTAATTAAGTTAATTGTTCTGCAGAAGTGCTCTCACTTCCAAGGACAATTTTTTCTCTCTCTCTCTCTCTTTCTCCCCCACATCTCCCTCTTTCGAAGCCCCTTCCTTCCAATTCGCCCCCTACTCTAATATCTGGGCGCTGCTACCATTCGTCACCGGGTTCTGGAATGGAGATGGGTAATATATGGAAGTCCCGATGATGTTGGCACAGGCTGTTGCTCTGAGCCTTGCGGGAGAGGCAGATGCACGCTTGAAATATAGTATTACCGCACGGCAGCAGAGCTACAGACACCACCCAACAACAAAAGAACAAAACGATCAATGTCAAACACTAAAAAACATTGTTTTACGTGCAGTACATACGATGTGGAATGACAGCACTTCGGCGAACCTCAACTGGGCTTTACCAGAGCTCTGTTAGAAATGGTAATTTTAGCATTCAGATAATGAGTTTTTAATATCACACTCACTGAGACTGTTAAGTAACCACATTCATTATATTTCTAATAATTGGCAGTAGACCAAGCGCTCCTTATTTTACAGATTCTCGCACGCCTATTGCTTGCAGCAGAATGTATCCCTGCAGGACTCACTTTGATAAAGCCACAGCTTGACGTTTACGATGGGGCGTGATATCAGCTCTGTTCCAAAACCTAGTGAGCTGCCTACGTAGGCAGTATTTTAAGATGTAATATGCATACTCCTGATGTGAAGGCAAGGCTGTTTCAAAAAGAAAAACAAAACTGTATGTGCATTAGGCCAAATTCTGAAGCGTCTTCACGCTGAGAAGTCTAACTCATAATTGAAATGGAAAACACCTAAGATGAGATATACTATATTATATTCTAAATTTACTTTATTCGATACACTGTAAAACGTTATGTGATCAATACGTCATGGTAACATAGGTTTTTCTATTATTTTAACTCAACTTTTTTTAAATTACACAAGATTTACCTCAAATTTTTTTAAAGTCAGTTTAATATGAGTCAAAATTACTTATATATCCATTGTAATTATACTTTGAGGCAGCAACTGAACTTACATTAAGTTAATAAGTAGATGGGGATTTATTACAGTGTACAGAAAAATATATACTGTGAATATATATAAATGTGAATTTGATTAAAAATCAAAAAATTATCTATTTGTATGAAATTATATATTTTTTCCAATCAGTGTGCAATGTCTTTGTTATTGACATTTTCAAGTCAATTAAGAACATTTTCCAAACAAATAGCATAATGACATTTTGCTTTCATTACCAAACACATTTTTTAAAAGCTAGAATTAGGATTAATTAAATACAGTACATTAAAACTTCATTTTCATTCTTACAACAATGTAATAAAATTCACTTTTTTTTAAAGGCAGCATGAATGTAATTAAAATGGTCTTAATTGTATTTTAAATAAAAAATTAAAATGCAAATTAATTTACAAAAATCCCCAAAAGTCTAAAATCCTCATTATCACAATACAATAAATCTCATCAATACTGCAATGACGGGAGAAAACTTTCATTTTCATTCTTACAGACAATGTAATAAAATGCACTTTTTTAAATAGGCAGCATGAATGTAATTAAAATTGTATTAATTGTCATGAAAACATCACATGATACTCAAATAGCATTTGAATGGAATCCACTGAAGGGCCTACAGTGCCACTAAACTATCAATTACCACAAAAACAACATTAAATGCTCCAAAAGTGTATTAATGTAATACGGGACAAATATCTGTTCTGCAGAAAGCTCAGAGATACTCATTTTATGAGTGTTTTATTGAGTTTGGCAACAAGTACTGCCTTTTGTTTTAATTGTAATGGGACTTATGATAATACATATACAAAAAAAAAAATAAATACTGAGTCACGACTCATGAAACAATGCCATGTCTGACGCATACAGGATGTACTCATCTGATTAATCCAGTACTCATGTAAACAAAATGACTAAAATGTGGACAGTACAGCAGCTCTCTATGTTTTGGAAGTCAGTCCGTCAGACGCTGTTACCTTTACTGAGTTGAGACTCAGAGCCTGGCTTTTGTGTTGAAATCATCACAACATATGGAAACTCCCAGAGAGGCCAGGAAGCATCATGGATGTGTTTGTGAGGGAGGGCTACGTTACCAGTGACCTGGTAGGTGGAAGAGGCACATGTACTCGCAGCCAAATTCAGTTGGAGTGTGAGTGTGTGTCCAGCACTGTAGGCCTGGCCGTCTCTATCGGCAGAAAGGGAGGGAACGGTTTCATCCAACACCTCCGTCCTGTTCTCATTTACAGACATTTGCTTTCATACCCTGTTGATCTGAGCAAACACACTGGCCAGATAACTGCATGAAAGGAAATGCCTACTCACCCGACAAGGACAAGCCTCTCTCTGCTGTTTGTCTCTGGTAGTAATCAGTACAAATACACACACCTGTTCTCCCGTCGCAAGCTGCCAGCAAGGTAAACCGCCTTAATTGGCACAAGGCGATATTAACTTAAATTAATGCCCTTTAACAAAGTCCTCATCCTGTAATGATTAACTTTACCTTACTCATTAGATGGGCGAAGCTGCTTCGTTTTTTATATATATATATAAATCACAGTGTGCCAAGCAAGATTTAGTGTGTCCCAAATCACAGGACATTGAAAATAGTATTCCAAAGGTGCCTGATATTTCCTAATGGGAGAACCTTAAGACTATTTATCTCCTGTTCAGGTCATATTTCACCTGAAAAACAAAGAAATATTTTGACAGTATTCAAATGATCTCATAGCATCAGCATGTGTCTAATGAGAAAGCTTTATCTCAAAATCACCTGTCCAGAGAAAATCATTTATTGGAATAGACTATTGAAATGTACTATATTCCAAATATAGCCATATAATAACACTGTGTCACAAACAGACAATTTTTTTTAAAATTTTCACTGATGGTAATTGCACAAAGTCTCATATCGCATGGCTTCAGAAGACTTGGAATAAAGTGCATTTTATGTTACATTTTTAGAAACAACGTTGTGAAGTTGACGAATCAAGTCCTATATGTGTACGATATTATTATTTTTATTATAATGGGGAAAAATATTTTATATACAATGTAATACAAATTTACACTGTTTGGACAGGCAGCATAAATGAAGTATGTAAAAAATTAAATAAATACAGCTGTCATATTCATATACTAAATTCAAAAGGAAAAATATGTTCAAAAATTTTTGATTTTTTTTATCATAATATAATAATAATAATATTGTCTGCCTTTTGATTTTTGGCGAGTTTTTACAACCGTTGATCGAAACAAGTTTTTTAAATTAAAGGCTACATAAATTAAATTGCTTAGATTATGTATACTTACACATGTCATATTCATATGCCAAAATTAATATAATTTTTTTGACTAATAATTCATTTTGGGAAAGTATTAACTGTCAAGTATTTCTTTACAGTTTTTGTAAGAATTACCGTAATATTGCCCATGACTCTTGTAGACAAGTATTTTTTATTTTATATATTTATTTGCAGTGTGTCACAACAGCATCACAACAGACTTATAAGTATGCATTTTCCCTAAGTACATTTTTTTTGCAGTAATTTAATAGAAATAACTGATATGTCAACTGAAATTCATATTGCAATATTGTTATGTTCTGAAAAGAAAACATTCTAAACAAAGAAAACTGTGTTTAATTAGAATATAAAGGCCATAGATTATTGAGAACTTTGAGTGAGCCGTGATTGGTCGAACAGAAATTGAATGGACAGGTTCCCATTCTGTCCCCTGTAGCAGGTGCTGCAGAACATTGATATGCAGAGCAGAGAGTCTACTATAATAAAGCAAAGCTACATTTTGTCACGTTTCTGTAGCCATTCTTAATGGAATCTCATCACTCACTGAGAGTAAACAGTGTCTGTGCAGGGATACACACTATAGCAAACAGCATGGGACCATATGCCACAGCATTCAGATGGTCTCATAGCATCAGCATCAGTGTGTGTCTAACGAGAAAAAGCTTTATCACAAAATCACCTGTGCGGAGAACAGAATTTCTCCAAATAGAAAGCTTGCTTGTTTATGAAATGCACAAGTCCATTTAAAGGAACAGTTTACCCAAAAAGCAAATCCAAATCTGAATGCTGTGTCTGTGGCACACAAGAGACATACTGATGAATCTTAACTCAAGTTATTTTCTCAACACGACTCAAGCTACAAATAATAGACTTGTGCTATAGTGCTATGGACAAGCAGACCTGTCATTATTTTGCAAGCACACATGACATGTTGACCCAGACTCAAAATGTCATTGCAAATTCCTGCCCAGGCATGACCTGATTGCCTATAACCCCATATTGTAGTGCTCTCAAGTTTTTCTATAAATAAGAAATGCACTTTATTTCATATCTTCTATAATATGAAAACTTGACCAAAATTGATGTCATTGTTCTCTGATCATCACACAAATCTATTCATGCATGGATTCAGAAGACTCACTAATATTCATGCTGCACTTGTATCAATATCCATCCATCCATCCATCTCCATGCACTATATTCCAAATCTTCTAAAGCAAAACAACAACTTTATGTGACAAACAGACCAACATTGTCCAGTTTTTTTTTGTCACATTTTAGCATCATTAAGACAATATTAAAGGGATAGTACAACTTCAGTTGCTGGTCCCCATTGACTTCCATAGTATGAAAAAAAAACATGCAAGTCAATGGGGACTGTCCCTTTAAGTAATATTGTCATATTATGAACTACGTATTTGGTTATTTTAGTGTGTTTTGGGGCTTAATCACTATAGACTATTAAACAGTGTTAAATTGTGTTTAATTATCCCTCTATAGGTTCTACTGATGTGGTGGCCTGCTCCGTGCATGGAATAAGACGCGCTGAGACTGCAGCCTTGCACATCATCATGGGTATGTTTTTTTTATCTTAGTTTCTTTCTCTCCTTCATGCATGAGTTTCTAGTCATTCTCTAGCCTGTACGCTAACAGTAAGGCCTCGAGGAACTATGGGACTTAATGGAGCACAAATATACATGATAATAATATGTAAATAGGATTTGTATTTACTTTTCAATTCCACTGAGTTATGTGTGCAGGGGCAATGGTTTCATTTTCACCCATTGGAAGTCTCTCTCCCTCTTTTTGGTGTATCCCAATGGCGGTGCATGCGGTGGCTCTCTGTAATCTGTTGTTTAATTAGAGTGCACAGACTGTTGTTATGGGGGCCGAGAGAAGACAAACCCCCCGCGTGGGCTCTGCCTCTCCAGCTTTGGAGATCATGGTTAACAGGTCCCATGGAACGAGAGACGGTCCCGGGAGAGGTGGAGATACGTCTGTCGTCAATCACCCGTACGGTCCCGCCACAAACACTGAGTTTCTTTGACGTGGCTGTGGGCCGTCGTTGGAAGTGTTACTTCTGGCTGGCAGTGCTCGCTTTGGCTTTAGTGCTGCGTGTTCCTGTCTGTCTGTCTTTCTGTGAGGCGTTTTTGAAGTTAGCACCAATATGTCTGGGCCATTGTGTCGACTGTGCAAGCTCTCCTGGGTTTAGCTTAACAGACAAGCGGATTTGGCTTGTGTCAGGGGATTACATGCACAAGCTAAGCTCGCATCCTCCAAAAAAAGAACACGTACTGGCAAAATTTAGCTTTAGAGCTGAATTACGACTGGGATGAACACAATCAGAACCGCAAAATAGAATTACAGAATCAGTTGTGTGCGCGAGTTAATGAGTTTTTTTGTGTCACTATACGTTGTTCTTTGTGGATTATTGAGAAATTATTATCTGGTGATATTTAGTTTTTCAATCACAGGCGTCACATGAAGTTCAAGTTCCTTGTTGCGTTAAAGGAATAGTTCACCCAAAAATGAAAATCATGTCATTATTTACTCACCCTCATGTTGTTCCAGAACGCTTCCTTAGACGACAAAATAAGCATTTTAGGAAACCTTCATATATTTATTTACCATACAATACAATCAGACTTCAACATGTACAAAAACAGCATAAAAAGCAACATAAACGTAGGCCAAATGACTCATGCACTACATCTCTAAAGCTTTGGGTGAAGAACAGGCTGATAGTTCACCCAAAAATGAAAACCGTGTCACTTACTCACTTCTCAGGCCATTACAGAACTTCTGTATGCAGTTATTTTCTTCTGTAGAAAAAAAATAAGAATTTTAAGTGCATTTTCACAGGTCTTTTCCATACAATGACAATCAGGGTTCAAAATGTACAAAAACGATGCAAAAAGCACCATAAAAGTGGTCCAAATGACACATGCACTATATTCTAAGTCATTTGAATGAATGAATGAATGAATGAATGATGCATTTATATAGCGCTTTATTGTGTATTGTTGTACACCCAAAGCGCTTTACAATCATGTGGGGGGGTCTCTCCTCAACCACCACCAGCATCCACTTGGATGATGCGACGGCTTGCGCTCACCACACACCAGCTACAGGTGGAGAGGAGAGAGAGTCATAGAGCAATCAAGTGTATGCGCTCACCACACACCAGCTACAGGTGGAGAGGAGAGAGAGTCATAGAGCCAATCATGCGGCTACAGGTGGAGAGGAGAGAGAGTCATAGAGCCAATCGCGCTCACCACACACCAGCTACAGGTGGAGAGGAGAGAGAGTCATAGAGCCAATCAAGTGTATGCGCTCACCACACACCAGCTACAGCCAATCAGCCAGTCATAGAGCAATCAAGTGTATGCGCTCACCACACACCAGCTACAGGTGGAGAGGAGAGAGAGTCATAGAGAGTGTATGCGCTCACCACACACCAGCTATCGTACAGGTGGAGAGGAGAGAGAGAGAGCCAATCAAGTGTATGCGCTCACCACACACCAGCTACAGGTGGAGAGGAGAGAGAGTCATAGAGCAATCAGTGTATGCGCTCACCACACACCAGCTACAGGTGGAGAGGAGAGAGAGTCATAGAGCCAATCAAGTGTATGCGCTCACCACACACCAGCTACAGGTGGAGAGAGAGAGAAGTCACCACACACCAGCTACAGGTAGAGCAATCAAATCACCACACACCAGCTACAGGTGGAGAGGAGAGAGAGTCATAGAGCCAATCAAGTGGATGGAAGTCATACTATAGCTTTGTGTGAAGACAGACTGAAATTTAAAGGGATAGTTCACCCAAAAGTGAAAATTCTGTCATTATTTACTCACCCTTATGACATTCCAGAATGATACATGCATATTTATATCCATATTAGACATAAGGAGATTTTTTGGGAATCTTAATTTTTTAAATACAATGACAATTGATATGACTCATGCACTATATTTTAAACTGTATGTTGATATTTACCTCTGTAGAAGACAAAAATCGAATTTGTAAGTAATTTTCAAAGAAAATTCATGCAACAATTAGATTTAAAAAATGCACAAAAAATACCATAAAGGTATTTCATATGACTCATGCACTATATTCTCAAGTCATATAATAGATGTGAAAAAACACTAAAATTTAAAGGGACAGTTAACCCAAAAAAGCTAATATTCAGTCGTAATTCACCCTCATTTTGTTCCAAATATTTTTTTTCTTCTGTGGAACACAAATATATTGAAATATGTCTGTGTTTATTGAGTTCTATGTTGTTTGGTCCCCAGCGGCTGTCATTGTATGAAGAAAAACAGTTAAAACATTCATCTTTTTTGTGTGTGTTTCAAAGAAAAAAGTAATGCAGGTTTGTAACAAAATGTTTGGATGAAGCCTTTAAAGGCACAAAACTGGATTGCGTGACAGCCAGTCAGAACTGGTGCGGCCCATTTTTGTTCTCGCTTGGCTACAGACTCGGATGATTAACCGCAATCTGACCTCCACGTGTGCGAGAATGCGTCTCATCATTAAGTCCTAAGAATTGAGCCATATGGTATTGTAACTCATAGCTTTTGACTAAAGGGAGGTGTGAGTTTTAAGAACGAGTGCTGAATTTCTTTTGTTCGCTGAGATTGGCACCTTCTCTGTGCACCGCGGTACGCTCGCCATCTCAGCAGGAACGTTGAGAAACATCCGCGTACCGTCGTGATTAATTGCTCCATCAAAACATTGTGGCTCTCGGTACGAACCGCTGAGCTATGTGTAGGCACTCGCTCAACAAAAGACAGCTTTTCCTTAGAAGCCATTCCGACATGCAGGCATTAGGCGTCTTATGTGAAGCGAACTGAATAAAGACCACATTTCTGTACTACACAAAATGTCTGGCTTTTGTCGCTGCGAGGCAAAAGAGAAACATCAACACATCATAAGACACCTGACAGGAATGAGAGCATAATGCCCATTTAGGAGGTCCAATATAGGGCTTGTTCATTTCTAATTAAGCAATATTTACGCATGTGAATAAGGCCAACTGGCGGGATTTGGAAGGATCCGATGAATAATTCATGAGCGGGGAGAGCGTATGCATGGGGAGACAGAAGGAGGTCAGGAATGTGCCGGGCTACGGGGACTGGACTCAACCAATGGGCCACCAGATCCAGTCATTCCTGTTCACTTCGACATATGCAATGAATTAACTCAAGAGATGTCACATTGACACTTGATAGATGACTCTATTGTTTCTAATGGACTATAATTAGATTGGCTGATTATAGGATGCACATTTACCTCTACTTATATATGTAAATATACACACATGTACATAAATACATGCATATACTTATTGATTGTACACTACCGTTCTAAAGTTTGGTCAAAGGTTTGTCTTTTTTGTTCTTTTGAAATAAATAATAGTTCTATTCAGCAAGGACACAATAAATCAAGCAAAAGTGACTGTAAACTGTTTTTTTTCGTCAAAGTCTAACAAAAAAAATGTATCAGGGTTTCCACAAAAATATTAAGCAGCACAACTGTTTTCAACATTGATAATAATAAGAAATGTCTCTTCAGTGCCAAATCAGCATTCAGTATTAGAATTTCTGAAGGATCATGTGACACTAAAGACTGAAGTATAATGGATGCTGAAAATTCAGCTTTGCCTCACAGAAATAAATTACATTTTTAAATATATTTAAAATACAAAACAGTTGTTTTAAATTGTAATAATATTTCACAATATGACTGTATTTTTGATGCAGCCTTGGTGAGCAGAAAATATGTCTTTCAAAAATCTTACCATATATGTTTGCATCAGTTATTATCATGCTCTTAATGGCTCTGTTTCAAAGCTACGACCTACATAGGTAGCTATCTTTTAAGGCAGCATCTTAAATGACGCCTCATGAGTGACCCATTTCATTTATAAGCAAATTAGCGCTCCTCTCATGAAGTGCACGGACACTTGACTGAGAATATCAATGGAGAATATATTGGGGTAAAACAGTCAAATATTGGGTAGAATGGACAATTTGATTGAACCGTTTTATTTTATACTTTTTGGTATGAAATGCAAAGTATTTATAATTAACACCCAATCTCTTACCATATTTTTCATCGCAATGCATTATGAGATCACCTTCTTTACAAAGAATACATGCCATACTGCTTTCGAATTTGGTCGTTTGTAACAGAGCTGTAATCATCATTTGTAATGGGTTTGTGTTTAACCCTCCTGTGGCTCTAGTGTGCATTGTTCCTAGTGGTTTGTAGTTTTTTTAGGGCAGTACCTTGGTACCTCAGCGTACTGACTGCATTACGTGGTTTGTTCTAGGTCATCATCAGCCCGTGGACGTGTGCAGCTTTAGCTCTATGGGTCGCCTGCAGAGGTTCGGCTTCTCTGCCATGTTTGGTTTCGGTGGGCGGACGCTCGCACTGGCAGAGAGACACCGCTGGATGCCACCCAGCCAGCGCCGCGAGTTCGCTCTCATTAAAACACTGGCAAACCTCAAGTAAGCGCTCTTTCTTTCTCAGTTGTGTTGTCAGCTGTAGATGTCTCTCATCTGGTGGGCTCCAAGGGACTGGCTGGTGCTCTATCAATTCTGGGATTAGTGTCAGAGCAGCCTGGCACAGCACACATGGGCAGAAGAGAAATCACCCTCTTCTTATCATAACGCTCCATCTAACGTGATTGTTCTCTCTCCTCGTGTCCCTCCCCGATCGACCGATGGTGCCTGTGAAGACCTGAAGACTGCAAACTGTCCTTTATAACCAGCAGAGGAGCCGAGGATCAGACAAAGTGTGTTAAAGCGCATTTTTAAGGTTTTCTCACCCCTCATCCCCATCCAACTTTGAGCGTAATTATTTGAATGTTATTTAAATAAACCACCCTCTGCTTAATTGGCCATTGGAAAGAAATCAAAATGCTGAGATGCTGAAGGTCACCCAGCTAATGCTAATAAGGCAGGATGCCCCACATTGTGAGGAGCCCATGCAACTCCATTATTACTCAAATGCAGATAATGGTTGTGCACTAAAAAGCATCTCTTTCTTTTACACAGAGCTGAGCGAAACAGAGATGGAGGAGACATTTGTGAGTACAGCTAAATTAGTAGATACTCTGAAGATATTGCACCACTAGATATCTGCTTCATTGGGCAGCAAATGCTCTTGGTTAATAAGTGCCTCCTATCAGAAACAAAGGAGGTGTTTACCAGCCGAATTAAAAGCTGAATTCTCCAATTAGCTGCATTCAAATTTTAGGATGTTTTTTTTTTTTTTTGGAGACTTGAGATTTATACACAATACAAATCTGAAGATGATCGAATAAAATAGCCTGTTATCACAAATGACTGTGATTGGTCCATATGGTCCATCTCTAGCAGCGCTGAGAATAGTAACATGTACCATGTGACAAAAATGCTCTTACATCTTAGTTCAGCAGTGGTCTGGATGATAATGACTTGCAATTAAATAATAATATGATATTATATCATTCCTGACCATTTAGAAAAATCATCCAGATAACTGCTGGACAACCCCCCCCCCCCAGTTTTCACACTAGAGACATTCAAGTGCACCTAGTATTATATACAGATGAAAAACTCTCTCTCTCCATTCTTTGATAGGTGAGGATGGATCCTGGCAGACCAGACAAGGCCTATTCCTGAATATTAGCATCATGGCTATTCCCTGCCTGTGCTCAATGGCCCCCAGGGGCCTGGCCCCAAACACCAGGTCAGAACTTCCTCCATAACACTTCGATCCCTTCAAGGGAAAACTTTTTTTGCAGTGATCATGACAATATACTATAAGTTTCTTGATACTCACAGAGGCTGCATTTATTTCAGTGTTTGATTAGGTTTAAAACACTGTTTATGTGTTTATGTTCCAATGATCGGCCTTGCTTCTTGTTCTGGAACCTCATAATGTACAACTAAGAATTGCCCTCAATCCTTCAGACTGTACGCCTTAAAAGCAAGTAAGCTGATGTGAGTGTAGACTGTAAAACCTTGAAATCAGGTCAGTGTGTCAGTCTCCTGACTTTTTCTGGCCCGTGTCGTGGGCGTTTGGTGCGTGAAGCCGGCTAGAGTAGGCCAATGTAATCCTGAAGATTGGAATCAGTGGTTGGATCAGACTCGTAAGGTCAAAGCCACCAAACTGGACTAATCAGCACATAATTACTCTGATTAAAGGGAGTGCCCGGGTAGACTTAAGGCCCGAGCATCTGTCCACGAGTGCTCAACAACCCCCTCTCCTTCCTGTCTTTACAGAGTGACACAAGTTAAGCTCAGCTTCTCGTAAGCAGCATCTTTAGTGGGGGACGGAGTCAATGCGGTCACAGTATTCACCCTGCAAGAAATCATTTGTTTTATTTGATATCATCTTGTTTTCCAGTAAAAAATCTAAACAACCTTTCAACAATATAAATTCATTTGAAGGACATTGCATCAAACATTAAGACTTGCTTACTGAAAATATATATTTAATTATTCTGAGCTCATTCACACGTTTTTTTCTTGTTTTAAGCAGAAATCGGACAACATTTAATGATGCTTATGCAGAAAAATGGTAAAATTGAAAAATAAAATCTGGAAAAATATTTTCCTTCTTAATATTTCCGTCTTAATATTTTGCCAACTTTTACATCTCAAGCAAATGAGACAAAAATATTGATCGCCGTGCTAGTGTTAATAAATGTGTGAACAGAATTTCTTTGTCAAAAAAAAACTTTTTCATGAAAACCCTCTACATGGTTCATATTTACAAGTTATAATTTTGATTGGACACTCAAAATTGTATAATTTTTCACATAAAGTTCCAAAATATCTCCCATATAGCTATAGATAACAGAACTACTCTATTTATATGTATGTATATAACAGAACTACTGTATATATATATATATATATATATATACACACACACATCGCATTAGCTGAACTCAAAGATCTAAGACTTTTTCTATGTACACAAAATGCCTATTTCTCTCAAATAAATATTCTCTCCTGTTTTTTTCTGACCCCCCCCCCCCCCAATACAGTAAAACTGCACATTTTAGAGTGGCCTTTTATTGTGGCCAGCCTAAGGCACACCTGTGCAATAATCATGCTGTCTAATCAGCATCTTGATATGCCACACCTGTGAGGTGGATGGATTATCTCTGCAAAGGAGAAGTGCTCACTAACACAGATTTAGACAGATTTGTGAACAATATTTGAGAGAAATAAGCCATTTGTGTACATAGAAAAAGTCTTAGATCTTTGAGTTCAGCTCATGAAAAATGGGGGTAAAAACAAAAGTGTTGCGTTTACAATTTTGGTCAGTGTATTAAAAATATTAGTGTATTATAATTTATAACTCGTGTATTAAATAAATTCAATACACACTGAAAAGACTAAAGACTGAAGTAGTTAAGTCTTTGGTTCTTTTAATTGTGATGATTTTGGCTCACATTTAACAAAAACCCACCAATTCACTATCTCAACAAATTAGAATACTTCATAAGACCAATAAAAAACATTTTTAGTGAATTGTTGGCCTTCTGGGAAGTATGTTCATTTACTGTATATGTACTCAATACTTGGTAGGGGCTCCTTTTGCTTTAATTACTGCCTCAATTCGGCGTGGCATGGAGGTGATCAGTTTGTGGCACTGCTGAGGTGGTATGGAAGCCCAGGTTTCTTTGACAGTGGCCTTCAGCTCATCTGCATTTTTTGGTCTCTTGTTTCTCATTTTCCTCTTGACAATACCCCATAGATTCTCTATGGGGTTCAGGTCTGGTGAGTTTGCTGGCCAGTCAAGCACACCAACACCATGGTCATTTAACCAACTTTTGGTGCTTTTGGCAGTGTGGGCAGGTGCCAAATCCTGCTGGAAAATGAAATCAGCATCTTTAAAAAGCTGGTCAGCAGAAGAGGAAGCATGAAGTGCTCCAAAATTTCTTGGTAAACGGTGCAGTGACGTTGGTTTTCAAAAAACACAATGGACCAACACCAGCAGATGACATTGCACCCCAAATCATCACAGACTGTGGAAACTTAACACTGGACTTCAAGCAACTTGGGCTATGAGCTTCTCCACCCTTCCTCCAGACTCTAGGACCTTGGTTTCCAAATGAAATACAAAACTTGCTCTCATCTGAAAAGAGGACTTTGGACCACTGGGCAACAGTCCAGTTCTTCTTCTCCTTAGCCCAGGTAAGACGCCTCTGACGACAACTGTAGCCAAATTCCTTGACACGTCTGTGTGTGGTGCTCTCGATGCCTTGACCCCAGCCTCAGTCCATTCCTTGTGAAGTTCACCCAAATTCTTGAATCGATTTTGCTTGACAATCCTCATAAGGCTGCGGTTCTCTCGGTTGGTTGTGCATCTTTTTCTTCCACACTTTTTCCTTCCACTCAACTTTCTGTTAACATGCTTGGATACAGCACTCTGTGAACAGCCAGCTTCTTTGGCAATGAATGTTTGTGGCTTACCCTCCTTGTGAAGGGTGTCAATGATTGTCTTCTGGACAACTGTCAGATCAGCAGTCTTCCCCATGATTGTGTAGCCTAGTGAACCAAACTGAGAGACCATTTTGAAGGCTCAGGAAACCTTTGCAGGTGTTTTGAGTTGATTAGCTGATTGGCATGTCACCATATTCTAATTTGTTGAGATAGTGAATTGGTGGGTTTTTGTTAAATGTGAGCCAAGATCATCACAATTAAAAGAACCAAAGACTTAAACTACTTCAGTCTGTGTGCATTGAATTTATTTAATACACGAGTTTCACAATTTGAGTTGAATTACGAAATAAATGAACTTTTCCACGACATTCTAATTTATTGAGATGCAACTGTATATATAAAAGATCAGATTATTCCTTATAGCTAAAGTCAACACTGGTCAAACCAATTGGATAAACTAAATTCAATAATTTCCATTTTTTACAAAACTACTTTTAATACTAACTTTTTTACATATATAGTATTATAGATTCTATCAGGGCTTGTTTATACCTTGAAGCTCCCCTTACATTTTCCTCTGACGTGTAGATATGGAACAGTACAAGTGCGAGTTACATCTATTTATAGACCTGTGGTAAAACAGAAGAGAAACTGGTTTTATTAAATAAACAATTCTCATTTCCATATGAAAAGAGTGTGGGTTTATTATAATGTTGAATTGGCTTTCTGGTCATAATGCTTGCCACAGACTCTCCATACACGACAGGAACAGAAATTTGTATTAACAAATGAACCACCTAAGCACAATAAACATAAATAACCATTTCTGTCTACCGCAGGTTAAACAATGGCAGTATGGCACTGATAGCTGTTGGAAACACCTCCAGGTCAGAGTTCATCAAGCACTTGAAGAGATACAGCAGCACAAACAACCAGGTGAGCTCACCTGCCCACTGAGAGAACTTACTGAACTCACATCAGCCAGACATGCAGGAAACCCAGCTCACGCAAATAGAGTTAACAACCTCCCAGCTTAAGCAGAATTAGCATACTGTCAAGTCAAATTAGTCGCTGATTGTCAGCTTCCCACAAAACACTTTTCAGGCTAATACAGATTAGCCCATTTCAGATCCTGTCGCTTCTTTTTTCTTAAGCAATCCAATCTAGTGTTGTTTGTTAACCCACATTCCATAAATACTCTGTGTAGGTTGCATCATTGACCTAGTGCTCTTCACTCTTGTGTGAGATGTTATTATTGTGCCGCAGATTAAAGCGCTGCCAATTTCTGTGTTTCTGTGCTGTACCGATGGGCCTTTATTGCCCATTTTAAAAGAGCTTGTGTGTGTTCACCTCATTTACATGTAGAAAGTAATCTATCTATCTATCTATCCATCCATCCATCCATCCAAAAAATAACAAGTATCTAAAAAAAAATCAGCACTGGAAATAATAATAGGATTTTCAAAAACTCAAATGTAAAACATTGTTGCACATTATGGTACTAGGGGGAATTTTGTTTAATTGGCATGGAAATACATTTTATAATTCAAAAACACTTAATGTTTCTAAATATAGGCTTCATTTTCTTTATGCAAAATATAATTTCCTATCATCCGGGGGTGGAATGTGACCTGGACATGTTTTTGTGAGATTTACAGGCAAATCAATTTGCAAGTAAACGCATCACCCACTAAGACACCGAACAGGAACATTCCTGTAGTTGATGCACATTGTCTGGGTCAAGCTTTACGTAATGACTGCTGCAAGGATTTGGGTCAGAGCAAGTGTTATTCCACTGAAACACTAGGGTTAATACACATACTTTACATTTAGTACATTTACATTAAGTAAATGGTACTTACATAAGACCTATGCACTGAAGAATTAGAATGACTGCTAAGCCTTTATATAATTAAGAATTTGATGGACATACCTGGTTACCTGAATAAAAGGATATATGATGTGATGGACGGAAAGCCCAGTCCTGGCCTGGTTCTGTATCCAGGTTCACTTCAGGTCACACACACAGGACTGAGGTGAGTCGACGAGGATCAGCTGTTCATCACTGCCTCCTTGTGGACCAAAAGTAAACTACCGCCTCCAATAAAACCAATTCACAAAATAAACCATGCAAAACAATAAAATAAATACAAATAATGCAGTGCAGTAAAAGCTACTGTAGTGCATTATTAGAATCGAATACACTCATCTTTGATATATTTTATATATGATATGCATATTTTTTTCCCTTAAGGTTTGCTAATTGCCAAAAACATTCAATGATAGATTGTTCCTTTATCCCTCTGCAGTTTGGATTCTCGTTTATTGAGACACACACCGTAAAGGCTGTGAAGCTGCGGCCACGCTCTCAGGGAAGTTGGGCTGACGACGTCTCAGAGGAGAACGAGGAATGTGATTCAAAAACCGTGCCCATCATCTCCTCTGAAGGAACATACCCCTGGAACATTGACGGAGAGCTCTTGGAGGTCCCATCTGAACTCCTGATCAGGTAAAGTGTCAGTCAAAGACAAATGTACAGCAGTGTTTCTGACTCACAACCATAGTAAAATCACTGTAATACATAACCTCGAGTGACTTTTGCAAATATCATAAAAGACAGATATTCAATGTCCAAGTCAGAATTTTTCACTTCAAAACACTGAATAAGTCCCATCCCTGTTTAGTTGCAAAACAGTAGTCAAGATAGCCACTGTATAATTGCAGAAGTTGAACTTCAGATGACCTGTGTAAGCACAGGCCGTGTTGTTTGAAGACACTGCAAACATTATATGAGCAGAACTTGATAAAAAATCTCAATTCATCTTCTTAAAGCTGCAGAAAGAGTGACAGAAGAATAAACAGAACAGTGTGAGCTTCTAAGAGAAAGGGAGGGACGTGTGCGTATATCAGATAAATCCTTGTAATGTTTCAATGTCCTGACAGCTCTGTTTATTTTCCAGAGTCCACCCGCAGCTCCTCACACTCTATGGAGCAGACATGGAGGAGGCGGAGGAGGCGCCGGTTAAATGCGGCTGTATCTGAACACACACAACCACATTAAAGAGAGACTGTGCTAGATAGTAGAGCTACGAGAAACTGAACAAACCGCACACAGCAAAGCTTTAACATTTATATACAATATTTAATGACAGAGCAAAACCATATGACACGTAGTACATTCAAGTGCATAAACATTTAAATTAAACCAAAGTATTTTTTTATTACACATTTTTTTTATAATCTTTAAACACAGGAAATAAAAGGAAAACATTAACTTATAAAAAAAACACATATATATTCCCTGAACAGTAGACTTGTTTTCTTTTTTTTCTCTTTGTATATTTTATATAAAAAGCACTGCAAGCAACCCATTCGATGTGGTTTCCCAAATATAAAGATTATATCCCACAAACTTTATCTTTGATTTTTTGGATTCATACACCAACACACTCTTGAGCAGCCCCAGGCAAAACCAGCTGACATTTCCATATTTAATGCATTTATTTGGTGAAAAGGGATTTGTAAAACAATTTATACATTTTTAATACGTCTAGAATATAAAAAATATAGAAATTATGTTATTTAAAAAATATTATTATAATAATAATAATATATTTTTTCAGTTTAGTTCATAATTTTGTTGTTTGTTTGAATATTTAGGAAAAAAATGATTCATAACATGTCAGTATGTTTTAGTTTTTGTTTCTTATAACCGCACCAAAAATAATTTAGCATACAATGAC
Organism: Ptychobarbus kaznakovi; assembly: GCA_027422405.1. Lineage (NCBI taxonomy): Eukaryota > Metazoa > Chordata > Actinopteri > Cypriniformes > Cyprinidae > Ptychobarbus > Ptychobarbus kaznakovi. Next base: position 26,029,164 of record CM049804.1, on the reverse strand, counting down.
ACATTTGACATTATAATCAGCTTTGTGAAATTACATTTAATTGATTTTAGATTTTGAAAAAAGCTTTTTTTTCCTCTAATTTTTCAATTTTTTTATTTATTAAAAATTACTCTGTGCTGTGTTTACAAATGTTTTCAATTCTAACCTTAAGTATATATTTTATTGAATATAATTTTTGACTAATGTTTGAATTTAGCCGAGAGCTTTCTTCACGTGCGGATTCCCTATGGGCCTGCATATGAGTGAGCGGTGATGGTGCTTTGTATATTTGTGTATTTCATGTCCTATAAATGAACACACACACACACACACACACACACACACACACACACACACACACACACACACACACACACACACACACACACACACACACACACACACACACACACACACACACACACACACACACACACACACACACACACACACACACACACACACACACACACACACACACACACACACACACACTTAAGCAATGGCTGGGAGCCAGACACATGCCAATCCTGTCATTCTTCTGTAGCGCAGTATAGACACACAACAGCAGCCTCCTTTGCCCCGTTTCCATGGCACCCAGCCAGAGCACACACCAAACACTCGCTCCTTCCATCTGGCGTCTCCGTTAAACTTCTAACTATTGAACTCAGCAGCGAGAGTTTGGGAGGAGAGAGAATACGTGTCAATTCCTCCTTTTTTTGCAAGGAGAACCGATACTGCAGTGATGCAAAGGTGTGAAAACCCCTATCGCAGCAATGTTCTGCTTCGGAAAGGGTGATGGAAAGTGCCAGAAAATCCTGTGTCACCTCTGTGGAGGGTATACTAACTTGCGGGCGTAAAAGAGCGAGGCTCTCTTCAGATAAACACAGGAATAACCTTAGTAAGAAAAGCTACAGCAGTGCAATTTCTCCTCTACAGCGGGCCATTAGCCAATATGTTCAGTGATCATAGGCAAACCTGTGATGAAACACTTAGGCTCCGTTCCAAAACCTAGTGAGCTGCCTTGCTGTCTACAGCCTATATAGTCAGCTGTTAAGGCAGAAATAGCACCTTATAAATTGTATTTGTAATGCTGCCTTAAAATTTGGCCACGCTTCCTACCTTTAGAAACCGCCTCCAAAGTAATGCTGCCTACAAAGGTTGCTCACTATGTTTTGGAACAGAGCCGTAACATTTTGTAGCGACAGTACATTCTGAATCCTTTTCTCCCTTGGCACAGTCCCGGAGCGATTCATTGAGCTCATGTAGTATGCTTCCATACTCTAAAGTGCATTGGCTTCATCCTGCTGACAGAAAATGCTGATTCTTTTGACAGTCTTTGTACTCTTCATCGTTTAGTGATGAATGTTCTCAGCCATTACGGTTAATGGCCGTAGGTTATCATGAGTGCAGCTCTTGATGTCGACAGAGCAGTAGTCCTCATGGTTTGTCCCTTGCATTCTGATTGGTTTTGTATGTGGTGTAAATCCCATATTATGACACGCTCTCTTTCTTAGGCACATAGTCCCAACTGTCCTGGTCAAACTTCTCCTCCTTCAACTTCCGCTCAAAGAATCCAAGCTAATAAAAGCAAGAGAATGCATTATTGTCAATAAGCAAAAGTATGTCTCAATTTCAAACCCAACATGTTGGATTTGTTTTACACATTGCTGATTTATTTGCTTAGCAGGGTACTAATTGGTAGATTGACTGAATGACTGTTCGGTCTTAATTAACAACCCTATATAACCGTGCTAGATTAGAACTGGTTCACGTTTACCAGAAACCAAACAGACAAGTTTCTTAACTACATTCTTGCATTCAAAAACAGCTGGATGGAGCATAGTGGAATTAAAGAGAACATCTGGATTTCAAAGTGTTTTTAAAAATGAAACGTAATACTTAAAATTGCAACACACTCATGGCACAAAATTTTGAAAAACATCAGCAGAATGCATCAATGTGCACATATTCAGAACACTTAAAAATATTATAAAATTGACTGTTTTTTTATTTTCATTATTGAAGATAATAAGCACTACTTTGATAGGTTCTACACTTCTTTTATCACAAACTTTTACCATGGTAAAACCCAGCATGCTGTTAAACCCTCTGAGATGTTGCATCTCTAAAAATAAATATCATTTCTGGTCTAGCTTTAGTGACATTTATGAACAATTCCGATGTTCTTATTCCTATTCCTAAGAGTCTTGCATGAGAATGTGACATTAAGTCATACTTGAGAAAGTGTCATGTGATACATACCTTCCAGAGGGCAAGGACAAGCAGTGCTAAAATCATCAGCCCAACGATCAGACTGGATACTATTAGAAAAATCTGCACAGCCATCACAGGCTTATTGCTGTACAGAGCCTCCAAGAACACCTGAAACATAGCAAACACTCAAATTCAACAAAAGGCTGTAAATGCAGCATCTCATCATGCATTCCTGGCGTTAGAGATTCAGATGACTTACACTAGCAGAAACATCATCCTGTAGTAGGATGGTGTCGGCATCCTTCACTGGTGAAATAAGGTCAATCATGCCCCGTATCATCATGACAGCGTGTCTGCCCTGTAGAAAATAAACATGTATAAGGTCATGTGTTTTAGTTGTACTTTTAGTTATAAAATTCAGGTAATCCATCTGTCAAACAATGGCTGACTGGTCTATATTATTCTTCTCATCTCTAACAAATACTCACTGGACTCATCTGGAGAACCCTGGGGTTGAGCTCCACTTCCATAGAGATGCTAACTTCCTTTCCAACCTCCAAGTCACCGAAGTGACACTCCAGCATCCTACAGGTCCTATCTTCAGGACCACAGAACTGCAGAGCAACAGAGCGTGAGCGCTTCTCATGACATTTACACTAAACACACCAGAACTCAATACCATGACTTATTTTACCATTATGCGCTTGCTTTTTGGGGAGAAAAAGAATACAAGTTCTTGAATAAAGGAAGCTTCCGGGACGTCACAGTCATCAATAATTTGTACTGAATTGTTCCTCTGGAAGCAATGCCCAAGAGTGGTCTGCAAGACAAAAAACAACTCAAGTTTAGGTAAAGTAAAAGATGTGTTAATATAAATGTACAGCATATATTATAAGCTAAGTTACAGGACACGGTTAGGAATAGTTTGTGTGTTTCTTCTGTGAATAAAGCCTGAGATGTCTGGCAGAATGTCTGAACTTTTCCATAAAAGTGGATTGTGATTTATAATACCAAGCTCCAGAAAGGATAATAAAGCACCATATTTAATATAATTAATAATAAAGAGCTATATCTGACGCCTGCTGAAGTTGAGCAACAGCTCTGTGTGAGGAACAGATGAAATGTAAGCCAGTGTCTACTAATAATCCAAATGTAGTGTTTTTCAAACTTGACAGTTTGGCTTCAAAGATGTCAAATATGCCATGAAAACACTAAAGCTGACTCATTTCTTTTAAAATATTACACCATAAATCGCCATCCTCATTCATTCCATGTTCATTGTTTCCAAAAGCAGAAGCACAAACATTCAGCCGAACATCTCATATTGTGAAAGAACAAATAAATAGATGGAATGACATGACAGTGAATATAAATATAGACTATTTTAATTTTGTGGTGAACTATTCCTTTAAAATACTGTATACAATATACAGTACACCAGTTAATATTTAATGCAAGGTAATGTTTTTTCATTACTTTTAACAAGTCTCTATGCTCAACAAGGCTGTGTTTACTAGTAATACTGTAATATTTACTTGTAATATTGTGAAATATTTCACTTTTAAAGTATTTTAAAATAGAATTTACTCCTGTGATAGAAAAGCTAAATTGTCCAGTCTTTAGTGTCACATGATCTTTATTTGGTTCTCAAGAACCATTTATTATTATTATCAATGTTGAAAATATGCTTAATATTTTTGTTAAGTATTATTTAATGAATAGAAAGTTAAAAACAACATTTTTTATAGGAATCTTTTGTAACAATATAAATGTATTTACAGTCACATTTGATCAATTGAATGCATCCTTGCAGAATAAAAGCATCCATTTCATTACTGATCATAAATGCATAATTGCATATGTAAATCTCACCTGTAAATCGGTGATCCTGATTAGCTGATGTTTGTACGGCACCAGCATCAGAGGCAAGCCGATCTTTACTCTCGCATCAAGAGCTTTACTAGGACCCATATTCATCACCTGCAAGTTAATAGACATTGTAACAAAACAAATCATGTCAAATGATTCATTAGTGCTTAATGACATCGTTGTCTGTCTGATGAGCGCTAAAATACCTTGTACGTATAATTGAACTTCTCAGGATAGCAGTCGACCGGCACCGACTCTTCTTCTCCAATCAGAAATGAAGTCGGAGAGACAAATCTGCAGAGGAGAGATGAAGAGAAGGCCTGCTATTCTTCCGACATCTATGATTCACATTCATAAGCAAAACTGACAACCTACCCGTGAACATTGAAGTCGACTGCATATCTCAAGGGCAGCGTAAGAACAGCCACATTGTCGTGCTGAAGATCTGTGTTCTCAAAGTTCTCGCTGAAAAACACACATTGGATTGGTTTACATTCACTATTAAGGAAACATAGGCTACACAAAGCAACAAAAATATCTGGACATAAAAGTTAAAATGCATAAATGCAAAAAAAAAAAAAGGTTCTTAAAAAGTTGAAGTTAGTTTTGAGAAAAGCTCTAACAGCATTTATTTGCATACGCCACTTAGTTTGATAGTGTCCTATTTAATGAAATGTCATGTTAAGTGCAGTTTAAGTGTCCAAATGCTTTTTGGGGTCATTGTATATGTGGTGAAATGTTTAATGAGTTTAATTATTGGAGTACAACCCTAACATACCCTGAGATTTCATTATAGGAACTCATTACATAGGCTATGTATGCATCCATCTTTAGATCCACTGTTTTTCTTGTTTCTAACAGACACACTTTTGAGTGTGCCGTTTAATTTGTTTGTCTTTTGCATTCTGATGTCAATTTACAACCATAAGCAGTAGCGAGATGCTCTCCACAGATGTATACATTTGTCTCAGATGTCTTTGTATTTGTGTAAACCGTCCTTTGTAATGTATTCCTCAGATCTAGGGCTGAGATCTCTGGATCTCTCACCTCGTCGCATTGATGTTAATGCTAAGGTTTCCCGCGCTGCTGTTCTGCATCACATCTAGTAACAAGGTGATGTTGATCTGGAAGAAAGCAAAGAGATGTTTATATCCCAACAAGACATAGTGACAACCAAACTAATTTATTTTCCATGGCTAAAGACGTTTACCTTTGAGAAAGGGGGGATGTATAAATTCCCAACATTGCAGTCCAGTCCAACGGCCACTTTATTCTCCTCTGCAATTTCACAGCTGATGTATTTATCTTCCTGAAATAATACCACAAATATTAAAGCACATCAAAGGCAAGATTCAAGTGAAGTGCATCAGAAATACAAAATACAGATATCTGAGACAAACCCAAACGAAATGAATTACCTCCAGCACTTTGATGAAATGCAGGTTGCTGGGAAACCTCAGGTAAAGTTTGGGTAGAAAAGCATCATCTCCAATGTTGACCAGTGTGGTGTTTAGCATGATGCTTTTTCCATTACCCAGGGCGAAGTATGGCATGTTCCTGTAGGACCTGTTGGGAAAGCAGTTCATTAAAACATAAATTAAGCATTTTTATACATTTTATAAATGAATCGGTTTAATCCGTATTTAATCCATTGTTTAGTTTGTATAATTCTTAACTCAAAATAAAGAAAATATTCAGAAAATAAAAATTATAATAGCTATTAACCACAGAAAATCCTCAGTATAAAATAACCATTCAATTATTATTTTTTTCATTTTTTGGCACATCTTTTTACAGATTTTCAATATTTGAAAAATATTACACATTTTAAAAGCTGCCAAATGAAGGAAAAACAATAACAGTTAGAAAAAATACACAAGAATAGACCTTTTTGGTAATTATAAAAAGTATAGCTTAAAAATAGGATTTTGCGTCATTGTTAATAAAATTATAACATTTATTGGACTAAATAAATAATACAACATTAACTGGAATAAATACTTTAAATGTTTAAATATTGGGCATTACAATGGGAATTTATGTTCATTATAATTATACTCTGTAAAATTTGTGTACAAGGCCTTGAAATAATTGTATATCAAAGGATATGCAAGACAATTAAAAACTTAAATATTAAAATTGTATATAACTGGTGCAAAAGCAAAAACAAAAAATCAATTTTAAATAAAAATAAACACATTTAAAATATTTGTTCTGATCAATTAACTAAACTGTGATCATTGCGTTGTTTTTTTTAAATAGTAAAAAATTTTTTAATAGTTTCTGATCATTTTAGAATATTTGAAAGACTCATTATTGTAGATTTTAATGAGAAAAGGTGCCAGTGATTTTCCTGCTTGTGTTTGTGTAGCTTGTGCAGTGAGGGCTCAAGCCTGATGCTTCTCATCTAAAGGCACCAGGTGCATCTGGGAGAGTGACAAGACACTCTCTCCCCTCTCACTCTCTCTCTCTCTCTCTCTCTCTCTCTCTCTCTCTCTCTCTCTCTCTCTCTCTCACTCTCTCTCTCATCTCTCACACTCTCTCTCTCTCTCTCTCTCTCTCTCTCTCTCTCTCTCTCTCTCTCTCTCTCTCTCTCTCTCTCACACACACACACCCACACAGCCTTATGAATAATCAGATCATGTATTATCACCAATGGGTGAGGGGGGTCCATAAATTAGTTTGCATACGGCTGGCTGCAAACATGATCCAAAATGCTAATGTTCACACTCACGCTTTCACCTCAATTGGGTCCAAGAAATGTGATGCATAAAATGCATTGATATAAAGCTTTGGCTACTGTGCATGCTGGTTGAATGGGTGTATTCATGAAGAGAGCAGATAATCTCAAAAGCCCTCCTGTTAGTCACGAACAACACCAGCACAACTCAAATATATTTACAGAGGTCTGTACTTGTTCACCGTGCACTTGAAAAGAGAACAACTGAAGAAAACTGTAAGCAGTAAAGCTTAAGCTGTTGTATAACAGTATACATGTACAACATGTAATACAGTTGAGTAAATATCCTCATTAGATTTGATCCCAAAAAAAAAAAAAAAACAATCTTATAAAATGAAGCCAGTTTTAGGATTGATAAGATGTTTTGTATTGTGACATTATAAACAACATTTTTTATGACAGCTGAACATTTTTCCTCCAAAATGCTCATTACCATAAAGCAAAAGTTGAATTAGCTTTACTGAAATACAGTAATGAAAACCATCATGTCTGGATGCAATTATTTGTTCATGAAAAATCAGCATGAATTAAACTTAATAAAACATAGACAGATAGATATGTACAATAGTCATTTTTATATGTAAATAATATTAAATAATGAACAGACGTTTCAGCCATTTAGCATAGGATATATGTTGATGACTTACTGTGGTAAAACCAGATGAGCAGACACCTGCAGGTTGGTTGAACAGTTTTCCCAAGAACAATATCTGGCAAAGATGGTCTACAGAAAGATGGAAAGATTTCAAATCAAGACACATTGTGACCTACAGTGAGGTTAATAAAGAACAGAAATTGAGCACAATAACAAAACAAAGATGGAGAAATGAAGAAAACAGACCTTGTTTTTCACGACGTTGCCTCGTTCATCCTTCTGCTGTAGAATGGGTTTGAGAGAAGGCAAGCCCCCGGAGTCTCTCTGTAGCACGCGGTGCTCTCCAAGTTCATATTTCACCTCAAAATGGATGGGTGTGAAGATATCCCGGATGTCTTTCTGCACACATGAGGAAAAAAAAACATGTAAACAAGATGTTCTGAAGAAAATGACTGGTGCTTGCATCTATCCAAAGTTCACCACCACCAATGCAAGGTGTTCTGATATGGTTGCTAAGGATTTCTTAGGAAATGAATACGTTTATTCAGCAAGGATGCAATTAAATTGGCCAAAAGTGACAATAAAGACATGTATAATGTTACAAATGATTTCTATTTCTAATAATTGTTTCCAAACAGGTTTCCCAAACATTCATGCTATTTACACTGTCGTATCCAATGGCCCAATAAATATGCCATTTCCTAATCAATTTCAAAATGAACCAGGGAAATTAGAGATTCACTTTGACGATCTTCTTGTAGAAAGCCTCCAAAGACAGTCGAGCCAGCAAGTCAAGAAGCATAAGAAAGCGGAACGATGCAGACGGGGAAACAGGCAAAAGATCCATAAAAAGTAATGAAGTAATTAAAGGAAATGATTGATCTGTAGTGCAATTGTTGACAAATGAATTAAGTACATTAAGAATGCAGCCCCCTGTAATACATGTCTAAAATATGCTGAATAGAAGTTAAAGTGATGTCTTGTAGGGTGATGACAAGGAGAGGCGTCAACTGCTATATAAGTTTAACTGTTGCTTAGGGTGCAAGATTGCATTAACAAAGGTGTTCGAGCAAAGGACTGCATTTTGCAAGTATGCTTGCAGAATGGATCAGTATATATTCTGCCGTGTGCTTATAATGAAGTGTTATGTTTGTGGTTTGAACATGTGTGATTAGCTTAAGCTTTTTAAAGGCCATATAGCCCTTTCTCCGTGTTAAAAAGGAAGTAGATGTGCTTGTATAGAGGGCGAGGTTCTTCCCCTCGTGGTGAACTTTTTGACTTGGTCTAGTCTAGGTCTTTGTGACAGAGGTCTTATGACCCGCCTGGAGGAGGAGGAGGACAAATAAGGAGCGAAACAGGTGTGAGAGATTTTAGGGGTTCTGATCGGTATATCAAATACAAACAAAAATATACAATATCAAGCTGGTTGGGATCAAGGCTTCAAACGTTGGTTTATTTCATGATTCAATTAGTTTCTCCTGTTACACTAGTACTGTTTGAAAATATGTAATCAGTGCAATTTATTAATTTATTTGGAAGGAAATTAATACTTTTAATTCAGTAATAGAGAAAATACTTGTTTGAAGTTACACAATATTTTAATTTAAAATAAATGCTGTTTCTTTTGAACTTTCTACTCAAAGAAATCTGAAAAATATACATCATGGTGTCCCCGAAAATATAGCACAACTTCCAACATTGATAATAATTAACCAGCATATTAATATTATTTTTGAAGGATCATGTAACACAGAAGAATGGAGTAATGATGCTGAAAATTCAGCTTTGCATTACAGGAATAAATTACATTATAAAATATAACAAAACAGATATTTTATATTATAGTAATATTTCACAATATTACAGTTTTTACTGTATTCTTGAACAAACAAATGCAGCCTTGTTGTTTGTTTAAAAACATTTAAAAAATCTTACCGACCCCAAACACTTTTTTTGTTCCTCCCATCTTAATTTTCCTAACCTCAGTGCAGATAATTAATGCAGGTAAGGTTTCGCTCTGTCAGCTGTGATGGCGGTCTCTAATTGGGGGCTCGGTGGTTGGGAGTTGTCCTGTGGGGTCTCTCGGGCCTGTATTTAGCTGCGGGGGGAGATGTGTGACCGGGGTTTTGGAAGGCTCTTCCATGGCCAGTGTAAATGAGCTGGACTCCAGCCACAACAACAACCTCAGAGAGACGCTAATTTCTGCAGCAAGGGCTAAACTCAAAGTCAACGCTGTGAACTTGTATACTTTGCTCAGGATGTGGCCACTAAATTAGGCATGTGCAACAGCAAACAAGTATTCGAGTACTCGGCCGTGACAGCGATGATCGATAATGAAAACGATGATCGTGGAAAAAAAAATTCTGATTGGTTATAGCAGCACTTTGGGCGGCACCCTGAGCTCTGATTGTTTAGCTTGCAACAGCATGCGGTTCAAAGACGTGAGAAGAGAGAGAAGCTTGGCTTTGAAGTCACGTAGTGATGTCTGGGTTAGCTACATACATATCTGATCTAATAAAGGATGCGTTGGGATATTAACATTTATTTACATGCTGAATGCACTGCATATTACCAGTGGTTTCATGCTCAAATGCAATGCCCGGTATTGACTGTTATTTGAAATGGTCATATTGCTTTTAGATGTTTCAAAAATCCAAAAATATTATTTTTTTTGGTCATATTTGTTCAACAGTAGGCATACTTCAATTAAAATTGTTTTCATACTTCGTATGGCTTCGAAAACATGCAGGCGATTTTAGGAATCACTTGATAATGTAGATGAAAATATATCTGATTAATGATATAAGCATTATAATGAGAACTTTATAGAATGTGAAATCAGTAAATCTCATGATGTTGAGAGCGCAGTCTCTCTCTCTCTCTCTCTCTCTCTCATTCACATCTCTCTCTCCTCTCTCTCTCTCTCTCTCTCTCTCTCTCTCTCTCTCTCTCTCTCTCTCTCTCTCTCTCTCTCTCTCTATAGCGCGAACTTAAAGTTAACTGGCATATGAATCCTTTTGAGCAGATACAAGTTGTAATGTTACTACTATGTTATGTATCCAAGTTATCTGATTAATACCATAGGGGCAGCTATTCTTTTTTAGATGCTTATTTTTTAACATAGCTGCATCATAATCTAACATCTAACCATGTGTTCATGTTTTCATAGACATGTTTTCATGTCATATGTTTATTTTTAACATTAATTTTCATAACAGTCTTCAAATATTTTCATTATCTCCATTACGGCCCCCCCCCCCCGAGTACTCGATTAATCGTTTTTGAAACCTATCGATGATCGAAATAAGAAATTGCTAAATATGCCCATCCCTATGCTAAATACATGTGCGCACACACTTCTAGTGTGTCACTGGCATTTCTAATCTCATGGGTGCAACCCAGACAGACAAGTGATATTTCAAGGAACCTGTAAAATGATTATATGAGAAAACTGTTGTGGTTCACCATGGTTGTGAAAACAGGCTTTACTTGATCATGAGAATGACTGGGTGTTTCCTTCGCACCTTTATTCAGCTCAGCGTTTATTTCACTCAGAACAAGAACTGAAAATATTGCTTTGCTGTTCAAAAATGCAGACCTGGTACATTTGCAACTCTCAATGACACACTATCAAAACAATAGCACTTTAGTCAAGATTTCTTTAGTTTTGGGTGGAGGGGTGATAAATGCAACTTGATTGCCAGAAAATACTCTCAACTAAAACAGGCAAAAATGTATTCGGAGCGTGCACTGCGGTATTTAAAACCAGATATGGGAAGCACTTTGATGAATTGTATAATAAATAGACACTTGAGAGCTGTAAAGCTGTCTAAATCACCATTTTGAGGTTGGACTCCTTTTCAAGGTGGATCTTCACTTACATTTATGAATTTGGCAGATATTTTTATCAAAAGCAACTTACAGTTTTCAAGGTACAGTATACATTTGTTCAGTTCATTAACTGCCTGGGAGTCAGAGCCATAGCTACAGGAGCTACAATGTGGATAAAAGCACCTGCCAAATTAGTAAATGTAAATGTAGATGTCAAATTTCTTCCTGGTATTCTCACTTTAATATCACACTAGCACTTTTAGGACAGATGCATTTAGAAAAATGTTTTACAGGTCTTTTATTGCAATTCAATTATTCAAAATGTTTGTTTTTACAAATTGAATGACTAGACTAAATAGTTTGCTGTATTAATCAATAGCAAAAAGCTTCAGTATTCAAAGCATACAAATATTTTACAGACCCCAAGAAATGTAGAGTAAAGCTTTGAGCCCATCTATATGTCATCGTAAAACAGACCAAAAACTGATGATTTATCTTACACTAACATACATACACTACTGTTCAAATGTTTGGGGTCTGTAAGATTTTTTTTTAAAGAAATCAATAGTTTTATTTAGCAATAATGCATTAAATGGAACAAAAGCGACAGTAAAGACATACGAGTTACAAAAGATTGATATTTAAAATAAACTGGCTTCTTTTGAACTTTCTATTCATAAAAGAGCCCCAGAAAAATCTATTGCAGTGTCCACAATAAAATATTAAGCAGTACAACGGTTTTCAACATTAATTATGATGAGATTTTAAATCATATAAAGATTTTGTGTGGAGTAAATCAGCATATAAGAATGATTTCTGAAGTATGTGACGGATACTGAAAATTCAGCTTTGCCATTACAGGAATAAATCATATTTTAAAACATATTAAAATAGAAAACATTTTAAATTGTAAATTTTTAAATTGAAATATTATCTAAAAATTTTTTTTTTTGCTGTATCAAATAAATGCAGTCTTGGTTAGCATAAGAGACTTTTTCCAAAACATTTAAAAAAATCGTACACATCCCAAACTTTTCAATAGAAACGCATCAAAATTTCAGTCAAATTCTCTCTAATGACACCATCTCTCTCACCAATATCCCCTGTATATTAGCAAGTAGCAACTGACATAAACAAGTCTATAAGCTATTTTTTTAACCATTCGATACACACCATTCGATACACCCATCTCAAACTTCCTGTTTCAATAATAAATAGTAAATACGACAAAATATAACAGGGCTCGACAAGCTCCTCTGTCACCTTCTAAAACACAGCACAAGGTGTCCGCCACATCTGTTTTGTGTTCCATTGGTTACTCTTATTGCTCATTAATTAAGCTCTAAAAATACCTCAAATATAGCAGCCTCCTTGTTTAGGTTTGCCTCTGACAGATAATCACACTTGTTTATGGCCATCGCCTCCATCAGCGGCCATTAATAACAGCGGAGCCATACACAGGCCTCCATTAATTACTGTGTAAAACATGAGCTGGATCAGATGGCCCTGATTACAGGAAGAGACAGAGGGAGAGGCGTCCAGAGGGGCCCACCAAACACCTGGAACATTCACTCTTACTCACGGAGCCATCTATCTGCACTTTATCAACTGTCTAGGTCTCTTTCTGTCCCGTCCTCCCCCGCGCCATCCTGCCTGGCTCTTACTCTTGCTCGCCAGCAGCGACAACCTGCTATCGACTCCAACAAACTATCTGTAAGAGCCTCTTTATCATCCCGGCCTCCTGCGAGGAGTCACGCTGTAAACCTAGAGAGAGAGTCACACCACCTGGGTCTCTCAGAGACGCTGATTAACTCGAGCATGAAGAGCAGAGTGACGTGGGCGAATCACAGCTGTGAAGTCCACGGGCTTCAGTCGGAGTCAGCACTTTTGTGTAGAGTATTTAAGTTTGTGACGCACAATGGGGGGGCGAGCTAAGAAAACATCAAGACACATCTGGATTTTTAGATTAATTTCATCCATACACTGAAATGCTGGAAGAGATTTCTGTACCTAAGGGATGTACTCAATCCATATGACCAAATATCAGTTAAGATGTTTATCACTAGGGAACGGTGAAAGAATGGCAGCATAATTAACGGTAACATAAAAATTAACTGTAAGAAAGAAATTTTGACCCTCGGTGATGCAAGTGACAAAGCAAAAATCAAAGACAAACATCTAAATCTAAGCACATGTTCGAATCACTTTTACCTTCAGAAATCTTTATCTAAAAATATGCTTAATGTTTATATATTCTGTATGAACATGCAGTATGCAAGTGTTGTTATCAACCAAATGTATAAACCATCCTTGTAAACTGAAATATAGCTGAAATGAAACATGCATATTAGATGAAAAGACTCAGAATAAGTACTAAAATGACTAAAACTAAAATAAAACATAAATTAAAGCTAAATGGAAATATGAAAAGTTAATAAAAAAAAACGAAAGCACATAACAAAACGACACAATTTCTAAATCCAAAATTCCAAAAACAGTGTCAGGTTAACTTCTAAAAGAAACAAAATGATGATTCTGCCTGTGTCATGAAATGTACAGTCGTTTGTTTAGGACTAAAGTCGTAATGTGACAGTGTTAAAAGTAACATCCCCAACACAGGTAATGAACACAAACAGTCTCGCACCTTCATGAAGGCCTGGTGGGTGGCACAAGTGAGCTGCTCATGCTTGGCCTTCACTCTCCCCGCTGTAACATTGGATGTGCCGTTTCCACTGAAATAAAACCGGGAAGGGAAGCCATCTTTGTGGTGAACATCAGCTGTAATGTTGTACTTCAGCTCTGCACAGGAAGAAATATGGTATTCAGAGACAAAGTTACAGTTAGGCGAAGACAACCGGTTAAAGCTTCAGAACAATTCAGAATCTCATTTGCATCTTATGGTGGAACACATATGAAGGAACGACAGGGGACATGCAAGATGCTGAAAAACAGATCGTCCATGCAAAGCTAAAGTAAATAGTAAATATTCTTAAATGCATAAAATGATTCATTACATTTAGTAAAACATTTAAACATTGAGGTCAAACAGATTTAGCAGACAGAAAGAATGCAAATTCTACAAAAATTGGTCATATATTAAATAACACCTGTTTTAGATAATCAAGTGAATTAAATACTTTACAAATGAAAAGTACTGTATCTCATTTAATTATTTTCTCTTTAATAATGGATAATCAAAAGGTTATTCATTACAAATAAATGAAAAGGCAAAAACAAAAAAGGCATCAGTACAACGAATAATGTAAAATGGATAGTTTGATTATGAATTCTGATTGGATGAGCTACAGTCAAAGCCGTTATGATGTTACTGTGTGACTGTAAACAACTAAACCAAACAGTCCTACTGTTGTTTGGGACATCCCGCTCTTTATTATCTCACTTTGAAATAACACATACAGCAGTCCTGTAAACTGACAGATATACAGCTCTATCAATCTACTGTCGTATAAACGCTATAGCAAAATCTCTGGGTGGCACATTTCTGCCGTCGCTACTTCATATCAGTTTCAAGATTATGAGTATGTGTCATCAAGCACAGCTCTGTTGTTTACTATTTGGTCAGAGAGCGTCGATCTATCAGTGAAGGCAGGCCTTGACACACACCCTGAGCCCTCCAACCGCCGCAACAAAAGAGGGGATGTGGGGCCGAGATAAAGAGCTGGGAAAGATGTCTGAAGCACAGCGAACTGCCACTGCCTTCAGCACGCGCTGATAAGACGAGCCAACACACAACCTCTCACAAACAAAGAGCTTGAGCCCAAAACGTTCATCCTTGAATGCTGTGTACTCAACTCTGAGAGCACGTGTGGGGAGCTCAAAATATCAGAGGTCACTTCACTTCGTATCTAAAAAGTCAGATAACACTGCAGGAAGTTGCAAAATGGTCTTGTATCACTGTAGGGTTTTATTGCACAGATACTGTTGATTTGGAAGGCATTTTAAGTCAAAAGTACAGTTTTCAAAATTAAGATTGTTTAATGGGTATTATGGTCTCACCTATGTTTCCTGGGATTTGTTTCCCTCCGACTCTAAAGCACACCTTAACTTTGACACATACAGCAGGAAGACCGTGTTCAGTGCACTGGGCTATGGACCGGTTCAAGCTCTCAGGCAACAACATGACAGCATCCACCTTCACTACTGGACGCGTCCTGAAACAACCAGAGTTATTGGGTTAGTTGTCAGGTCAAAACATTTCCAGGGCTATCCAGAGAATTTGTCATATATATTGTGATTAATTATTGCTATTTTGTTTTCATTGTATTTAAAAAAAAAAACTTTATATTTTCAATTTAAAGTGCTGGTAACACTTAAAGCCTTTATGTATAATACATTACAAAAGTAGTTTTAATGCATGAATTATGTCTTGCAATGCACCTTATAATGCATCATTGTAAGTATAACATGAATAATGTATCCACAGTTCGGTTATCACATTACAAAAGTATAATGCATGAATTATGCCTTGTAATGTATAATGCATCATTAATTGTGATTATTTACAACAAAATATAATGTATTACAACGCACATTATGAATAATTATATTGCATTAATGACACTTTATACAAAAAGGCTTTAAGGTGAGTGTTTCATTTTTAGTTTTTGATCAAATTTAGTTGACAAATTAAGTTTAGTATATAGTTAGTTAGTATATAGATTTTAATGGCAGGTTCCCATTATGACAGCTTATCCCATACAACAACATCCCATGCCTGCTGAAGTGACGTTTCTCCATTTCAAAACAGTGACATTGTTTTAAATGTAATTTAGTAAAAAAAAAAATACTGTTTGTACAGACTTTAACACAACAGTCTCTGTGAATAATATTCATTGGGACACAAAAAATGTGACAACTAGCCCCAGTCTCCATTTAGCATTTTCCATGCTGATTTTATAAGATCATTTTCAGAATTCCATGGAATGTATTTAAATGTGCTAAATAGAGTTCTATAGTCGTATTGGAATATGAAAACATAATAAAATTAGCTTAAGTAAACTTTAGAAGTGGAAGATGTGTAGAATTGAATGATGGGCATTCACATTCAGTTATGCAGGAATACATTCCTATAGACAATTCCAAATCTTAAAAGTTACCAAAGCAAATGTGTGTGAAAAATGCATCTGCTGCTTTTACCTGAACACCACAGCTGAGTCTGACAGGAACGCTCCCACTGCAACATCTGGGAGAGAACATGACATTCCCATAAAACATACCTGACGTGGTTATTCTTTCACACATTCCTAACTCACAAGAGCACTAATATTCTTTCAAATATTAAACATTTTCATTTTACAGAAAACAACTGTCATACTACATTTAACTGGCATGTAGTTATAAATAAATGGGGTTATTTTGCATTTTTAAATTTGTCATGAACTGAGAAACCAAAATTCCCTTGACCTTTTGACATATAAGAGGTCATTGTACTATAAAAACATCCTGTAAGTTTCAGAACTCAAAACATTCTCGCTAGTCTAAAAACAGCTTATATTGAAGCCAGCCTGCCAAAACGACAGCGTGTAGAATGTGCCACTATATAATGTAATAGTGTGGCAAAACATCGCCTCCACAGAAGATGATCAACACCTGCTTCTACATCGCTGCCTCTTTAGCCTCGCCCTCCAACTCGCACATGTAGAGTTTAAATACAAGTGCGGATAACTGTTTTTATTACGTGATCTCTATTGCTTTGTCTTATTACAGATTGTTTGATATGTACTGAGTATATGTGAGTTTTTAACTTAAATCACAGCAGTATCCATCTATGAATAATGTAGGCTGTCAAATATACACAACTGTTAGCAATCTACAAATCTACAAGAGTCTACAATCTACCACAACTATTCATGCGGAGCGTTCTGATGAGGGTGGTCAAAACAGGACAGAAAAAAAGCCTAATACTTCTAAATTATGATGTTTTTGATGTAAAAATCTTGATACCATTATAAGTGGATCTCAGAGAACAGTACAAAACAAAAAAGGCAGTTCATGACCCCTTTAAATCCAATAATGAGCCATAAAATAGGTTGTAGTTTGTTCTTCATAATGAAATAGAAGCTCAAGTTGAGCACATTGCATTGTGGGATACAGTTTTCCACACACTGTGCTCTAATTGCATAATTGAGAAAAATATGTAGGCTAGGAAATCATGGTATTTCATTCATACAGAAGATTTGCATACTGTTCACAGTATACATACTACTACTTTCTTTCAAAACAGTATTCTGCTACTGTGCGTCTTTTTCTGACTTTAAAAAGTTTAGTCTTCAAGACCGGAAACAGTCTGAGAACAAGAAGCTCTGACACATCTGAGAAAAAAAACTGTGTCCGCTTTATTTAGTGTCTCTTTTTGATTTGTGATACATATTCAGGAAGTACATCACAGCTGACACCCACAGCA
Source organism: Ptychobarbus kaznakovi (assembly GCA_027422405.1). Lineage (NCBI taxonomy): Eukaryota > Metazoa > Chordata > Actinopteri > Cypriniformes > Cyprinidae > Ptychobarbus > Ptychobarbus kaznakovi. The sequence continues at coordinate 26,011,509 of CM049804.1, read as the reverse complement.
AAATTTATTTTAAAAATGCTGATCTGAAAACTTCGCACCATGTCATTTCCTCTAAAGAGGTGTTATAATATGGCTGCTCTTCATTTGCTTGCTGCTCTTTGGTTGTTTACGGAAAGAGAAAACACATTTGACTAGTGAATTCACTCCCAAACTGTCAGGCAGTGATGGCCACATTTACATTACATACAAGAAGTGTGCACAGAACTAAACAACCACATGTCGAGGCAGTAACACCACTCTCTTAGACACTAATACTTTGTCTAATTTGCGATATATTCTGTCAAAAATATTAATACCAAACAGGTACACTACCCTTCAAAAGACTGGGGAAAGTAAGATTTGACTTAATGTTTTTAAAGAAGTCTCACCAAGACTGTATTTATTTGATCAAAAATACAGTAAATACAGTTATATTGTGAAATAGTATTACAATTTAAAATAAGTTTTCTCTTTTAATATATAATTTATTCCTGCGATGCAACGCTTCGAGTTTTCAGCAGCCATTACTCTAGTCTTTAGTGTCACAGGATACTTTAGAAATCAGTCTAATATCTTAAAAAGAGTTTCATATTTCAATACACAGTGCCGTTTAATATTTTTGTGGAACCCATGATAGATGTTCTGGATTCTTTTAGGAATACAAATCTCAAAGAACAGCATTTATTTGAAATGAATCTTTTGTAACATTATAGATGTCTGTTCAAAAAACTAAAGCTTTCTGAATAAAAGTGTTATTTCTTTAAAAACACTACTGCCCCCAAACTTTTGAACGTAGTAGGTTGAACATGCTTCATGTTCACAGAGGAAACATATGCTGTTCATGTGTTTGTGTTCAAAAGCGTTACCTGGGTAATTGTTGCCATCAATATCAACTCCTCCAGACACTGATTGGCCAAACATCCTGAAGTTGTTGCCCAACAAAGAGCCTGTTATTCTCTGCATTGAAGAAAGCACAAAGACAGCATTCAGAAGATAATTAGATTCAAAATGTGACATATTAAAAGCCAATGGAGTTGTACTGTACTCCAAGAGACATGTAAATGATCTTATTTATGGGTGTTTTACATCTATTTCAAGAGATCACATTAATATACTTGATTTTGAATGGTCAGTGACAGGTTATTTTGCAAGAATGACCAGATGAATGCATATTATTTATTCATTTATTTATTACTAATTTTATTGAGAGACTTACATTTAAATTCTACATTTAATTAGTTTGTGTAACATTGGAATCAAACCCATGACCTTTGACATTGCTAGCGTCATGCTCTACAATTACTAGAAAACCATAGCACTGTTACAAGGCCAAAAGGGCTGCTGCTGATCACTACACACATCCTGTATGCAATCATTTTGGCCTGAAGTTAATATAATTAGATGAAGTTCTTCCTAAACATTTGTTTTTATAACTGGATTCTCATGATTTGGATTTGCCCTGATCGCTGCTTGAAACTATATATGGAGAGAGAGGGATTTCAGGAAATGACTGCAATTAGACTGTCTCTTAGTACTGCAGTGTGGAGAAGAGAAGAAGAAAGACTCAAAACAATAGGGCAGTTTGCACAGGATGAGGAGGACTGCTCAGGTCTGACCTTTCCCGCCTCCGTTTCATTCATCCCTGCCCATAATATCAGCACAAACAGCAGCTGGGGAACGTACTTGAGAGAAACTCTGTGCAATACCACTTCTCCTCCCATTGTAGATATATATAGCACCACGCAGATCGTCCTCCTGAGGGGCTCCGATGGCCACGTCTGAAACACAAACACTGTTGCGTTAGCTTAGTTCCAAAACCAAGTGTTCAGTCTAATTAGACAACATTTTAAGAGTGTTGCGAAACGTAGTAAGCATAGCAACCTTCTGAGGTATAGCATTCAAAGGATTTTTTTTATGTTTTTGAAAAAAGTCTCACCAAGGCTGCATTTATTGGATAAAAGGTATAGTGAAAATAGCAATACTGAAAAATATTATTGAATTTTTTTTAAAATACTGATTTGTATTTTAATATAATTTGTATTTAATCCTGTGATGACAAAGCTCAATTTTCAACAGCCATTACTCCGGTTATCAGTGACACGTGATCCTTTAGAAATCCTTCTAATATGCAGATTTGTAATTTCAAGAATTATTAAGAAGAAAAATTATTATAAATGTTGTGGAAATGGTAAAACATTTGTTTCAGGATTCTTTGATGAAAACAGCACATATTTGAAATCTTTTGAATGTCTTTACTGTCACGTTTTGATCAATTTAATGCATCCTTGCTTAATAAAAATATTAATTTCTTTAAAAACAAATTACTATTCACAAACGTTGAAATGGTACTATACATTATTTTGGTCAAATTCTATTATTTTTCTTATTTTGGTCAAATTCTAATATAGCATTGCAAATATTATATAAAATACATATGTTACCCTGGACCATAAAACTGGACCAGTCATAAGGCTCATCTGAAAGCCGAATAAATAAGCTTTCCAGCGATGTATTGTTTGTTTGGATAGGACATTATTGGCAGAGATACAATTATTGAAAATCTGGAATCTGAGGTGCAAAAAAAATCTAAATATTGAGAAAATCGCCTTTAAAGTTGTCCAAATTAAGTTCTTAGCAATGCATATTACTAATCAAAAATTAAGTTTTGATATATTTACAGTAGGAAATTTACAAAACATCTTCATGGAACATGATCTTGATATCTTAATGATATCTTGATCATCTTGATAACTTAATATCCTAATGATTTTTGGCATAAAATAAAAATCAATAATTTTGACCTATACAATGTATTTTTGGCTATTGATTCATGCTACTTATGACTGGTTTTGTGATCCAGGGTCACAAATTATATATTATTCATAAAAAGGCATTCCATAAAGCAATGCAAGCTCACTGAAAGCATTCATTTCAGAGAAATCATTGCAAATATACATACAATACATGCAATACTGACAAGAGCTGATAGACTGTTAATGCCCAATGCTTTGTGTGCTAGATATTTTTATCACCTTTTTAGGATGTTTTCTCAGAAGCTCACTAGGTTTTATAACAGAGAAAATTCAAGTCATGAAAACATTATTTATATAAGTTTGGTTTGAAAACAAATGATTTATGCTGATGCGCTGGCACTAGTCAGTATGCGGTTTAAGTTGAAGTATATGTGAGCAGGCGTGCTTCACTCTTTTATCAGCTGTTTTACTGTGGTCCATTATAGTTGATGTGATTGTTCTTTCTAACCATGCTCTGTCTGTAAACTACACCCACCGCTCAACCGAGAATCATCAAGATCATCTCCAAATCTGATTCAGAGATGAACAAATATCTAGCCATGAAACCACTCTAAAGTGAAGATGGGGTTCTATGACAGAAGACAGGCTTTGAAATATAAAGAAAATACAAAACGAAGGAAGTGAAACATTGAGGTTTACCACCAAACCTAGCTTAAGAAAAAAAAAACCTTAGTACCATTTTTAAATACAGCAAAAACATGATACAGTAATATTTTAGTACACTTGGCTAGTCAAATAAAGCAATTCAGCGTGAGAAACGTTCAGAACTGGAGTGGTTTATAAAGGATCCATACTCAAACATCGATGTGTCAGTCAGACATACAGTACCTGGATATCCGTCATCGTCAATATCACCAAGGTTCATGATGGTTTCTCCAAAACGTGCTGCGTAAGAGTCACTCCCAACTAACTCAAAGTCTGCCTCTTCCAATTTAGCCTGAGACAGAGACAGTGAGGATATTTTCAAGAGAAGCATGATGTTAATTGTTAGAAGCAGATACACAATTGACCACAGTTGACCGCTCTGTTTTTGTGCTTCATCTGTGACCAGAAAATGTGCAAACTATTGTTTGAGGTTTCATAAAACAACACAGTAAATGGTGATAGTCAAGCAGTCACATGTGAAGTGTTAAAAGCATGGTGCTTTTTGGAGTCGGTGGTTAATTTTTGACATTATGGGAAAAGGAAACCTGTTCTATTGATATGGCCTTGGTGGTCACGATCAAAGCCAGAATACATACTTCTACACCGAACAAACACACAGTAAGATAAGACCGCTCTAAATATGTAGATGTCCTTTTATCAAATGCATTACAAAGCAACGCGTACCATTCTAAAATTACCAATATAGTTAGGAATAAATGGGTGAATTGCATCAAACACATCAAGAACACATATTGGTCATATTCCACCCCAAAAGCTTTATGGTAAAAAAGGGACATTTTCTCATTATCCCTTCACATCATTTTTAGAGATGCAAATTTTATACATTTATATAAATAAACAAAAATGTAATTTAGAAAAATTATTAAATTATTGAATAATATAAAATAATAAACAGTGAAATAAATATAAAATAAATTAAAATTATATATTTATTTATTATAAAATAAATACAATTTACTTTATTATTATTTAAAATTTAATTTAATTTAGTATTAAAAAAAAACTGAAACGTATGTTTACATCTTGGCAGTATTTGATGTAATGTCTGTAATTTATGCTGATTTACATATAAAATGATATTTTTTAATTTGAATTTTTATGCATGCTTATGTTTAAGTTCATTAAAATAACTTTTACAAATTATGTTATGTGTGAATGTGTATACACACAATTATTTTTAAAAGTACTTGTGGTGGTCCTAAAAACAAACAAACAAACATTATTTTATTGCATTTATTTTAAGGGTACACTATTTTTTGTGAGATTAACCCATAGCTATGTATCAAAATATAACTAAATGTATATCACGTCAGTGTCTCACCTCTCCCTGGTTTATGTAGACATGAACACGTCCTTCCTCCCTGACTGAGCTGGACATAGGAGCCCCGACCAGCAGATCGGACAGTCCGTCTGCATTCAGGTCAACAGCACATACACTAGCTCCATAATAAGAGCCGAGCTGTAAACAGGAGCAAACATCACTGTTGTGTTCATTCAGCAGGGACATGCCCGAGGAACACTTACAATTCTTGACATTTCTTACCTTCTTGCCTTTGGCTTTGGCAACGATTTTCAAAGTGTTGCCCTCAATCCTGAAAATGTAGGCCTGGAGTAGAAAGCACAGGACTATGGGAAATGAACCAATAACACACGGCAGCCTAACAATGGATTGTATATGCTGGAGAGTGAAATACATTTCCGTATAGTTTCAACACAAATATGAATGGTAGCTCCCAGATAACTTTTATTCCAGTCTCTGTTTCCATGGTAATATCATCAGACACCATACTGTTACTCACAAAACTCATAAACACCGCAAACTCAGCACATCTGCAAATAAAAACCTACTTCCTCTTCCGCACAGATGGAAGAAGAGTTCAGTTGAACTGTTTTACCGTTCACAACTGCCTACAGAGTATAGATGTCAAGAGGGTCTCATATCTATATCCATTTATACACAACTACTGATATTTAGTATAGTGTTTTCAGAAGATTGCTAGCAAGCTACAAAAACCTACAAGCTGAGTCAAACAGTCTAACTAACCAAACTAGAGAACTGTGACATTAAACTACTTTAAAATTGGGTCTGTTCTAATAGTCAGATGATGATGGTGGTGGTGGTGGTGGTGTAACACTTACTTTACCAGTCTGTTCATGCTGGGGAGCACCACCCACTATCTCAGTGCTTTGAGGATCTAGAAAGTGTCCAGCACTAACAGCATAACCTGATGGGAAGAAAACCATACACTGTGGTGAAATATCCCAAATGCCCATTCAAAGTGCACAAAAGCACTGTAAAGAAAAGTAATTAAAAAACAAAAAAATTAAGTAAAAAATTATTTAAAGTCCAGATCTTCTGGGTAAGTGAGTAATTATGGTTAACTAAAACGTGAAATAAAATAAACCTTTACTGAAATAAAAATAAATAAAAATAAATTTTATTGCATATTAAATTTTATTTTTATTTCAGCTAATTGCTAAGTCAACATTTCTTATTTTCATGTAGTTTAACTTCATGTTCTAAAAAATGTGATTTTAAATAAAAAACTGTATAGACATATTTTTTTTAAATAATATAAATGACAAAAAACATAAGAAATTACTAAAACTTTAAATTTAAAATGAAAATGGAAAATACAAAATTGAAAGGAATTCAAAATATGAGTAACAATTGACTGATACTAAAATAACTATGCTAAACTAACTCTTGCAAGTAACTTCTGTAGCTTGATTAAGTGATATTATAAAATCAATAAAAGTTGTTAATTTAGACTTTAGATTTTTTTAAAGTCATATTATAGAGAGCCTTCACAAGAAATTTATTTCTGGTGAAATACAAATACAATTTTATATTCACTACAGCTATTTTTTATTTGATTAATCTGCATGACTTTTCAGGCTTGGAAATTACCCCCCCCTGCATGTCTTCCATGACAGCAGGAACCCTTTAGTTGATGTGACTGTAGGGCAAGATATTAAGATAATAAGATTTAAGATATTAAGATAATAAACATTAACATCGTTACATTATTATTATCAGTTGCTTGAAACAAGTGTGTTGTGAAAAGTGGTACACAAACACATTTGATTTGACTGACTACTTCACTGATAAGAGAGGAACACTAGAAATCATGTGTACAAAATGCAATATCCATGACTAAAATGAGACATTGCTGAAATGCTTGTTTGTTAAGAAAGTATTAATAGGTTGCCATGAGATCAAAACAAAGTGACACATAAGCCATTTTTGCAACAGATGCTCATAGATTATGCAAAGGTGTCTGTTTCCTGTTTAAATAGAAAAACGTTATGCCGTATAGCAGCAAAAGTCTGTATCCTGCTGCATGTCTTGAGAAGCTGATGATCACGGGATTATATTTATATTTTTACATGCTTAATAATAAAACATTTTAGCTAAATTAGACCACTGATTCTCTAAACCTCAAAACTAAAAGCACTTATTTCCTACTTTATACACAAATCATTAAAAACAGACCATACAGTATTTATGTTCCAAAATCTATAGAGTTAGCTTGTTTGATATCACCTACATAGGCAGCTTCATTTTAAGAAAGCTTTTTAGCTATCATGGAACCTCGTGAATGGGCGATTTGGAATGTTCCACACAGGCAGCAATTCACATGCACATGCCAGCCATTATGGATGTAATAATCTCATTGCAATGCATTCTGGAATGGCCTTCCCCATGAAAAATACATTGGAATATAATGAGGTATCTTAGCAGGCTGCACAATAAATCTGCCTAGTTTTGTTTGCATCTACCTTATAATCTTTCCTATATGCTTACTTGGATTTGTTACAAAGAATACAACATTATCAATTTCAGAACTTACCCAAATAGCTGCCATAGAGAACTTGACTGTCATCATCCACATAAGCAGCTGACATGTTGCTTGTGGTGTTGTAGACAAGAACGGACCCGGTCCAGTATGAGGTACCAGGGGCTCCCATGACCATCAGGTCCTACAAACACAATATATTGTTACCAAATCGATTGAATTCAATGTCAGCTCAATCAAAATGCAATTAAAGTTCATTATACCTCTGTGAATACATTTGATATCCCTGCTTGACATGAGCCATAACCTTCACCAAACTTCTTCTGATGATCTAAGGAGGGAAAAGAACACTGGTGCTCATTTCACACTAAGAAACAATCAGCAGTAGTTGCATTAGGTTACACTTGGTTTGAGCCTGTGAACCGCAACCAATACAGCAGTAATGAAATCTGTACCTTTATAGCAGGGGATAATATGACTGGCATGTTTCAAATCTGGGCTGAATCTGAAGCAAACACCATGCGGCAGCTTGTTCTGATTGTCTCTACTAGAGTAGTAGATATTCTTCCACCGATGTCCGCATGCCTAGAATTTACACCAGAATAGAGTGAACTAAACAACTATTTACTCATCATACACTTCATCCTATATATTCCACACGAAGCTATCATGAAACAATTTAGTTCTTTATTAACATTTCTGACTTAGAAGAAAACAGGAGAATTTCATTTAACATTAATAATCATAGTGTAATTACTCACAATGTAACACTATAAAAAAATCAGTTAAAAGCGAAGAATAATTAAGAGTTTAAGCATTTTTAAAGAACTTGTGCTTACCAAAAGCTGCATTTATTTGATCAAAATACAATAAAACAGCAATACTGTGAAATATTAGAATTTAAAATAGCTGTTTTCTATTTATTATATCTTAAAATCTAATTTAATCTTTTGATGGCAAAGCTGAATTTTCGGCAGTGTCACATGATCATTCAGAAATCATTCTGATATGCTGATTTGATGGTGAATTATTATCGGTGCTCTATTATTAATAATGCTTTATATGATCAATGTTGAAAACAGTTTTTGCTGCTTAATATTATTGTGGAAACCATGTGACATTTTTCAGCATTTTTTTCAGTGTTACTTCAAATGAATGAGGAGCATTTATTTGAAATATAAATATTTTGTAACATTATAAATGTCTTTACGGTCACTTTTGATCAACTGTGTCTTAAAAGTATTGTTTTCTTTTTTTTCTTTCATTTTTACACTAAACATTTGAATGGTAGCACGTCAGGGTTTCCAAAAAAAAAAAGCAGCAACTGTTTTCAACATTTAAAATATTAAGGAATGTATCTTGAGCACCATATCAGCATATTGGACTAATTTCTGAAGGATCCTGTGACACTCAAGTTTGGAGTAACGGCTGCTAAAAATTCAGCTTTGTCATCACAGGAATAAATAACGTTTCAACATGAATTAAAATAGAAAACAGTTATTCTAAATTGCAATAATATTTCACATTATTACTGTATTTTTGATCAAATACAGTAAATACAGCCTTGGTGAAGGAAGTGCATGCTTTGACCAAAAGACATACCAAAACATGGCCTTTTGAGGGCTGCCGGGACAGACTGACACCGAGCCACTGGTTATCATTCTCTGCCAAACAGTGTTTTCCACAGTGCTGTACACCTCCTGAAATCACGCAGTCAGATTAATGCACTTAATATGCCTAAATTAATACACAATGTTAGAGACATGCCCTGCAAATGTTTTTCATCTCAAGCAAATTCACACGTGTGGCTCACAAGCTCAATTCTGAATGACACAGGATGAGAAGCATGTGGTGAAACTTGAAACAAGGCTACAAATATCTCTGAAAGCAGCATGTTGTGATGTAAAAAGAAAGTGTGTCAAGTGCACTAGTAGAACAACTGGGGTTTTCTGAGCATCAATTATGAACCATGTCCATTCCACACCATATTAAATATTATTGTAAGACTATTAACAGCAACTAGATCTTGACATTTTAGAAGAAAATTTGTGGGGGTTTTTTTTCATGCAAAACTACATAATGTGGTCTTACAGGTGGTTTCCAGGGTATTACATGTGGTTGCTAAGGTATTTTGAGTGTTTTAGCCTGTGGTTTCATACTGGCCCAAGTGAAAAGGTCGCTAAGAACCAAATCTGGTCCCTATGTATGGCTCAGTCACTCGATGAAAGTCTATTATAGTTTTTCTCTGCCATTTTATTATTGCCAGGGAAAACCTGTATAAGCACACACAACTCCACAACTCCTCAAAAACCCATCTACAGCACATGAATCACAGTGAATTACATGCTAAAGTTACAGTAAATACTATGGATTTGGTGAAACCTCTACGAGCAATAATAATAGTGATACCTCTCTTAGCAAATGCCACTAATAACGAAACCTTTTCAGACACGTTAAGAATCTTGAAACGAACGTGTGTGCACTCCAGCATGGCTTTTGGTGGAAATGATTTGTTTAATGCCATTTCCCTTGACTAAACAGAGACATTTTATTTGCGAGCTATATATATCCTGTAGCTTGACCTACAAAGAAGACTATCCCCCATCCCTTGTTTCGGGCTGGGAGTATAAGCATCCTCTTCCTGACAGGAGGAAACCCTCCACAGTCTGGCTGACCCTGTATGGGGGGAATTCATTCACAGGACGTTTCACAGTCAGGGGTCTAGAAAGCACACACAAGTTCAATCAGAGCGCTTTCAGAAAGTGTGAAGTCTAAACGGTACAACGTGGTCAAATGCAAATGCTTGACAAACAGACGGAGAAAAAAAGAGGGAGAAATCCACAGAAACTGTGGGATAACTGATATAAATAACACAACGAGCCCTGCTAGAGTGTTTAACAGATCATTAAAGAAATGTCATTAACTGATTTATATTATATTGGTGTATTGACTACTATTAATTATATATATATATTTTCATATTTTAAATATATGATCAGTCTTTGGTGATATTTTCTTTGTCCCCTTTAGCATTAATGACAGCATGACTGTAGCTGACATGGACAAAACCTGATGATCATGTTCTCCATCATAGTTTTTTTCCAGGTTTAAATGAGATTTCAAAGCTTTGGTGAGCTTTTGGACCCCACATGAACGACTGATCTCTTAAGCATTGTATAAGAGTTTACTGATGAAATGTGTTGTTGCTCCAAAACAAACACGTTGCCAAATAACCACATAACGTTTTAGAGTAACCTTTTAAAAAAATTACCCCTTACTCAACGCTATACCTTTCAGATCATAGACAAAAAGACAAGAAAAGCTGAATTTCTGAAGGTAAGGGAGGGAAGACCTACCAACATGGAGCTGCTCACATTGGGAGCTCCACACACTGCAGTTGTAGATGGCTCCAGGGTTTTTGGTATGAGGATAAAAACTGGAATCAGCCACAGGCGCTCCAACTATCAGCCTTAACAATAAATATGACAGTAAAAAGTGTGTTTTGCCACTTTTAAAAACAAACATCAAGATTTTAGAAGGAATGATTCATGATAAACGCTCCAGCAGTGTGACAAATGAATTTAAGTACACATATCTCTGAATCAATAAGATGTCATTAAAGCAGCAAGCATGCAATGCAGTATAAAATGGTTTTAGAAAAGCGTGTCACACTGCTGGACGTGTCAACTACCTACCAACAGATGTTTTGCGCCCATGAATCCAGGGTGTAAATTAATCAGGACTCGGGGGAAAAGAAACTCATGTGCTCATGTGAGATATGCTCATATGAGCAAGTTCTTTTGCAACATGTGATGCATTTCACAATATTCCATCTCAGACTTTGAATTAAAAACTAATAATAAAGTAATCTATGAAACAATAAAGGTGAAAAACCACCTCCCAATAACTCTAAAGCTTGAAACAGTGATTAGTATATCAAAATATACTGTGTTAGTAGGAGCTAACAGCTGGATGAATGTATAAAATGTAGGCTATGCTGGCAAAAAGTTTAATTGTAAAGGTGAAAGCCATAATTATTCACATGTGATAATATATTTAATTTAATTGATTCAACTTAACATTAAACGCGGGTTAGAAATACAAACAAATGCATTAAAGATGTAGAAAATGCTCCTGAAAATCAGTCAAAGAGGGCAAATATTAGTTTAACTCTCAAACTTGCTCATTCACCCTTGAATTAAATCATTCAAACTTCTGATGCATGTTTAATGCACTTACCACGAGTCCTCAGCGTGCTGATGAAGCAGAACCGAGAATCCGAATAATGATCCATTGGGTCCATGAAAAACTAAAGGATGCTCCACATCCAGATTGTAGCAGTCACACAGAATCAACAGGTACCACAGGATCCCAGCCACAGATCTCCACTTCAGTGAGTCTCCGGGGAGTAGTGATGAATTCATCACGTCAACGGTCATAGCACCACACAGAACACCAAAGAAAGCAATGCTGCCTTAGAACAAACGTGCAAAGAGTTCAGATCAACTTTTGGTAAAGATATCAGGAAGTTGTCATTGTAGTTGTGAGCTCGCGATGTGCGCTCGCCTGTTGCGCTCCGGCATCTCATCTGCTCGAGCGCGCCTCACGTTTCATGACGTCACAGCGCTCTGATTCAAGGGAAGCCTTTGAAGGGAGTGCGGGCGCGCCGCAGGGGCGGGAATGCGCTGAGCGCGCCGGACAGCGGACGCTTCTCACGCGCTCTAACGGTCTCCAGGCTCCAGACACTGGAAACAGAGGAAATGATGAAGAACGCGATGTATTAACCGTCACATGTTCTGTTTGACGCCCCACACCACAGTGAATATCGCAAAAGTAACGCTTTTCCCAAACGGATTAGAAATACGACCTAACTTGATCAGATTACTTGGATTTTTAATTTGACTTATTTTAATGCTTAAATTCATTTTAGTGTCCCCGGCCCACCGGTTGGCCCCAAAGTCTTAAAATATCTCTGCTGGGGTTTTATTAGGCCAGTAGAGAATATTAAGAGAAAGAGTGAACAAATATGATTTTGATATACAGGATATTGTTCAAAACAATGAGAAAGTCCTTTTTTAACCACACTTGTAAGGTAGCACTAAAAATACTTTCAGCAAGATTTTTCAAGGTATGTGGTTGACTTGACACAAAGTGCTTACATTTGTTCATACATAAACTTTAGATTTACAGGTAATGGAAGCAATTATAGAGGAATGCAATGGGTTTTATGGACAGTTGGTAATGTCTTGCAGCACAAACAATGTACACAAATAAATTAGTGCTTTTTAAAGGCTTTGTGAAAACTCAGTTAGTTTGGGTGATGTCTGTCTGTCTGTCTGTCTGTCTGTCTGTCTGTCTGTCTGTCTGTCTGTCTGTCTGTCTGTCTGTCTGTCTAATGATAAATCCTTTTTCACTTTCATGTGAGCCTTATGACCATGACAAAGCAGATTATTCGGCACACACGCGGCCTTATTAAATGTGTGAGTCTCAGGATGCCTCAGACACAATTCCCCTCTGAGTGATAATAGCGAGCGCACATGTGCTGTGGATAAGGAGCACAGTGTGAGTCCTGGGACATCATCAAGTCTCTCAGACACTCTTTAAGCACATTTGTGTGTCACTTTTTTGCTCTGAGACTCACAGTTTGTGTGCATTTCTTTCAGTACCTATCAATAGTTACAGCCGCTCTCTCCTTCCTCCATAGGGAGGAATCCACAGAGACTCTTTAATAAGTGTGAAAGAGAGTCTTGTCTCTCTCTCTCTCTCTCTCTCTCTCACTCTGTTTTTAAGAATGAGAGGCAATGAATGACCGGCCAGCTGCATCACTCACTTGGTTATTCTGGATTTTGTATTTCACTTCTTAAAAGTGTTTTATTTTACTTTTACGTTAAAATATTTGGTATTTTGAATGGCCATCAACAGAGAATGATGCTTTTTCCATGCTTTAATTGTTTAAAAATACAGTAAAAACAGCAATATTGTGAAATAATTTTACAATGAAAAACTGCTTTCAATTTGAATATTTTTTTATAATAGAACTTATTTCTGTGATAGAAAGCTGAATTTTCAGCATCATTACTCCAGTCTTCAGTGTCACATGATCCTTAATAAGTCATTCTAATATGCTGATTTGGCGTCCAATTAACATTTCTTATTATCTGTTGAAAACACTTTTGCTGCTTAATATTTTTTGTGGAAATCGTGACACTTTTTCTTCAGGTTTCTTGGATGATAAATATATTTCTGTAACTTTTGATCAATTTAATGTGTCTTTGTAAATTATAAGTATTAATTGCCTAAATTAGACGCTGCGCCTTTAACTTTGCTGAGAGTGCTTTAAAAAATACATCTGTTCTGTCCAAGAGAGCGCCCCTGATATTTTCACCCTTGCTGATGGAGTTTATGAAATAAGTTTCTGGATAAACAAACAATCCTTAAAGTGTGTTGGGGTACAAAAGGGGGCTAATTTGTGGAAACTTCTGGGAGGTCCTGGAAAAAAGAGAGAGAAAGGAATGAAATGAATGTTCAGAGCTGCAATAGTTGTTAAATTTACGAACACGTGCAAATGCAAAGAGCAGAAAAAGAGCAAAGGTCATAGAAGGGATGACTAGTTCTTCATGGCTATATTGCACGGTCATTGCGATGCATATTGCTGATGTTTACGCAAGACACCACGTGCAAAGCATGAAAAACACATGAACATATACATATACAGTATATATGGTTCCACATTCAGCCAAATGCATTTTACAACTACACTTTTCATGTTCCCTCAATATCACAGTTCATAAACACCAGACAAAACTTTCCTACATTGATTTTAGGGGAAAGTCTGTAGAGTATATGTTTTAAAAAAATTTTATTTGATCATATCTTCACAAAAATAAATACATAAATTAAATTACATGTATTGCAATTAAATTGATATTTAAAATATTGTTAAATTATTATTATTAGCTCTGTTTGTTTGGCAGTGTTGTTAAAAAAGAGAGGGAGGGGAGGGGGTTGGAATAAAAAAAATCTAATTATTTGTTTTTAAGCACTAAAATTACTAAAACTAAAAAAAATACAGATACACAGAAATATGTGTATAAACAAAACACACAAAACTGCTAATATCTCCACTCTATGCATAGAGCAATTTCAACACCACAAGTTTCACTTTAATTTTAGTTCACATTAAAATGATATTATAAAAATAAAAGCTAATTCAAAATATTCATAAATACTATAACAGTACATAAATAATAATAAATTAACACATCCCAACCAGCCCAAAAGCATTAGCTTAACTAATTGCAGGATCTTTTTTCCAATTAATGGCGGATGTGTAAAACTGAAATTACACACTTCACATTGAAACATCCTAAAATGTGTTAAATGGAGTACAACACTCATATCAGTAGCTGATAGCATCAAATTAGCTAAAATATTCAATAAATTATCCTGTAAAGGGGTGCACATAAGGTACATTTATTAACATGCAAATTAAAATAAACCAGTTGTGCCATAGCCATGTAGTAGTAAAGATTAATATTAAACAAAAAGCTTTACAGTCACAGATTCCCTCCATTAGGTCATGACCTTCCAGTGATTCACAACCAGTTTGGGAAAACTGCATGCTAACACCGGCCAGATGGACCGCTGAACATTTCCGCAGTTGTGCTTATTCAAACTATTATATTGAGAATAAAAGCCATACATAATTGTATATAAAGGGTTATAACAGCATTAGGGGATTATTTTGAATCTGCAGATTAGTTAGAGTAGCACATGAGTGGAGTTATTCTAAAATGTGACCCAAATTCCTCTATCTTTTGGAAAGCTCCCATTCTGAACACATCGAGGGCCTGCTATCTGATCCTGCAAGAGAAAACAGAAAGAGAATGGATCTGTTAAGATAAAATAAGATTATATTGTACATTCCTGATATGAGTCCATTTACTCTTCGCTCTGTGCTGTTATGGCCTCTGGGCGCAGAAGTAATGCTTGATGAATTGCCTTTAACATCAAAACGCCCTTGTTATGTGAAACACCTCGTACCCGGGTGACGTCTCTGGAGCTGCGATAGAAAAGCAGTTTTGCTAATCAGCGGGTCAACATGGAATCTGATACTGCTAAACTTCACATTAAGATCTGCAGATTTCCCAAAAATTGGAATGTCCATCAAGTTACATAAAGGTTTGAAAGTGCAATAATGTGATTGTGCAATAATGCACAATGTGTAAACATGGTTAAAAGAGGTCGTTGTGTAGAAGGAGTGGCAATAACATTGACTACATACAAATATTATGGACAATTCCACTAAATAAACCAACCAACCAACCAACCAACCAACCAACCAATAAACCAACTTACCAACTTACCAACCAACCACACACACACACACACACACACACACACACACACACACACACACACACACACACACACACACAACACACACACACAGATATGGGCACACAGACACACACTATGTATGGAAGCCTGATTCAGCCACAAAAAAAAGGCAATTGTGACTTTCACAATTCTAAATTTTAGTTGCATTTCTTGCAATTCTAAGTACATAGAATTACAAGATGTAAACTTGTGAGACAAACTCAGAAATAAATCTCACAGTTCTGAGATTACATCCAACAAATCTGACTATTTTGCTCTGAATTCTTAGTTGAAATCCTGCAATTATGAATAAAAAAAAACTTTTTATCTAGCAGTTCTACGTTTATATCTCAATTACGGAGTTGCGAGTTAATAATATATATAATGTGCAATTCTGAGAAATTGATAGACAAAAAGTCGCAATTACCTTTTTTATCCTATTATCCGTCCGTAAGGGTGATTTACATTATAATCATAATATTACACATATAATACATAAAGCATAAGCACATAAAACTGATAAAACATAAGATGAAATTAAAGTGAACACTTAAAATTTTAAAACAAAAGCCAAATCAAAATACTAATAAATACTACATAAACAATACTAACAACATCCCAACCAACCCAATTGCATTAACTTAACTAATTAAAGGACTATCTGTTTGTCCAATTAATGAGATATGGGGGTGTGTGTGTGTTAGTGGTGTGTATAACATAGAAATGTTATAACAGGACCAGAACTAGCTGTTTTATAATAAGTATGTTTGGCTAGTTATGCTTTTAGCCACCCATACAGCCATTCTGCCTGTGCAGAATGCCCATAAAATGCACAGATTTCACACTGGCCTGCTAATCAGTCTACAACAAGGCTTCAGATCTCTCAAAGCAGCAGAGATTCTGCAGGAGGCTGTTCTTGGCAGATATTGCTATCAGCAGAAATGCTAATGGGATTCACGTCTTACCTATGCAGAGCCAAGAATGTGGCCTCACAGTGGGGTGGAGACCTCCTCTCGCTCCCCCGCTACTGTTCCTGAAACGCTTCCCCCGTGAGATCACACCTTCATCACCTCTCAATTACTGACGGCAACACTTAAAAACATTATAGAGGATGTTAAAGTTAAGACCATTCATGCCTGTGGGCTTTTTTTTTACAATATGAGCTCGAGATATTTACATGAAGAAAAATGTAAATGTTTTTCAGTTCCAGTTCCAGTATTAACATAACAAATATGACTGGAAACCTTGTTTTGGTGCATTGTTTCTGAAAAAAGAATATAGACCTTCCTGTGTATTAATGGCCCTGATCTCCATATGAATAAACTGACTTCTTTTAAAGGACAATCAAGCACTTCTTTTAAACAGAAGACAATTACACAGTTTTATCATTAGGAAATCATTTTCAAGAGCATAAAATCTAATATCCATACAGCAAAAATGTATTCTGGCTAAAACACACTTCATGGTAAAATATACATTTAAATAGAAAATATAATTCATTTAAACCTCAGAATGATAAAATATATTAACAAGATGCATGTCAACCGGCAATAAAACACATTTTCAATCTAATGATGCATTTTGGGTAAATGGACAATATAAATATATTTCTATTGAAAATACATTTAAAAATGCCTAAATATATGAGAAAATATTAAAACAAAAAATATGGTAATTATTGTTATTAATTTATCTACGAATATTAATTAAAAATGTATTATTATTTTTATTCTTTATAATTAAAAAAAATTAAGTGTGGGATGGGTTGGGGTGGTTTTTGTTTTATACTACTGTTCCTAGAAGAAAATTCAATAAACAGTTATACAAAAAAAGTACATCGATTTTAAAATCTATATTACCAATATATTCGGGTCCACTAATATTGTATATTTTAAATATTTCAAAATGTGAAGACTTGCAATCAAAAGTTAGATTTGAGTTTTAATTCAAACATTTCTCATTAATTTCCTATTTTCTGAACTCATTAGCCTCATTGGTGTCTAAATTAATATCTCCAAATAATAAATAAATACAAATCTGAGACAAAGTTAATACTTACATGAGACAAAACTGAGAAACCATTACATTAATGACAGAAATAGCTCAGAGCAATACGATTTTACTCTTTCTGGGAGGTTTGGGGAGCTCAGGAGAGATATGATAAGAAGCAACATCAGTGACGGTGACGGCACCCAAAGCTATCAGTAAAGATGAAGCCCAGCTGTGGCCGTGGCATGCCGTATCCCAGGGGGCTTCAAATCTCTAAATCTTTCTCCTCTACCTTCTGTTTGAGGAAGTGATTTAAGAGACAAAGAACAACAGTGTTTTAAAACAGTCATCAGTGAACCTAAACTCAGTGCTTGTTAACTGGACCCAGATTTTACCCTGGACCAACAAATGTGTCATCAAATGTCAACTCTATACTGTAAATGACAAAAAATGAAACTAAAATAACAACAAAAACGTAAAATTAAATATAAAAAGTGATTAATATTACCATGAACTACATGCAAAATCAATAACATGACATGAATTATTAGTCATACTAACAAGTGTTGGATCTTTTTCACCTCCTTTTGCTATTTACTGTTGTTAGATTTTACCAGAATTGAGCATAGTTTTTCCCTTCTCTCTGTGGCCATTTTTGGGTTGCAACACACCAACAGAGAAGCACTGGCTTAGGATTTTTAGTAGGCTGCCCAGCATTGCTGCATCTCCACATCAAGGGAAAAAAGGCAACATGAAGTCATTTCTGAGAAACTACTTCTATGTAAAAATGTAGTAACTCCAAAAAAGCCAGTGACAAACTTATCAAGCAATAAAACCGGATGTACAAAACCAGGCATCTCCAGGCCCCTTGGGCAAACAAACGGTCACTAAATCGTCCACAGACGCATATACAGCCCAGCTAATTGAATCCATCAGCACATGAGCACAGCCGTGGAGAATGTGAACCACAGCCATGGGAATAAGAACTATTTAAATCTTATGACGTTACGCTGCCGGGGACCGGGGCAGATCTCTCACGTGGGACTGTAATTAGTCATCGTTACTTTTCAATCACTGGCTGTCGTTTTGAATTGACATGAGGGACTTTTTGACAGTTATAACTGTACTATCAATGACCCCTGTTTCACCTAACTGTATCATTGTTTCATCATATTCTATTACATCAGAGGTTACAGTTAAAAATGTTCTGTCAGCTACCAACTTTAAAAAAAATACTGATGATTCAAAATGGTTCGCTATCATTTTGATGGATAAACACAAGGTCTCTTGTCTTTAATGCTTCGCTACTTTAAAAACATTCTCACAGTAAAGGATGCTAACAGAGATTAGCAGTGAAAAGGGGGAGAAAATTACCCCACAAAATAGATCAAATGATGTGAGTGAGTATTGTGTGTGTTGCCTGTTTCACATTACAAGAGCAGAATAAAAACAAAAACAAACCAACAAACATAAAAAAGAGCATGACAGAAAATTCACAATGATTCAAATACATTAGCATTTACATTTCTCTGTTGTTATTGTGACAAATTCAAAGTTTAGACAAAGTTTAAAGACACAAGTTTATAGGTTTTCAAACAAAGTTAGGCATAACCAAAAACAATGATTATTTCACATAGTGGAAACAAAAATAAATAAATATTAATACGTTAATAAAGTGAAGAGCGCTGGACAAATGTAGTAGCGAAAAATAGATTCAATTAATTCATTGTTGACAATGTGCAGTCTTAAAAAGAAGATTGTTCACTTGATGCTAATAATGAGTGATTTAGTTATTATTGTGTCTAAAAGAAGAAACATGACAATAATTAAAGACTTGAATATCATAAAAAACAGTATCAGTTAATTCCTAATGTGGTTTCAATGATCTGACCTCAATGCATCTTGCATTTATTAAATGCAATCCAGTTGTGATCCTGAACAGAAAGCACATGTTAACATTGATGTCACAATATTCATTTCTCCTTCTGCCGGTTTCTTTCCACTCTCCTACTTCTCTGATTCCGCTTCCTCCCCTTCCCTCATTTTCAGCTCGTCTCAGCCGGGACGTACCCAGCTGAAGGTGTGCAGCAGGCTGCTTCATCATCCGATCCTCTCATCTCATCTGATCTCCAGGCTGTGGAGACATTTGGCACATGTCTCGGGCCCCTCTCCCTGACATCTTCATCAGGGGGCCCTAGCCGAAACGGCAACTCTCTGGTTTCGGTGCAGGGCGTAGCCGCTGGGAGGCCTCCTGCCCTTTCGGGAAGGTTACTACGCCCCGGTAAGCCCCGCCGTGGAGAGGGAGACAGCTCGAGGTGCAGCCAGCCAGAGGAGCTCAGCTGCGGCAGAGCGTTGGCACCGACCACTCGCCATATACCTGCACCATCCTGTGAATCTAATTGGCATTCAGTGGCTTGATAAATGAATTGGTATAATGGGACAATATACTTGACATATGTGGGGCTCTCTTGAGAAATAGGATTCATCTTTTGTACTTCACACGTCGACATGCTGCAGATACCGACACAGGCTCTTCCAAAACAGCTGCGGCCCTCACACTGACAGCCCCTACCCATCACCTCGGCAGCCAATCAGCTCGCAGCCAGGTTCACAGCCCAATGCTTCCCTCCACAGGGGATGAGATTAGAGAAGAGAGGAGCCAAAGCTCTACCTCTCGCTTTCGCAGCTGCTTCGAGGCGACCCTCGAAATATCCGCATTCGTTTTCAGCCCTGTTGAAGCATCCACCGATCTGTGTCGCCGTTTCTTCCCGGGACTAAAGGCAGACAGCAAATACACAAACAGAATCAACCTCATTTGTCTCAGGGGCAGTGAATAACAATGAGCATTGGATCAACACATTTGCATATCCAATGAATACAAACCGGTCACATCTGTGAGCGGGACGCATCAAGGCTCTCTCGCAGGTCGTCATGGTGATGAATAACAGACGTGATATCGCAATAAATGAGGCAGTTTGCGTGCTCCGCTTTCCCTTTTGTTTTTATTTATGTTTATTTGCTGGGAAATCATAGCGATTGCCATTAATCGAAAGCAGGCCAAACAGTACGAACAGACTGGTTCTCAGTGGAACTGCAACTCGGAATGCGACCTTTGCATGTTCCAGGGGTCAAAGTTCACAGCAGGTATTTGGTTTGGATGATCCGTTGAAGTATAATCGTTCAGGCCTCAGCGGATGGCGGTCTGAGAACAGATGCATCATCAGAAGAACTGACCGGAATAATGACATCACATGTGTCAGTAGATCTTATAAAGGCAACACAAGAGAAGACTTTAAATCAGTGTTTTTTCATATATATGTGTGTGTGAGAGAAAAGGCATAGGACAGATTCTAATTACTGTGTAAAAACAACATATGGAAACTTCATTGTCCATTTCATCCTTCAATGTGTGCCATCAAATCGTATTTCTCTTGCTCAATCATCTTCAGCAGTGGGAGGGGCTTTCATGTAGCGGGCTGAGGATCTTATTTACTGCGGCTAGCATTGCACTTCATTAAACCAACAACATTTCATACAGGTTTATTCTATCTATCCATATTGGCAACACATTTAAAGTAGGCCTGATGGTTTTAGCAACATTTTCCAATCCTGTTTTGCCCTCTTCTTCCCATTTTTTGGTATATGATATCAGTATCAAAAATTGGAAAAAAAACACAAAAGAAAATTTGGTAACACTTTACTTAAAGCCTTTATGTATACTACACTATAAAGGGTTATTAAAGGGTTTAATGCATTATAATTATTCAAAATGTGTGTTGTAATACATTATAGCTTGTCATAAATAATTATAACCTAAATTAAAATGGATAGTGTAACAATGAATTGATAAGTGTTGTAATATATTAACTGTGGTTGCAAATATTCAGGAAATTGTACAATAAATAAATAAAAATAACTATCCTATTATCTTTCTGTTAGTTTTATTAGTTTTTTCTTTTATTATTTCCATTTAGCTTTAATTTATTTTTATTTAAATTTTAGTAAATGTTAGTTATACTATGGTACTAGTTAGTACAGTGCTAGTTAAGTTATATTAGGAGTAATACTAAAGTCCATTACCAAGGCACCATTTCTAATGTGTTTTATAATATGTAATATTTAATTTAATATTTTTAATGATTGCATTTAAAAAAAGGTGTGCATGTTAATGTATATTTCTTGTACTTCCATTGTAAGTGTAATTGTATTAAATTGTAATAAAAAGTGTAATATGATGCATACATTTTAAAAAGTCAAAATACTTTGTGGAAACTGATATTATACCACAAATACTGCAGAATTGAGTAGAGCTCAACTTGTATTGAATCTGAAACAATGCTTTATAACTTAATCTGAGCTCAGATAGGTGTCATGTATGCCTGTGGTCTGTAGTTAACACACTGATGAGTAAGAACACACTCATTCACACTGGCATTCCTAACATTACAAGGACTTTCCATTCACACAGAGAGAGAGAGAGAGAGAGAGAGAGAGAGAGGGAGAGAGAGAGAGGAGAGGAGAGAGAGGGAGAGGGGAGAGAGAGAGAGAGAGAGAGAGAGGGAGAGAGAGAGAGAGAGAGAACATATCCCAGGCAGTATACTATCTTTCTCACTTCACATATATACTCATGTCTCTTGGTTAACCCAACCCCTCTCTCCCCCCTCCAGCACCTCAACCTCCCCTCAAATATCTACCGTAAACCCCTCTGGCCACTGCAACTACGTCAGTTAATGAATCAGAAAAGAAGCTGGTTACCAGATGTCCCAGCTTATTAACACACACTATGTCTCCAGCGTAGAATGTAATGGCATTCAGGGTCAAGCGAGAGACTGAGAAAATGTATTAACCGAGAAAGACCAAGCTAGTAGGAGAAATGGGCAAAGACATTACTTTTGTTCCAAAAACTAGTGAGCTGCCTACTTAGAACTCATGCTTAGCCTGCTTTTGAGATACATTCTTTTGTTAAAATAAAATAATAAATAAACTAAGGCAGTGCATGCATCCATCACAGACCTGGTAAAGGTAATCTCATAATGCATTGTGCATCCACATGTCAAGTCAAGTAAGTCAAGTCACCTTTATTTATATAGTGCTTTATACAATACAGATTGTTGCTGCTGTAAAGCAGCTTTACAGTGTTAAAAAGGGAAACAGTGTGTCAATAATGCAAACAAAATTCAGTTAAAATCAGTTCATTGTTGATTCAGTGATGTCATTGTCCAGCTCAGTTCAGTTCAGATCTCTTCAAAGTGTCTGTGCAATCAAGTCGTCAATATTGCCAAAAATTAAGTGTCCCCAACTACGCAAGCCAAAGGCAACAATGGCAAGGAACACAAAATCCATCAGTGACATAAATGGAGAAATAAAATTGGGAGAAACCAGGCTCAATCGGGTTGCCAGTTCATAATGCACTCAAGGTGGTGGATAAAGCTAGATAAAAGAGTATCATAAATGTACTTCTAATACACTGAAAGCTAATTTAAAACAGACTATTGCTTTCAATATTGTGTGTGTGTTTGGAAAATTTGTAAACAGCATTGTTAGTTTAGCAATATACTATCACAAACACTACTGAAATCTCAAAAGAACTTATTACAGAAGACGGTTTATGCTAATGACCACTAAAGCACCCCTTGTGGCAATTATGAGAATGCAATGCAAATGTTATTTTAGATTTATTTTTGCTATTTTGCTTTTTTTCGGATAGGACAGTATTTTCAGACAGGAAGCAAAGTGGGAGAGGGGTGTGGTGGGGGTCCGGAAAGGTCCATATCTCAGGACTCGAACTTGGGGATGCGCAAAGCGCAACAGCGCTACATGTCGGCGTGCTGCACGAAGAGGCTATTTCACCATCATGCAATGCTAAATTAAATGGACAGTTAGCCCCAAAAATTACGCGTTTTGTCATTTATTCACCCTCATGTCTGAGGACTTACTTTCTTCCTTGAAAAACAACACTGGACCCCACTGATTTCCATTTTACCCAAAGATATTTTTCAAACTATCATCTTTTGTGTTCCGCAGACAACAGCCAATCATATGGGGTTGGAAAGAAACGGTAAATAATCACAGAATTTTCATATTTTGCTGAACTCTATCTTTAAAGATTCATTATAAACTGAAGTCTGACACATTTCTAATTGCATGAAATCAAGTTTGTGCCGCTAAACTCTTATGTTCAGCCTTGGAAGGCATCCATCAATAGGCAGGATACAGTATCAACTACTGTAAGTTTTTGAGCAGAGCTAATGTAAAAATATGGAACATGACCAAAATTATTTTAGGGATCCGAACACCCTATATATATAACCGGGGCCTGTCATGTAGTCCTGGTCCGCCTGACCTCCTCTATCACACTACACTGCTTAGAGGCTATAAAACTGTCAAGCAACATCTTAACAAGTTTATTAAGACCTTCTCAGAAACATTCCCTTGTGTTTAGTGGATTCTGAGTTTGGTCCAGTGGGTCAAAGTCATGGAGACCTACCCCGGCAGGTCAAAATGAAATAGACGACGAGGGATGCAGGAAAGAATTGTGGTTAGCTGATGACTGTTTTCTCAGTACAATATAAATGGAATGATATTGCTCAACTGCATTTACAACACTGTCCACAAAATAACAAAATGCCAGTTTAACAAGTTCAATGACATGAAGTTACTCAACATCATCCATTAGAACAAGGAATGCACAGTCACAACTGGTCTATTAAGTACAGATGTCATTTAAACCACCCCAAAGACTTACAGTAGACCATCTTTGCTTAACAGTTTACCTTAAACTGCATGTCCAAATAAACAGGACGGGAATCTGACCTCACATTGGTTTCCTTTGGGTGTGCTCAGTCAAGCACACACTGAAACCGCGGAGGATTTTCTAGGTCTGTATACAAAGTCAAGGATGTGAGGGGAACACTAATTAGTGATATATCAATGACCTACTTGTGTCTCGTCTAAATAAACCGGCAGTCAGCAGGATCTGAATGCCGTTTAACCCCCTCCAAGCCCAAAGCTGCAATATTCCCCAAAGATTACAGCTTCCTTCCTGACCACCCCAGACCACTGCACTAGATATGATATGATATGCTTAGCTTTTGAAATTCTCAGCAAAACATTGAGAAACTGTTATCTTCGCCAGTGCTTAAACACTTAAGCAGTGTTTCAATGAGGTCGGTCATAATACCATTTTATTTTTATGTGCATAAATGCATAAAGCGCTTTGTGTCCTGATGTCTTTCAGAAAAGAACAATATCATTATGGTTCAAAATAGGTACTAAAATTGTCCAGAATACAAAAAGCCACATAACAACCATAGTAATGACTGTGAATGTGATTTATGAGCAAATCTGCAGGGAAACAAATTCAAATATAATTCAATGCCGCAGGTTAATAAAATTGCAGCAAGTAAATCCCCAGAAAGAATGTAATATGAATGCTGTGAAAGATTATAGGCATGTAAAAGCAAATGTAATCCCAAACTCACTGACTTTATAAAAGCGGAGGGATTGTGGGATATTGCAATTCAATTTGAGAAATTATTCTTTGGGTTTTTGTGTCAGTAGGGCAGGGATTCTTAATATTGCAATATAGAATTTAGAGTAAAGACAAGTTGGTGTGCTACTGTGTAAATGTGAGTTAAAGTAATAGTTAATTCCAGCTTATTTTTGTCTTCTATGCAACGCCATAGGAGAAAATAACTTATTTTTGTGTTGCATTGGAAAAAGCAAGGAGCAACATGGCGTGATTCAATAATGCTAAATGTTATTGTGTGAACTATTTCTTTAATTCTACACGGGAAGAGACTAGCTTCCTCATTTTTTTTTTGTGAGGTCATGTCACTGTGATTTGTCTTAATGTAGGACATTGACCTTTACAAAATCTCAGAAAAATAGGAAAAATAACGTGCTAAATCAGTAGGATCTGATTCTGCAGTTGTGGTTAAATTTGCATGATCAAGCGATATCATTAAACATCTTACTGTCACCCCCAATTTCACTTTCAGAAAGAAATTAATTACTGCCAGTAAATAATTAAGAACGTTTAGATTTGAACAATTGAATCATAGCAAGAGTCATAAAACACACACCCGCTCAGCAGTTCACCAGAATAGAGATCATTGCTTTTATACACAAAAACAATTAAAATGTCTTCTTCTAATTAGTTTTCTCATTTGTTCATATTTGCAGCAAAAAAATACATGCACGTTTGGTACACACAATAAATCAATCCATTTTTAAATACCTTGATTATGCATAAATATTCATTTTTATATACTCTTAGAAAAAAAGGTACAAAAGTTGTCACTTGGGCAGCATCTTCTCAAAATGTACAAATATGTAAGATTTAGATACTAATAAGTACACTTCAGGTACTAATATGTGATCCTGGACCACAAAACCAGTCATAAGGTTCAATTTTTCGAAATTGAGATTTATACTCATCTGAATGCACCTCATCTGAAAGCTCATCTGAATAAATAAGCTTTCCATTTCTGTATGGTTTGTTAGAATTGGACAATATTTGGCCGAGATACAACTATTTGAAAATCTGAGGGTGCAAAAAAAAAATCTAAATATAAAGTTGTCCAAATGAAGTTCTTAGTAATGCATATTACTAATCAAAAATTAAGTTTTGATATATTTACAGTAGGAAATTTACAAAATATCTTCATGGAACATGATCTTTACTTAATGTCCGAATGATTTTTGACAAAAGAAAAATCTATAAATTTGTTCCATACAATGTATTTTTGGCTACTGCTACAAATATTACCCAGAGACCAACTAAGACCACATAAACAGAAACTAGAATTGTTTTTACTAAAGTGATCATCACATGGAAAGTCTTTTAGAAGGATTATTAATGAATGGATTTGATTGCTCAAGTTAATTTGCAATAACTGCCAAGACGCCATTTGGAATTCTCACCGAGACTATCAGCTTAAAAATGGATAAAGTGTGTCTGTTCTTCTGACTAGACGACAAAAATCTTATAACCGCACTGCAAAGAGGTTACGAAAGCATCTTGACAGACCCTCTGTCGTTTTTGTGTTATAAATGGCCATCATAACTTTTCCCAGTGACAATCAGTCTTCTTTATTACAGAGTCAGATACCCTACAGAGATATTGCATGCTGTCACCGTGACAGGCTTACATTCAGCTTTAAGTAATGTGAACAAATGACCATTCATGCATATTTCTCCCATATTCTGATTTTATTATACATCTCTCACCTGCTTATTATTTCATGCAGTTCACAGGGAATTTACACTATGGTCTCAGCCTGTCTTTTATAATTTATTTCATGACAGCGCAGCACAAATTCACTAAAGCATTATTCATTCGAGTGTTCATTAATTATGCAAATGAGTTGCAATTAACTAATCTCTTCATAAGACGCCATTTGCATGTTAATGAACTGCATGGTTGTGACATTATTTAATTGGGTAGATAGATACATTAAATGCACAGTGTGAGTCTCCAACTGATATTACAGTCGATGCTTTAAAACAAGTAAAAATTAATAATGTGTGTCACCAGAATTTGATCAGAAAAACACAAACGTTTATCTGCATCTTTAAAGAAAGTATGTATTACTCTGGTCATTTCTTTAATAGTGTCTATAGTAAACACATACAGGATTTCTGCACTGCTGTAGAATTATATGGGGTTGTAAAGTCACACTTGCCCTGGAGATCTTAGGTTTACAGGCCGGAGAGATACAGGCAGACTGAACATGTCTCTGAATGAAGCGGGATATCTCCATGTTATCAGAGGTCTTTTGAAGAACTTCTACATTTGGAGTGTTTGTGCGGATTTCAGCTAGGCTACTATCTCTCAGCCCTGATCTGAAGCGGTGGAGCTGCTCTCTTATTATCTCCAAGGACCTCCACCCACTAACGGACATTTCCATTGATCTCCACAGCAACCTTGCTGCTGAAAAACCTCCCCTCGACCCGACCTACGCCCCCGTCTGCATCGAAGTGTTCCTGTCAGTTGGGAAGTGATGTGTTTCCTCAGGAAAATGAGGAGACATCAAGGATCAGTGAACTGGGAAAGGTCTGGAGAACCAATAAGGTCTACTACCTGGAGAAACGGTCTAACATTCCCATACATCTCAACAGCAATTGATCACGCAGACCATTTCTGAGCCAGCCAATAACTCCTTACAACAGGAAATCCACAGATTCATTTCACACTTTTCACACCCATAAATGAGCTTTTTGACATAATTTACTCATCCCCATTTCCTTCTATGAAACAAAAAGGAATTTTTCAACAACAGTGATGCTCAAACAACCTAGGACTCCATTGTATGGACAAGGAAAAACATATTTTTTAATCAAAATATTTTATTTTGTGCTCCACAAAACAAAGTAAACCAAAGCTGTTTGGAACAACACGAGTGAACTATTAAGTGTCCTCCAAAGAAAAAAAAAACATGAAAATGTTTGCAAATAATGCC
The DNA here is from genome assembly GCA_027422405.1 of Ptychobarbus kaznakovi. Lineage (NCBI taxonomy): Eukaryota > Metazoa > Chordata > Actinopteri > Cypriniformes > Cyprinidae > Ptychobarbus > Ptychobarbus kaznakovi. The sequence goes on along the minus strand of CM049804.1, from coordinate 25,983,420 downwards.
CTAAAAATTCAATCATCAAACCTGTTTGATATTCTTTGTTCTACAAAACACAAAATAATATTTGAAGGACATTGGAATTCAAACAACATTGGACTTTATTAGCTTACATTTTATGGCTAAAAAAAACAAAGACATTTTTCAAAATATCTTCTGTTGTGTTCCACAGAACAAAGAAAGACATGAGTGAATTATTAAGAGTTCTGAAAATGTTTGCAAATAATGTCCTAATATTTCACTCATGTGTTTTGTTTGATGTTCTTTGTTCTGTTGAACACAAAAGAAGATATTTAGAAAATGTCTTTGTTTTGTTTTGTCCATACAATGACCGTCAATTGAGTTGCTTACAAAAATATCTACATTTCTACTTTTAAATGGCTGAAACAATGGAAAAATAAGATTTTTGCCCATTGGCATAGTTGGCATAAGTATGGCCTGTACCAGAAAACCCCTGAAGTGAACAACCTAGTTACATTAGATCATCAACCAGTGGCACATTTTGTAAATACTGGCTAATATAAATTTCACTCTTGGTGTGAACAGACCGAAGAGACCATTTGTCAGTCTGCTTTTTCATCATAGCTGAAACATACTGCACAACTAAAAATGCAACTTAAAAATCTAGAAAGTAAGAAAGCCCTTTTCACACGTTTCGCATTTAAGTGAAGTGTTGGAAATGACTTGGCTTGCCAAATGAACCTTGACTTCCTAGGGGTTTGGAAAACCTGGCTGAAATCCCCTCTCTCCAGATATCAACGAGGTCTGCGCTGTGACGTGTGGCTGCATAATTAGCAGCAGCATGAGAGCGAAGTGGTATTAATTATTACGATTAAAACATTAGCCATGCAGCTCATGCGTTCATTGTGATGAAATGGGCCTGCGTCCCCCTGACCTACAAACCACTGCGAACAGGCACCAGAAGGAAGATGCGTAATTGTGTTTCCAGTTCTCCTTAAGACGCTGGCATAATTAGTGTGCTTCTCGCCCGAAAGAATAGAGGTGATTTGGAAAGTGTCCAAATTGCAAGCCTTAATGAAAACGCGCCGTCGGTGAAGGGTAGTCTGTCAAAGGAAGCAAACTTCTCTAGGGCGAATGCGTTCGTGTGACTTGGCCGTGTTTAAATGGGATCTAGCGGTCCCGTGAGACGTGGAAGACGGGGTGGTGTTTGGGGGGAGGGGTGCTGGATTTGGGGCTAAACTAAACAGATTTTGAGCCAGAAGGGCTCTGCAGTTAAAGTTTAATGAAACCATACACACAATGAAGCACGAGTGTATGCACATAGTCCATGTAGTGTCCTCACACCCATTAAACAAAACCGAAATGCTCTGTCAGAACAAATGGCTTTTATCTCCACTGATGTCCCTCCTGACCAAACAGCTCTCTTTGAAATCTGAATTTAAGAAATAACTCACAAGAGGCCATGCATTAAAGTGCGGCTGCAACGTTAATACAATAATAGATAATAATGTTCAATAAAATGCATTGACCTTTATTGTTCTATTTTGGGTCTTTTTTTTCAATTATAATAAACAAATATATTTTAATAATTTTTTATTGTATTTTCATTAAATTGTATTTTTTTTTATTAAAATAATATTTTTTTTCTGTACACATACATACAGATATATATATATATATACACATATGTATGTGTACAATCATTTTATTATATATATAAAGTTGATTTGATATAGAACATTATTAACATTTCTAAGTAATTTTTGCTCAATTAAATGCATCCACATTAAATTAATTCATTTATATCATTCAGAAATTATTTCAGCAGTAGTGTATGTATATTTAAATAGCATTAAAACACTGAAACATATTTGTTTATTATAATTAAAATAACAACACAATCTATAGTGCCTCTTTTCAGATACTGATGGTCAATTTCAAAGGACAGCAAGCCTATTCATTCTGGCTGTGTGAATTATCCAGAGACATTGAAAGAGGATACATCTGTAATGACTTTAAATGAAGTAATCGGTTTTTGAAAATAAAGATGTGAACTGAATTAATCACCACAGAAATCAAGAAAGTGCCCATGAGTGCAGCTGCGCCCAATGAAAGACAGTTTCAGTCAAATGCTAAAACATTTACATAATTTATCTACCCTTCTGATAGGGCCTCAGTTTGGAGACCAGCTTGAAATAAGCGCCATGCAAGCAGCACGATAAAACGCACACGCTCGTACGCGCAGGCAGTGACGAGTTTCACTTAAGGATCTATGCGCTAATGAAGATGCTCTAAACATAACCCGCAACTCTCTAGTTCTGACACCTACCAATTAACACTCCCCAGTATGAAGCCTTCCATTACCAATAAACTGAGCAGGCAAAACACTGCCGCGGCTCCCCTGTAATGGAAAATAATTGAAGAGTTAAGTGGGTCTTATTACTTATCCACCAAGACTCTGCATGCTAACACACACGAGCTAATCCCAGAGTTCATTGCTCAAAATGCCTTTGAAGATCATTTAATTGGCCCTCAACCGATAATTATTCATTAGCTAGCCATTCGGATGTAAGAATTCAGCTTCAGCTCTTTCTTTTTTGGAAAAATAATGGAGAATCTACAAAGTAACAGTGCAGCATGCTAGATCTTTTTACACTGAAACAGGTTGTTGACATAATGGAACTGACAGGGAAGCGGCTGCTCACCATATTTTTACAAGTAAAGCTTGGAAAATAAAATAATATGGCATAACCTTCAAGAAAAGGCTAACGGTGGACTTCTTAACTTTAAAAAGCTCAGAGGAACAATTACAATGATTAATTTGGTTAAAACTATCAAGATCAGCTTACAGTGCATGTAAGGCATGAATTGTATTCATTAGATATAAATTAAATCCATGACCAATACTAGTTACAGCTACAAGAAAATCGTCGGAAGATATATGGGCTTCAATGTAGATAAAGAAGTTCACGATTATCAAATAGTCTTATAACAATCCTAAACGTGCAATTTTACCCCCAGACACAAAAACATTACATGAAAGCTGAGGGTGGAGCCCCCAAGCTGCAGTAGTCTTTGAAAGCCCAATTCATTAGTAGTCATCTAGGGACTTTCAGATGGATACGTGCCAATTCCCAAAACACATGCTTGCCTACATACTAGCTGTCTGTGGCATCATGCTCTTTTGCATAAAACATGTAGACAACACAGAAGGGTTCTGACTGATATGACTGACCAACACAATGACAGCTCATTTTATTCACATCATTGTTCATTCGTTTTCAGCTGGTCTCAGTACTCGGTGGAATTGCTTGGGAGTTGCTCGTGATTCATATATCATTACTATTTCATTAGAAATATCAAAAGTACAATTATGATTGCTGGAAAGTGGAAGTTACAAGAAAAACTATAAAGTTGGTCTATAAGTAGATGTCATGTTCCTGGCAGACAACTGCTGAATGAGTCAGGGCACTTCCCTTTGCTCTTTAAGACTTTTGAATTTAGCTTTTTCCTCAAACGGGATGTCGATCTTTTTAATCGTTTAAAGACTATACGACTGTTGAATATTGAGTGTTAGTACAAAAGTGGTTGGTAATCATTCAAACAATGGGCCAGAAAACTATTTCTATTGCAAGCAAAGTTACTTAAACTGCTAAATTAAAGCAGGCTCAAAATAAATAAACAGGGGGAGCACAAGTGGTATAAATCAGAACAGCAAAAAACAAATGAATTAATAATAAGTGCTTTCAAACAAATTCAATGCAACTAAAGTTTACTGTGACATTTTAAACCCTATTTTGATATTAGCAAACTGAAATCTGTCATATTATCTAACAGGAAGGAATGTTTTAAAAGGAGACAAACTAATAGCATGAAACAAGACAAAATCCAGCAAATACTCACTGATGTTTGTGCTGCTGGTTTCCCTCCAATATGATGTCACTTCCTGCATGGGGATGTCATTAAGGAAGAGTCTTTTGTTATATTACAAGAGACAAACAGGATGAAGTAAGATAGTGAGGGACACAAGAAATAATATTCCCAATGTTTTTGCTGTTGTTGTTGTTTGTTTGGAGACATCTGCTTTACCCAAACAATAACAAACAATAGTTGAATATTTCTAATATATATTACTTTTTTATATATATATATATTATGGTAGATGCATGGGAATGTACTGCATGATCTATTAATTCATACATTTATTGTAATTATAAATTCATATAAAAATTGTTAAGGACACAAAATATGTTACCTTATGGTATTAACATCAAAGATTATTTGATTATTTATGATAAATTGTATTTATTGTTACGTTATTAATTAAATTCGATTTTTAATTATCTTAATTAAATTAAATTTATTTTAGTATGACACATTCTACAAATTGTCATTCATTTTCCACACAGAGGCTTGGCCCAGATGCAGCTGCCACAGGTGCATGTATTTTGCCCGATATGTTTCGCTCGAGTTTGACAGTGATTTTCATCTGTGCTTGGTTGTTGTTACCCTGGCTCGCCCCGGTGCTCCGGCAACAGATGTGTGCTGCTGACTCAGTTTCCTCAGATCCGCGTTTCCCTCTTTCCTCTCCTCCATCAAGCGGTCTGTCACGGCCTCTGTCAGGCTTCTAATGGATAGAGAGGTCTGTGCTGTCAGCGCTCTTGATGGGCCGTCAGATCCATAACACAATACCTCCTACGACACCACATGCTGTCAAACACAACAGATATTTCACACTGAGTGAGGATAATTCACAGCCGTGAAACAGACTTTCTGCTCGGATCAGCAGCCACCCCGTCATTCCCTCTGAAGTGTGTGAAGTTTACTGTGTTCAGCCTTCATGTCACACTTTGATAGCGTTGCTGTCGTGTTAATACTTCTTTACTAATTCTAATACAGCAATAATTCACGTAAGGGGTCTGCGTTTTAGAGTGATTTTACCACAGATTAGCAGTGTTTATAGGCATGATGTGACTAACCTGTGTTAAAAACCATTGTGACACTTAAGCCTTAAGTGCTTTATTGCTTTAAAGAAGTTCAAATGACGCAAAATAAATATCATAAGATATTCATTAACAATGTAAAATGTATTAATATTAATAATCAGGATCAATTTAGAAAGCCTAATATATTCATCACCAATCAGACGTTTGAGGTCAGTAGATTATTTTTAATGAAATACTTTTATTCAGCAAGCACACACAACAGTGATATTAAAGACATTTATAATGTCACAAAAGATTCATATTGCCAATAAATCGCCGGCAGACCTCAAGTGGTGAAAGTAGGCCAGTTCACCTCCAACTCCATCACCCTGAACATAGGAGCCCCACAGGGCTGTGTCCTGAGTCCCCTGCTCTACTCTCTCTACACACACGACTGCGTGTCCTCTCACAGCTCCACTTCTATTGTTAAATTTTCTGATGATACTGTGGTTCTGGGCCTCATTTCCAACAATGATGAGACCGCATACTTGGATGAGGTAGAGAGACTTACATCATGGTGCCAGGACAACTGTCTCTCTCTGAACGTGAGCAAAACTAAAGAGCTGATCGTGGACTTCAGGAAGAGACAGCAGCGGCCCTACACTCCTCTTATGATCAGTGGGACCCCTGTGGAGAGGAGTGAGCAGCTTCAAGTACCTCGGTGTAAACATCTCCGAGGACCTGACTTGGACTACACACATTCAGACACAGGTTAAGAAAGCCAGGCAAAGACTGTACCATCTGCGACAGCTGAGGAAATTCAGGGTCTCACCAGCAATCCTGAAAACTTTCTATTCAGGGGCCATAGAAAGTGTACTGACTCAGTGCATCTCAGTGTGGTATGGTAATTCCTCAAACCAGGACTGCAAAGCTCTACAGAGAGTCGTGCGCTTAGCTGAGCGCATCTCAGGGTCTGCTCTCCCCTCTCTGCAGGACATCTACCTCAAACGCTGCAAAAGCAGAGCTGCTAAAATCATCAAAGACTCAAATCACCCTGGTAACTGTCTCTTCATTTTACTGCCATCTGGCAGTAAATTAGTTTCTATTTTTATTCTTACTTTTTATTTTCTACTTCATTTTCCCATACCTGTATTTATGTATCTTCTCTTGTGTTTGTATTTCATATAATTGCGCTGTCCATGGAGCGGACCTGACTTACATTTCACTGCTGATTATATTCTGTATAATTGTGTATGTGACGAATAAATATCTTGAATCTTGAAATACTTTTTTACAAGTCAAGAAACAAAATCATTTTACAGTCACAGCTATAATATCCTCTGAAATGTTGATCTATTTTTTTGATTATCTTTTCATTTAGTTCCTGTCATGGATGTTCTATATATTTCAGTCACAGACACACATTGCAAATAGACAACAAAATCTCCATTCATTCTTTAACATTGACGTTAATGATATAAGTTGTCATGTGAGATCTACACGAGGTTTACGTGACACCTAAATTATTATTCATAATGTGCTTGGCCTACTTATTTGGTGTATCTTTTGGAAATTGTATCAAGACATCATGTTAACCTCTTTTCTTCCTGTGTGAATGAGCCTTCATTTCCGTTGATTTCTTATATTTATCATCCTATCAACATTCACTGATCTCATTTCCGTGTCATGAGCTCTACTGCATAGTCCAGTTATGTCCTCACCACTGCTCAGCTAAATAAAGTGGCTAAAGGTTGGTCTTTAGCATGACTAAAGGCGTTGTTGGCTGCGCGGGGTGAGACACGCGACACTGTTGAGCTGAGGGTGAGAGAGAGATCTGTGGATGAATAGAACCAGAGCACGCTTTAGAAAATGTGCCTTTTTTTCTCTGTCCGGGTCCGTCTGAAGAGGATTAAGCACAACAATGAGAGCCTTGAGCAGGATTTCAGCCTCTCAGCTGGAACGGGCTGGAGGAAAAGCTGACCAAACAAGCAAACATGTTCAGAACTGAGACCTACATTTGTACAATAATACATAAAGTTCAATGTTTGTGTAAAATCTATATTTTCAGAGACTGTAGCTATTGTTCAAGATGCTCTTAAGATGTTTCTAGTCTCAATTGTCCTACTGATTTCCTTTTACTTTTACTCAGAAACATGAACCAAATCTCATGGCCCAAATATACATATTTTGTAACAAATTGTCAAGACAAATATAGAATGTCGGCTTGACAGAGCCTTGCCTAAAAGTTAAAAAGACAGACAGACAGACATACTGACTGAAAGACTGATAGATAGATAGACAGTTTTGCTCTAGATGAATCCCTTTTAAGTAAGTTTGGCTTTTTATGACAGACAGACAGACACTCTCTCTCTTAAACAGTTACACCCATTCATCTTAAAGAGATACTCCACCCAAAAATGAAAATGATGTCATTATTTGCTCACACTTATGTCTTTTCAAATACTGTATGATTTTATTTCGTCTGTGTAACAGATATTTTGAGAAATGTCTCAGTTAAAGTCAGTGCGCTCTGAAGTTATTTGGTTCCCAACATTCTTGAGATATTTTCTTTTGTGCTCTGCACGAGAAAGAAATGCAGTGCAGGTTTGGAACCATGCGAGTGTGAGTAAATGATGACAGAATTTACATTTTTGGGTGGAGTATCCCTAGCATTGGTGTTGCACACCATTTCATGCTTACTGATTCGATGATAATTTATATAAAATACAAAGACTTTTCTTTTATTAGCCCCATCTGGATTTCATTTATGAATACATTTTCTATTAAAAAGACCCTTTTCTGACTGAATTTCTCCATCATTTACTGATAAATGAAGCTGTGTCTGAAACCATAGACAGCTGCCTTGCTGCCTCACTGGCCAGCAGTCACTGAGTCAACACAGTGTTTTAGTACAAAGACACCTTTTAAAGAAACTATGGTACCATAACATCATGTCTAATGATCAAGAACAAATTCAGTTGAGCTTTGAAGATAACCAACCAAACATTTAATGACTGCAATGCTTTCTGACTGTCAAAACTTTGAAATGTTTTTGTGTCTATCCAACATACAAGCATGTACACCCTACATACTTACAAATAAAAATGAGAGCACTCTAAGTAAATAGATAAATTATCAACTTATTTATTTATTCATTCATTTAAAGTTGTCTAAGCATATCTGGGATAGCCCCAACCTCTGCTAACCCCTGCAGTAATGACTGGGTCTTGCAAGGCGTGCCAAAAGCGTTCGAGTCTTTCAGATAGTTTGGGTAATTGCTGAGTCGTTGGCATTCAAGATTTGAGATTCTGTTTAAAGGGGGTGGTGGGGCATGCCTCATAGGAACAAGCTCTCAAACTGCCTTTTCCTTTGATGTGTGTCTTGTAATGGAGTGTGTGCATCTATAATTATGTCTCTGTTAGATTTTGCTGCGTCCATCACATGACCCGATTCATTAGCTGGCACGTGGACCACCCATATCAGCATCTCGGAGTCTTTCATTACATCTTCAGAGGAGGTTTACTGGACAGTGACATAAATCCACAGACCAGGTGTGACCAAGTTTAACATGATGTTACTTCTTTATAGCACATGAAAGCAAATCAATGTGCATACATTCCCAAGAGGAAGAGAATAAACAGCACTGTGGTGCCATCCGCTCGAAAAACTCATAAGAAGTGTGAATGTATCCAAAATTGATGAATTTGCCTGTTTACAAGGAAACGGTCATGTATTATAAAAATACTAATTAAGGGCAAAACAAACTTGAAAGTGGTTTATCTACAGCAAAACTATATTTCTCTCTATCATTGTATCTCCCTGTCTATCTATTTATTCATTTATCTGTCTGTCTATCTATCAATACATATGTCTGTCTGGAATATATAAAATAAAAGAGAAACATACATAATGTTACATACAAAAAACTGTGTTTGTCATTAAAGGTGATAAAAGCTATTTTTATAATGGAAGTACACTGGGCAAGACAATAGGACTAAAATACACACAATTTCAACTTGTGAAGGATAAAAAGACAAAGCAACTTCTCAACAGCTCAAATAATGAATGTATGATTACTGAATAGTTCATGTCAATGGAAAAATTTGAGTTTCACGTTTCTGCTTTCCAAACTTTTGGAACAAGTGTTACTGAAAGTGCAAATTTTATGTCTAGTATTTTTAATTAGGGGTGAGTTACCATTTTTTTCTGTAGTGATCAACTTTGTGCCACAGATGTAGAGCTTGACTTGTAATGAACCCGAAGTATTTATTTTAAAGGAAAATTGAATACTGTACATCACTTGCTCACCAATGGATGGATATTCTACAGTGAATGGGTGCCGTCAGAATGGGAGTCCAAACATTTGATAAAAACATGACAATAATCCACACCACTCCAGTTCATTCATTGATATCTTATAAAGTCAAAATCTGAGTTTTTGAACTTTCAAACATCACTTCTGGCCAAAATTCCAAAATAATATAATACATAATAACACTTCCATCAATGAAAAAGTCCATCCCCTTTTGTCCTTTCATATAAAAAAATACCAACATAATTGTTTAGAACTGTTTTGGACTGTTTTCGCTTGTAAACATGCTTGATTTGTGCATATTTCTTTTCTTATTCAGAAAAAAAATTCACTGGAGAAAGAAATTATTATGGATAGAGGACTCATATTTTAGGCATAACAATTGTTTAAAGTTCTAATGATGGATTTGTTTTATTACAAACACAGAGCTTCTCGCTACAAAGGACGTTAATTGATAGACTGAATTGCTGTGGATTATTGTGATGTTTTTATCAGCTGTTTGGACTCTCATTCTGACGGCACCCATTCACTGCAGATGATCCATTGGTGAACAATTGATGCAATGCTAAATTTCTCCAAATCTGTTCCGATGAAGAAACAAACTCGTTGGATGGCCTATGGGTGAGCAAATTTATTTATAAAACTATTCCTATAACCGTTCTTCCGTCTCTACTCACAGTTTACAGAATAAAAAACTCTCTTAAATAAACGTGTCGACTACAGTATCTTAGTGAGCCAGATGCAATGGAAACATTGTTTCATGGGTGTGGTGCATCTGACTCAGCAGTTGAATAAGAAACAGACTCTCTCTTTCTCTTTATCCTTGACTGTCGCTTTCTTTCACAGCTTCCCTCATCTGATCAGTCACAATGTAATTAGCACACATGTGTTTTCTTTCCTAAGCATCTCCTTAGACACAAACCCATGACGCTGTTACAACAGTCCTGAACATGAGAACAACCACAAAACAATAATCTACCATCAGCTAATTTAACAGCCTCTGCATGGGAGGAACCGTTGCCTGTGAGGTCATCTCCAATAACTGGGTCTGCTGGATGTTGGCAGTGCTTGTTTTAACCATCAAAGATCAAGACTGGGGGGTTTGAGGGAGGAAGAATGCCAGATGTGGGCCAGAAAGCTGTGATTATGGATCAGATCACCCAGATCCCTGCAGGCTCAACAAAGAGGAAGGGTCAAGAGAGAGATGGGTCCCGTGGAGAGAGACTGCAGTAGGGTACTGACAGCTTAGAGGACAGACTCAAAGACAAACAGGAAGCTGGCGAGATGCACAGAGAGGGCCACCCTTTTCAGCTTTCACAATTGGGCTCAAAGCCACAGGGTCAAAAGACATTTTTTTTTTTAAATCAGAGCACTGGTTGAAATCTTTTAAGCTCTTGCATTCCAGGGCTAAAGGTTGAAAGGTGAATCCACAAGGAAGATAAGTTGGGATTCGTTTTTTCAAACTTGGGTTGGTTAAACTAAACATTGAAGGTGCATTTAGTTTGGTGTTGGATGTGGGTTGCATAATTTAGACTTACGAAATTTCCATAGATTTGATTTACAAAGTATATGCATTTTGTAATGAGCGAGATAGATTAATACATTTAAGTGTTCGAGGTATCAGACCTGTCTCTTGTTTAAAGAACAGCTATGTCCTGTAATTTGTGGTCATGAGTAATACTGACTGTTGGACCTCAAAGAGGAAATGTGCTTGAAGCGGAAAATCGTCTAGACAATAAATCAAGATATAAAGTTTTCCTTAATGATTTGCCACAAAGTTACATTTGTTAAAATGTACTTTAACTTATGCTAGACTAGACTAGACCGTTCCTAAATCATAACAAAATGTACTACAACTTGATTTTTTTAAGTTTTTGAAATCAATTTCCTATACTCATCAAGAATGTAGTTATTACATAAAAAATACAGTCAAAACAGTAACATTGTGAAATATTAATACAAATAGTTTTAACAACTTGTATAAATCAATCGCAATCTGTCATCTGTTATAAGTCTTGTCTTCCCTTTGTATTGTTATGTAAATGAGCTGATGAAGATGTGTCAAGGTCAGTTGAATGTAGTAAAACTGTCAGTATAAGCTCTCTAAAGCACACTTACAGCACTATCCTGTACGTTATAAGTTCCTGTTCTGGTATCCGAGAAGAGGCTATTTCCTTTTCACTTCAAACTCTGCTCTCTCTCTCTCTGGGGCCTCTTCCTGACACACGGCCCTGGTCTCTGCTCCTTTACCCATGCTGTCATACACAATCCTTGGACTGAACAACGGTCTGTACAGATTGGGAATTTTTTTTAAATACCAACCGTATGACTTTCACTTCTGTTAGAGGTTCTCGCGCGTGTATAAAATATTCACAAAATTTCCTGCATTATAGTGTATTTTTTCAGCAGCACCATAACATTTAAATTTGACAGTTTAAATCTACAACACGACCAGTGTTGTCCATTATAGAATGAATTAATCATATGAGCCGGTTCTTTTAATGAATCAAATCATATATAGACTACAGTGCTACTGGCATCCGAACATAAGACTCATTGTCATTTCCAACCCGATCTCATGGCAATTCGTACATATTTTATGAGGTAGCTAGTTATTTTATGAGTTCCCCAATTCGTATGAATTCGTACAAATGACCTACCCCTAACCCTGCCCCTAAACCTACCCATCACTGGGGTCTAGACAATCCTTACAAAATTGTACGAGTCAGGTTGTGCAAACTCGTAAGAATTAGCCACCTCGTAAAATACCTACAAATTGGCCGTGAGATGTGTTTTCATTTCTAATTCATGTATGAGTTAAGTAATACTAAGAAATACAAAAAATCATCATTATTTTTACAAACGACACTGACAATAACTGTCAAGCTAGCACTACATTTCTGAAATTAAATATCTCAGCAATGGTAATAGACAAGAGGCAAGAGGCAACAGGCAATATTACAGTCAACTAAGAACATACTTTACAATAAAAAAAATATTCGATTAGACAAAAACCTGTTCTGAAATTAGCTTTGCATGCCGGGTAGCCTGTAGCAATATTAGATTACCAATTATTGGTCTGCACTATTTTATTGGCCATTCAAAAGCCAAGGACAACAGGTAAACAACCCTTTTTATTTGACAATAGATTTATTTTTTCCCCAAAAAAATTCTAAGTTTATTCCTTACAAGTAGAACAATCATTAATGGAACCATAAAAAATGTAACTGTTAAAAAGAATTAGAAATAGAATCATTCAGTTCTATTTAGATTCTCATCCCTAATACAGAATGTTAAACCTTTTATCATTTACTACTATACCTCTGATGTCATGCGGAAATTTCACAAATGGTTATTTTACTCTGTTCCCAAAAATATTCACCGAAGCATATCAGAGCCAAAGTTCCATTTCTAAAATTCATGGCCATATGTTGGAAATATTTGATATTCAGTTTCTGTCTATCACACCGCTGCTTGACAGATGTGGGCCAAACTGCAGTGCTTCAGAGAAGGAGGTGTTCCCCGTGCATCATGGGAATTCGGCATACATTCAGGTGCCTAATGGGATATATGAGAATTTCAGTAGCTGCATGGCTAACTCTCCGCTCGGCAGCGAGCAGAGGAAGTCTTTCGTCTTAAGATTGTGCAACGAGGAACAATAATCCTGCAGCAGACAGGGAGGACGTGTTTGTCTTCAGCACACAAGGCCTTGCTTTGTTTAAATGAAGCTGTCATTTCCTACAGAAGTTAGGGAAAATGGAGTGAAGGAAGTGAGGGAGGTGACTGACTTCCTGTTGTAGGAACACAACAACAGTACATGGCCCGACTACACTGAATCAAATTGCTGTAGATTAAAATGACCAACGAATACTGGAAACCTGTGACTGGTTGTCATTATTTATTGGTCACTTAAAAGCCTCCCATTGTACTCCCCACCACCCAATATAAGCTAATATATTTCCTCGTTTTTTACCAACAGAAACTGGACTTGTTGATATATTAATTTAATTAACCAAGATTAATTTTGTGATCCCAGAAGTTTCAAGAACTGCTTCCATTTCAATAAAAATAATAGTTACTGGGGTGGAAATATGATTTTGAATTATTGCTTAGTTATTTTAATAATAGGATTAATATTAATTGTATTGATAATATATGGTTTGGAAAGACAAGAGGTTTAGTAAATGGCAAGTAAAGTAAAGTACATTGCATTTACTGCAAGCGGTATAGGGTGCTCTTGTACGTTGTTGGCAAACAAACTGGAGACTTTATCTCAAGGTTGTGTCAGTGAACCAGAAGCTGTATATTTGAAATGTCTGTGGCCTTGAGCACAACCTCTTACAATAAATGACTTCCTGTAGTTTAGTCATAAATCATTTCACATTCAAGTTTCTCTGAATATTACATTACCAGGCTGTTGCTGGCCTTAAGGTTGGAATTCGCATGGCTTTTTAAATATGATCTTAAAACACTAGGCATCTTACACTTACAGACTGTAAATGGTTACAGAGAAAAATTAGGCATCATACACTAAATGATTAGGATCACACACTATCATACTTTTTAGTTTTTCCAAACACTGCTGACATAGAAACATGCGCCTCATTGCTAGGAGACACATGACCACGGAAAAAAAAATATCAGCACAAAATATCAAACATGTTTGATATCCTCTGACTGGATGAAATCATATGCTGTGTCCCAAAAGCAGCAGCTGCAAGACAATAGACAATTTCATTATTTACCTCAATTCAGTTCAGTGTTGGTTCAAATCAAGAACTGTGCAAAGTTCGTTCATTATGAAAAAGTTCAACTGAAAAGTTCAATCTACTGAAGACAGTGTTATTCAGATCAAGTCAGTTTGATGTTTATTCAATTTAGTTCAGTAACTTTATTTTAAGGTGTTCTTGTTACACGTTACATGTACTTACTATTGTAATAAAATAAATTATGCATAATTAACATGCAAGTAACCCTAAGCCAAACCCTAATCCTAACCCTAACCTTATAGTAAGTACATGTAGTTAATTAAAACAGTATTACTCAATATTAAAATGTACAGTATAAGTACACTGTAACAAGGACACCTTAAAATAAAGTGTAACCAACTTATCAATTATGAACATCCGTTTTATCAAAACCTCTCTACTTAGCTGCTGGTCTTGCACAATCCATGCTTGTAGTTTTTTAAGCTTTTAATTCATGTTTGTAGTCAAAGTGCAATGGGTGTGCATGGACCTGTACTTTGAATTTTCATTGCATTTTGGAGATAGTACATAGACTATCCTGTACCTTCGAATACTCAATTCAGCATACTACAATTTTGAACACATCATTTCTAGTTTTGAATTCTATTTAGGATGGATAAATAGAATTGGAGTATGTGAATTGGGATGCAGCAAAAGTCTGAAACTAAACCAAAAAAAAAACAGTGCCCATCATACACAACGTGCTTTTCTGTAAAAATCTGTCAACTCTGACTACCCAAAATCTGCAGTCTGTCTCTGACTTTGGGCAACTGGAGTTGACTTGCCCAGGCTGCAAATCAGAGCTAAAATCTGGGCAAACGTCATGTAGTGTATTCCAGCTTTCAGTATTTATTTCCAAAAGAGTTCAATATCCAACAGAGTTGTCATCGCAGGCTGTCAGATTTAAGGAACAACTGGATTCTGCGGAATAAATCAAAACGTATTAATTAAATTAGCCAAATAAATGAAAACACAAACACATATATATTTTTTATAGAAATGGTGGCAGTAACAGTAATCTGCTGAATTTTCTACAGGCTCAGATTTCGTGTGGGCCTGGCAAGAGGCCTGTCTGCTGGAGAAATGATCCTTGTAAAGTAATCAGTGAGCTGACTGACTGTGTCCCATGGGTTGTATTTTGGAAACTGCCTTGCCTTCTTTCAATGAGGGAAGAGCGCTGACTGATTTTCATTGTGCAATGTATCACATCCACCCAGAGGACTGAAAACCACGTTTTCTACACATTCAAGTGTGTAGCTCTTTAGTACCAAAGCAACTCACAAGAAGAGGCCCTGCGATGAAGTTTTGCTGGAGTTTTTCTGCATGGAGAGTGGCAGCTGTGCCGAGGATGAGCATGACTGGCAGCAGTGCCCCAGTGCTGTGTACCCAGAATCCTCAGCCTCTGCAACAGCTGTTCCAGCCACAGGCAAAGAGATGGAGTCAGGACCGAAGAAACAAGGAGGGGCTGCTTCCACCCCAGGAGAGAGGGAACAAGAGAGACAGATACCTTAATTGTGTATGTGTGTGTAAAGATGCCTGAACAGCATTAAACACTTAAAAAAGACACATTTAATATCTCACAAAATAGCAAACTAAGAATCATCTTCAAACAAAAAGATGCAAGACATTGTTTGTAATGAAAAGCAGCCGGTGTCATGCTGATGTTTAGTAGATGTATGACGTCAGTTCTCTTTCAGTTTACACAGTAGAATAACCAGGTGTAACATTTTACCCTGTATATATATATATATATATATACAGGGTAAAAGTTTACATATGTCTCCCAAAAGCAGAGCAGAACAAAATATGGCAAAATAATGCTTTACAACGTGAACAACCAGAACTATATCCTTATTTACGCTGTGAGACATTTTTATACCGAATAGTATATAATAATAATTCATAAAGCTTTGTCAATGCAAAGTCATATTACCATGTCAATAAATCTTCTAGAATCAGAATCCCGATTCTGATTTTATCCAAATCTAACTATAAATCAGATTCCAAATCTAAAAAGAAAAGGTCTCCTGAATCTTTATCTGAATCCACATTCATTTCCAAATCAAAATCTAAATAAGATGTACAGCTCTCTTGTTGTTTTAAAAGAAATAGCACTAAATAGATGGAAAACATGCCTGCATATATTTGAAGAGGCCACTCCTTGTTACAACAGAACTCTGAACTTCCTCAGAGTTCAGAAAAAGGAGATCTTGAGTCATTTTGAGAGCTCATTGATGACATCATCAAAGTCTTGCATCCTCTTTTCCATATACAACACCATAATATAGCTGCTTGTAGCTGGTGTATTTATCCTCTGGTTGCCCTGAGATACATTTTCTCACATCATCAGCGATTCAAAAACACTTTTTGTCCACCCACGTTGTGACCAAGTTAAACAAAAAAAAAACATTTTAAACATATTGATACAGCTGGAAGAATGTTAGCGTGGGAGCTTCAAGAGTTCTGTACTATCTGTATGAATATATGTGCAAGAACTACACTAATTATTCTCCTAATTAGACATGTATGGATAGTAGGTGAGACTATATTGTGATGTGATCCTACTGGATGATTGAATTTTCAGTCAAATGCTTCATTTACATAGTAGTCTGAGAATTGAGTTGGCTTGTGGGATGCTGTCTTTTGGATATGTGTTGTAAATTACATATTCACACTCAATAGAGTTCAGTGGTTTATTAATGTGCTAAAGAATGTAGAAAGACAAGGAAGCGTGAACCAGTGTGTGTAAAAATGGCAAAAAAGAGGGATTATTTATATTACTGGAGTTTATCATCATAATTTTAATAAGTGATGTCTTTCTCAGATAATGGCAGATATCTATATTAATGTCACAGTGTTTGTTTATGCAGTAAGTCTTCAAATGTGAACAGTAGTTCCACATGTTGGAAATTAGAAATTAGAAAAAAAAATTATACTATAAAGAACATTTAATGCAATGTAATTGTTTCATTGATGTTGAAGGTTCTTCATGGAAACACAGATACCAATAAAGAACGTTATGTGTATTATTAGGACAAATGTGTATTTGTAAAGGTCCAATAAAATGTGGTATTAAAGCAACTCTTCCAGTTCACAATAAGATTAACTTGATAAAAACCATTTTGTCTTAGATCGTGTAAAGAATTACATTCTTACAATAAGCACTATTTATATAAAGCACTTAATTTATTACACTTTTTTAAATCATTCTCAACAAGCTTCAAAGTTCTTCAGCATAATGGTAACCTCACAAATCCACAATGGAAATCTTCTACATCCCAAAATAACAGAACATTAAACACTAACAAGCACTAACAAGCCCAAGAACACATACAAAAACACTTAATTTCAAAATGCACTCTCCCTATCTGCTCCCATGCAAAGCATGATGGGAATTAGAAAAACCCTGCCCAGGTTTTGTTAATGCCAACATATTGGCACCAATTGGAATAAGTTGAGTAAATGTATATATTAACAATTTAATTTAATTTAATTTAATTTAATTTAATTTAATTTAATTTAATTTAATTTATTTTATTTTATTTTATTTAATTTTATTTTATTTTATTTAATTTTATTTTATTTTATTTTATTTTATTTTTATTTAATTTGTATTTTATTTTATTTTATTTTATTTTAATGTAAAACATGCTGAAAACAGGTTTCGATGTACACTGAACAGAGATTATTTGGATTCTACACCACCATCGAAGTGAATGGGAAATCTAACAGTTAGAAATGTCCTTTGTCATGTTGTCATTGTATAATGTGTACATGGCCAAAGTCAGAAAGGCAGTATGGGTCACAAGGCTGTAGACAGCACGCCTCATTTATAATGAACTCTGGCTGCAGCACTGAAGGGAAAGAGAGAGGATCTGGATCAGGAAATAAGTGGACACATAGCTTATTTAACAGTCCTTCCTCTCCACAACGCTTTAGTGAAATGATAGGCTATATCACAGGAAGGAGCGGGACATACGCCTGAGTGCTGGGCAGAGCTTGGGCAGGGCTGGGCACAGGGTGGGACATCTGCCAGCTCATAAACATGATTAGAAGCCATTTATATTTGGCCGGTTGTCATCTCTGCAAACAATCTCACTGCCATACAAAAGACCTTAGAAGCAAGCCTGCATCGTACATCTTAGATGTTCATGATATAAATGGAAGCTTTAATTGTATTCCAAATTCTCTCTTCCGGTTGGAAACGGCTGGTTCCCATGCTTTTTACTTCATGATTGCATGCACCGCAGTATATTTTCCCACCAGTTATTAAAATAACGGCACCCATTCACTGCAGTAGATCCATTGGTAAGCAAGTGATGTAATGCTGAATTTCTCCAAATCTATTCAGATGAAGAAACAAACTCAACTCATCTTGGAAGAGTGAGTACATTTTCAACAAATTTTCATTTTTGAGTAAACGTTACCCTAAACATGATTAAAACTGTCCGTGCGAATGTGCAACTAAAAATACAAAATGCATTACATTTACAGGCAAGTT
The DNA here is from genome assembly GCA_027422405.1 of Ptychobarbus kaznakovi. Classification (NCBI taxonomy): domain Eukaryota; kingdom Metazoa; phylum Chordata; class Actinopteri; order Cypriniformes; family Cyprinidae; genus Ptychobarbus; species Ptychobarbus kaznakovi. The sequence continues at coordinate 25,964,979 of CM049804.1, read as the reverse complement.
GCATGTGTGTGAATGTCTCAGTCTAATTGGGTGTTTGGGTGTTTAACAGTGTACATAACGGCATCTTCTAGCCTTGGGTGTTGAGGCAAACAGGATGCTTATGGGAGGTGCATGTGTAGGCCTACATGCACATGTGTTTATGAGTGCATGTGCATTTGTGTGCATTCACGGAGGACGCAGTGCAGCTGTTAGCTCGCTGACGCTGGAGGATCTGGGCTCTGGCCTCTGGAGGAGGGAAGTAGAGCATTAAAGCTGATGTGACGTGTTCGCCTCTCCCAGGCAGAGTGGTTCCAGCGGGGGCTGCCAGGTGGGAGCAGGGCTGCTGACATCATGAGCTTTGTGCTGAAGAGCCACTGTCTTCTGAACCTGAATCTCAACCAGCTGCAGCCATGCCGAACACAGTGCCACCACCATATCCTCTTCTGTTGCACAATACACTCACACATCAGCCAAGCGTGAACACACACACACACACACACACACACACACACACACACACACACACACACACACACACACACACACACACACACACACACACACACACACACACACACACACACACACACACACACACACACACACACACACACACACACACACACACACACACACACATCAGTAATTATTCCAAAACAATGGCATATGCATACATTCAAGTTAAACGTGTCACTGATTTACTACTGAAATATAATGAAACTATGATTTACTATAGATTTTATTTATACATTGAATTCGTTTTCATTTTTATATATTCTGCTTTTATTTGTAGTCACATTTTAGTAATTATTTTTTTTATATGTCTGTATGTTTTAGTATTATTATAATTTTATTTGTATTTATTTTCAAAAATGTAAAAAAAAAATGTTGCCTTGGCAAATACAGCTGAAATAAAAGAAGTTTAAGAAAGATTTTGTTATTTTATTTCAGTTATTATTTATTTAATAAAAACAGTTTAAAAACTATAGTTTTTATCAATATTTTAAATTAGTTTTCGGGTTTTATTTTTATTTTAGTAAAAATGTTTAGCAATTTTGGTGTGTTTTTGTATTTTTCCAAAAATATGCCTATGTTTTTTTTTATTATTTCGGTTTTAGTTTGAGTTATTTCATTTCTTAAACTAAACAAACTAAACAGTTGAGTTTTTTATATACTTTATTTTATTTCACATTTATTTCATTTCAAATAAAATATATAGGTTAATAATAAGATATATAGTTAACAATATCAACCGTGATTTTAGTCTGAAATCATTTATATTTAGTTGAATGATTCTATCGACTGATGTGAAAAAAAAACTGAATTCAGAAATGAAAAGTTGCTATATGTATGAAAGAGTTATTGAATCATTCAGTCAACTGATTTGTTCAAAACTCTGATTCATTCAGGAACAAAACAAGTGAGAGGCTGCAATCTAGACAAATTTGAAGCTCAAATATAAGTTTTTTTTATTTAACACTACATAATTCCTATTCTTCTTTGTGTTATTTAATATTTTAGATTTTCTATTAATCTAAAATGAGGAAAACTGTAACAGTAAAGGATAAGATGTGTATAGCTGCACATGCACTGTATAACAGCATGACTTATGTTAAGAAACATCTTGAGATTTTCATCTACATCTCTTGTTCTTTTAATACATTTCAGATGACTTCCCTACAGATCACAATAGTTTCAGATCAGCTTCCAACTCTATTGTGTGTGCTTCACAGAGAGATGATATTTGTGGCAGGGTGTGTTCATTACAGATATGTCAGAGGTTTTCATGCAACTCCTCTCTCTTCTGCTTTTCGGACTTTCCTTTCCTTCTGCAGTACTGTAAGGTTGTGCTGGACCACCTAATAAGGCGGGATAGTGAGAGAACGAGGTTCAGAGCGTTTTCCCACGTTTGCCTACAGAGTGAACAGTAAACCGGACATCCAACATTATACTGTAACACCTCATTACCAACATCAACATGATCAGTCAAATCTTTCCTGATCGGGTGCTAATGCCATTTAAATGTTTGAGGCCAATGCATTTTTTTAATCATGCACATCATGTCTTTTATTGTTGTTGTTTTCTAATGAATCAGAATTTTCAGTCTTCAGTGGCACACAATCGTTCAGAATTTATTCTAATATTCTGATTCTAATATTCCTAAATTATTAGGAATAATTAAATTATTATTAACATCAGTGTTGAAACCATTTTTTTCAGGATTCCTTGATAAATAGAAAGAACAGCATACAAAAATACAATTGTAACAACCTGAGGGTCTATAATGTCACTTTCAAATAGTTTAACACATCCTTGCTGAATAAAAGTATTCCTTTCTTTAAAAAATCATTCTGACTCCCGAACTACACATAATTTATATAATTATTTTGTTTAATTAAACAATCAATTTTATATTGTTTTTAATTGATGTCTAGTGTCAAATATGGGCTCAACATAAAAAAAACTATTATTTAATTAAACGGTCATAGGCATAACAACGTCTTTGACTATGGCTCATCTACAGAATTAAAAATTGTATCAGATTTATAATAAATAATAACAATTTACTTTACATTTTTGCAGATGATTATGCATTACTTTGATACTGCATGCAGCAAAGCACACAGGATAGTAACCAGGTCAAGTTTTTTTCTCAGCGATCTGCACTTGCTCAGTTTTATGCCTCCTATAACACTGCTGGGGCCAGTGCTGGGTCAATACTTAGTGATGAAAACCTGAGCTACAACAAGGAGAGACATGGCAAAACCACAGCAGGGAGCTGCAAACTCATGCTCTGTTGGAGTGTGAGTCTATCCACATATATATGCTAGCATACACCCACCCCCTCACACACACACACACACACACACACACACACACACACACACACACACACACACACACACACACACACACACACACACACACACACACACACACACACACACACACACACACACACACACACACACACACACACACACACACACACACACACACACACACACACACACACACACACACACACACACACACACACACACACACACACACACACACACACACACACACACACACACACACACACACACACACACACACACACACACACCACACAGGCAGGCCCTTCCTGCATGATGTCCCATTCTGCTGAGGTGTGAAACTCACATCATACTTTTATCTTTTTTCTAGCACATTTTATTTTTACGCTTTTGTTCCGGGCTGTTTTGAAATTTTGGTTATCATGCTGTTCCAACACTGTATTATATTCTTTCTTCCTTGAATCACAAAATGAAAAGTTTTTCAGAAAATTGGATGGCAATTTGTAGTCCAAAAGCAAAAACACACCAAATAATTGTCATAAAGGTAGTCCACACAACTCATTCCAAGTCTTCTGAAGCCATACATTATAGCTTTGTGAGAGGAATATGCAATTGCAAATGAGATTTGAGGAAAAGATCAATAAACAACTTAAATTTCCATATATTTCTTATGTGTTTATAGTATGGAACCTTGTTTCTGCAACAGAAGAAAGGTCAGAATTGTGAGAAAAAATTGCAATTACCTTATAATTTTTCATATTATAGGCACTGCAATGGCTTTGAACACGGCTCATCTAATGAGAATTTAGAGTCAAAATAATCAGTTATATAATAAATAATAAGAACGTGCTTACATTTGTGGAATGGAGCATATTTAAAACTAGCATGCAATTTGCATTACTATTCTAGTAACCAGGTCGTGTTTGGAAACTGTCCGATCAAGATTCATACGGCCAAAAAATAAAATAAAATAAGCCCCAGTGACAGCTTTTGTACCTTTATTTCTGAGTGTACAGTTTCTGAGGACTTAAAATGTTGAAATGTGCTACGTTTATGGTGATTTTTGGATCTTGGCAGTATAAATTATCATCCATCGTCCTTGTATGGAAAGAGCAGCTTCAACATCTGGCCTAGGACTTGCTTTTGTGGATGACTAAACATTGAACAATTTTACCTTTTTGGGTGAACTGTTACTTTGAATTCACGACATTCCAATGGGAGACACTGACCATTGCACCAGTGACTGATGCGTCTGTACATATTGCGTTGTTTGTTTGGAGGCTGAGGAGTAATTCACTCCCTCTTTGATTTGTCACGGGGTTATAAATGCGCTTCTTGTGAAATGACAGCAATAACATAAACAAATGAGGGGTCCTGAGGCAAGGCACTGAGACATGGCAGTACAGCACACACCCAGGTCGGCCCCAGCTGTTCTCGGGAGGAGCCGGAGGAGGAGAAAAGAGTAGGAGAAAAGAAGGAGGGGGAAACGACGGAGGAACATATGGAATATGCTGCCGACCGCTGTGTCCCTCAGAAAAGCCGTGAGCCATCACTGTTCCGACAGCTGGAGGTCATTAGTCCGAGTGCCCAGTGCTACACACCACTTCACGCATGCAAACACACTATCTGAAGTATGCACTGACAGAGAGGTATGCTGTAGTGTGTGAAGGGAAAGAATGAGATAGAGACAGTGGCTGGTATATGTCTACTTGCCCGACTACACTGCCGTTCCCCTGCTGTTTTAATGGAAGACTGTAAATATCTGGAATACTTTTAGAAAGTCGTGGCAAACAGAGGCTAAGGAACTAGTTAGGCTCATGAATATTAATTAGGTGATGTTATATTTAGCAAAATAGGGCTAACTGCTACTCTAGCACATTCACACACAGTGTGTGTGTGTGTGTGTGTGTGTGTGTGTGTGTGTGTGTGTGTGTGTGTGTGTGTGTGTGTGTGTGTGTGTGTGTGTGTGTGTGTGTGTGTGTGTGTGTGGTGTGTGTGTGTGTGTGTGTGTGTGTGTGTGTGTGTGTGTGTGTGTGTGTGTGTGTGTGTGTGTGTGTGTGTGTGTGTGTGTGTGTGTGTGTGTGTGTGTGTGTGTGTGTGTGTGTGTGTGTGTGTGTGTGTGTGTGTGTGTGTGTGTGTGTGTGTGTGTGTGTACATATATATATATATATTCCAAATTATGTAGCCAAAAAAAAAAAAACCGGTGACAGATTTCACAGCTGATTTGCACTTGCTTCTCATTTAAAGTGATTTTATCAAACTAAAAAGAAAAGTTAATTTACATAATTTAGGCCTAAATCATTTATAATTTTTAGATAATTTTTTCATAATCAACAAATGAGGACAATGAGGCTTTACCGCTGCGGTAAACTGTCATCAGCACGAGCCACGCAACAGAATAAATCTTGCGCTATGAATGGCGCAAACTAATCTCACAAGCGCGGCGCTAATCAGTTAAAAAAATACTTCATGTACGCACACAAATACGGTTAAAACACTAAGCACTATAACGGCATGACATTCACAAAGGAGTCTGGAGTGATACACGTGTAAGGTAGAGGCGCATTACCATGAAAAATGAAAGTAATCCACAGCGTCCTCAGCAGCTCAGATGTTGGGAGAAAATGAAGGCTCTTGTCACTATCATTTGTAAAGTGCTTTTACAATGCAAATTGTGTCAAAGCAGCTTTACATCAGCTTGATATAAAGCTGGGTGGCTTTACATCAGCTTTACAGTATTTAGACGGGGAAATAGTGTGTCCTCTTCTGTTACTCTATGTGCAGTCTTACATCCAAACACAGAGCACCGGGATTGCTTGCTAGACATTGTTGACGTTACAGCTGCTCGAGCGTGGAGAAAATGGAGGACAGCGTACAGCCGCTGAGGGTGGAAACTATAGCAATGCAGGGCTGTTAATCAACCCCCGTGGTCAGGCCCTCCAAAATGTGACGTCACACTGTGAGAGAATCAAAATGGCAGGCCTGGTGAGACTGACTTGGTTTAAAGGTACGGTGACCATACGGGCCATTTTAACGGGACGCACCCTTGCCAGGATTTCTATATTGCCTAAAATATCCAAAGTAGTTTGACCAATAACATGAAGGTTTTGTACATAATCAACAGTGATGCGTGAGAAGGTGAGAAGGTGAGAACGATCAAAGCGATGCAAATACGTGCACGTGTTTGTTCGTTCGTTCGACTTGAAGCTTGTGAAATAATATCACACAACGATCGATCTAAGCAGTGCAAACAGCCAAAACCTGGATATTTTAGGCAATATAGAAATCCTGGAAAGGGCACGTCCCGTAAGAATGGCTCGTATGGTCACCCTATTTAAAGGGGATTAAAAATGAGGAGTGGGTGGATTTTTATCATTGTAGGGTGGTTGTGTTCACACACTTCCAACACATATTTATGTACAAACACCATGTAAAAGTAGATTTTGCATAATAGGTGCCCTTTAACACATGGTCAAGTCAAAACTCAAAGCTCATGTAACTATCATCTGTCAGACTTCACACAAATCTTTTGCACAAGCAGGGGATTCATAGAGCTGTAATGGGATATCATGCATGTCCTGACTCAAAGAAGGGTCTTTTCACTCCTAATTACTTCTCTTTCACGTGCCATATGATCAAACAGACACGGGTCTGCTCCCTGTTTAGGAGGCTGTGGTCGATAGCCTCCAGCTTTGAAATAGAGGAAATGGATACCATGCCCACCTCCTCCTTCAGTGCCCACCGAGGTCACCCAGCAGGGGAACGGTCTTATCGGGGCCCACAGCTTGAATCTCAAACAAAACTGTGGATACACAAACAACATCAACCTTTCTGAGATGCAAATGTTCCTAAAAAAAGCTGTTACAATTTATACTTAACACAAGTATTTGCTGCAATGCAAACTACACAGCCCCAACAATATGCAAAATTAATAACAGGACATAGAAAAAAATATTGTTTATAAATTTGACTTTGAATGTTTTTGTCCCCTTGCTTTTTTTTCATAATGCTTATGGCCAATTCACGACAGTACTAAAAATAAAAAAATATAAAAAAATAGATGCAAAGTGATCAACAGTTAGTATACATACACACACACACACACACACACACACACACACACACACACACACACACACACACACACACACACACACACACACACACACACACACACACACACACACACACACACACACACACACACACACACACACACACACACACACACACACACACACAAACAGCGGTTCAGTCAAAAGTTTTAGTCCTTACAAACTATCTTCAATGCATTGGTTTAAGTTAATAGGCCTATGTATATTTCTGTCCAAACTATGGATGCTTATACAGTTCGTTAGCACTGTTTTTCTCCTGCTGTCCAAGATCGGAGTTGACCTATGACCCTCCACCGTGACAGACAATCTTTCAGTTTGGAGGTCTAAGTTTTATGCAAAGAACTTTGAGCAGCTTAAATGAGGCAGCAAGCACTGTAATTTCATGTTGTGTTGACAGCATGGCTTGAAGGCAAGCTTATCTCCATGCAGAAGGAGCCCCATCTGAGCCCACGATGGAGTTCCAGACCCAAAACGGGGCATAATCCGGCTCCACGGGGAGCCTCAGCAGGACTGATTCACTTAACATTTACTTCCATTCAAATGAGGCCTACAGCCACAGCTTCAGGAGACGGCGTCATTAAGAGCGAGTATAAGAAGTGTACGGCGAGTATTGTTGCAGGTGCAGCGAAACAGGATGAAACCGGCAGAAAGGGCTAAAGCCATACTGAGTCTGCACTAACCTTGCCTCAACGTGAGGTGTGAAATGAGTTCTTCAGGTCTGACCCTCTCATTCCTCCCTCGGCCTGGAATGATAATCATAAAAAAGGGAAAAATGCAGCCAAAAGCAGCAGCCCTGACAACGACGCTCTATTATCCTGTCTGTGTATTATACAAATGTACCACAGGGACGTAACAAAACAATGCTAACCTGTACCCACAGCGTTTCCCACTGTCAGCGGCCCTAAAGTAAGAGTAATCTAAATGAAATACCCCTGTGTGGATGAGAAGCAACGGCTCATTTATCACCACGATCAAAAAGCAGGATGGCTGGCGCTGTCAGGGCCGCGCCACTGTACCGCCTGCTCCGTAATGACTGCAATAATGTGTTTATTTTGTGAGGAGAGCACGTGAGGGCCCGAGTTTATTAATGTGCGCTCAGGTGAGAGATCGATGAGTAAGAGAAATACAAAAGAAGCGCGGTCAGGCTGATGCTAAAATAAAGGAGACCGTTTCTAATTCATCAAACGCGAAGATGAGTAGGCGGAAGGACGTTCCGTTTGTGTGTGTGTGACTTGAACCTTCTGTGCTAATTGGTCCCGTGCAAAAGCGCAGCTGGGGAACGTCTTCCGAAAACAATGTGCGTGGAAGTCATAAGACTGGTAGCAGGACACACCAGCGGTTCCCAGGGACAATGCTAAATCTGGCCCTGCACACATTAGAAGGAAGTAGATCTCTCGTTTGTCCTCCCACACTCTAATTTGAGACTCCTGCTGTATTTAGACCTAATTAAATGACTTTGCCACATTTACATAGTATTCAAATATCTCCAGAAGCTATAAAAAAGTAAGTCAGCAAAACAAAACAAGCATCTTTGTTTTAATATATCATCATCCCTTCGGCTCAAGAGCTCACATCAGAAATGCATGGAAGGTTTTGTGGTTTCGCACGTTGCTACGCCCAATTATTTTGTTTGTATATATAAATAATTATTGCAGGAACCGCTCAAGTATTAAGGGTTAAAACATCTGCTGATGAGTAGAAGTGATCATTTACAACCCTTTCAGAAAACAACGCAGCCATGTTCATATTAAATGTTTTTAATCATTAGAGACCCAAATCCCATGATTTAATAGTGAGAATTATTAAATATATAGACTATTTTGTAACAAAAGATCAAGCATGAAATGATAGATTTAACACATCAAATGTGAATTTGTCCTCAGAAATCCAATATTTAAAATCAATTAAAGTCAACAACAAAGCTTGAAATAAAATTACAATGATATTCAATTAATTGTGGGAAGTTTTCAGTTACTAATTAGTTTTAATAATACTTACTTCCCTGTTTCCCTGTTTCCTATATTTCTTCCCCCATTGCAAAAATGTGAACATTACTTAAGTTTTTACAACAGTTACAAGTCTGTTTTTTATAATGGCCATTATTATTGTTATTATTATTGTTGTTGTTATTATTAAATATTTGTATAATTTTTATTACAATTTTAACTGGTAGGAAAAACAAGGCTTAAATAAAAACAAATGTTTAAATAAAATGAAAACCAAGGTTTTAATCTTTATGTAAAATCGATGGAAAATAACTCATGTGATATTTAGTATGGCCTTGTGAAGATGATAACAGGTTTAAACAATTCCTTTTTCTGACCATCTTCTAAAAAAAGAAGAAAATATGTATATGAGGTTTATTTCGATTGTAATGTGTTAGTAAAGTTAAACCTGATGAAAGAATGGTATAAACACACACATTTTCTGATTAACAACCGAATTGATGATCTTAAGCATGCTTAACCTTTAATTTGAGCACAAGCATATGGTACATTTAATGTTATTTAGCTTGTTTGGATTCAGAAGGTAGGCTGTGCAATTCTTAATAATGATAAAAGCGATCATATCCACTCGTGATGTCATTTTCCCCTTGGGAGATGGAGCTAGATGTTTGAGGATTTCTAAAAGGAGTTGTGTGTTTTACCAGAGTATACATAAACAGGCTCATATTACTGCAAATAGATGCATCAGACGCTAATATAAACACGACTCAGGGCAGGCCGTTCCTGAGAGAGCTGTCCCACAGATGCAAGACGTTCCTTCTGCTGTGAACGTGGATGGGAATGTGTCCATATGAAGTAAGGCTGGAAATATGCATGTTCATGACTCTGGACAGCATAAGATCACACATTCATAACATACATGCTGGGAAAAACTCCTTGAACGACTCTAAAAACAACAACAACAAATCTAAACATGACTTGAAGATTAAGTCGTTTTGAGTCACTCATTGCTTTTTTAATAAGTTTATAGAAACTCTTTACTATGCCTGAAATGTGTGTTTTCTTTACTGAGAGAATTTGTAGACATTTATGTAATGGTCCCAGGAAGATGAGACACTCACTTCCTGCCAGTTTCCACCCACTTACAGCTTACATTTCTCACCAAACCCCCCTTACTCCACGAAACCCCCCAAATCCTTTCCTAAAGACAGTATCTGAAGAAACGATGCTCTGTGAAGGGAAGGACAAGATCAATGATAAATAATCATTTGGGTCCAAATGCAAAAATGCAACATAACAATGTTAAATTTATCAGACGCTTTTATCCAAAGCGACTTACAATTACAATGCTCTGTGAAGGGAATGTACAAGATAATATATAATATAATAATAAAATAAAATGCAACATAAATGTTCATATTATGTAATGTAATGTAATAATGTAATTTGTTGATAATGATAATGATCACATAATATATATATATTATATTATTATATTATTATTAATATATTTATTTTAGGTATTGTGCATAATGTTATAAATGTATATTTTTATTTTATTTTTATTTTTATAAAAGATACTCTGTGAAGGGAAAGACACATTTGATGACCTGAATCACAATGCAACAATTAAAAAGAAAACACTTAATATGAATTAAGATATTTTGTCTTTTTTTCATAAAAAAATATCTAAAAATGTACATGTATTTAATAAATAATACGATAATCAATAATATGATTTGTTTCCAAAGAATATATATTGAATTAAGTTTATTTTTACAACCTCATTTGCAAAATGAGAAGAAAACAGGCTTTAATATTTCATGTAATTTTGCTAAACATTTTTACTGAAAACAAAAAAGATAAAAACTAAGTAAATGTATATATTTATTTATCCATCATAGTAAATAGATATTCATATTTAATATGTATATTATCATATTCATTATTTATTTTGAATAAAGAAAGAATCCAATGATTGAAATGATCCTTTGTTGTTCAGAAAAGAGGCGCTGGTTGATTTGCTCTAAAGTCTCCTGTTGTGTCTCACAGAAGAAGGATGATCATCTGGGCTGGAACATAACCTTCACTTCCCCAGCACGATTCTCTTATGTCCCATGGACACATTACTCCATTTGTATTTGTATTTTTATTAAAAGCCTACTGGTCTGTACTCTTCATAAAAGCCCCAATCCCACCGAGTCTGTTTTCCCTTCTGTTCATGCTATTGTGTGTAAAACGCCTGTGGAAACAGGGCCACCGGAGCATTATTTATGTGGCTGTTGAAATATTCAATACCTCAGAGGCCGCGGTCTGTACAAACATACTGAAATCAAATAATGCTTTTACATCTGAGGAACAGCAACATTAAACTCACCGTGTCTGCCTGCCGTCATGCAAAGAAACCAATAATCATGTTGTGATTTTTATAATTATACTCGGAAAATGGTTCCTCTTGACTGAATTTGCATAGATGGAGCAAACAATTCTGAATTTAACAATAAAACTATCGACGCTGTTACATTTAATTAGTTCTTCCAGTTTTCATTATCCAAAAATTGCATTCGTTATAATATAAAATAAAATTATATTTTATGTGTACTTTTGTATTATGTATTTTACATATGCATATTTTATGATACATTTTTGTTGTCATAATAAAATCTTTTTTTAAGTATTACATTTTTTTCGTATTTTTTTACAAATATTATTCAATTTAAGTATTATTTGAATTAACAATTCTAATTACAATTCTGCATTTGTTTTCTACTCCATCTTATCAAATCATGTCAATGTAAGTCAAAAGATCATAAATTGATGATTTAAATTACAAATCTGAAAGAGGCTGTGGAGAGAGAAAGAGACGAAGTGTTCCCTTGCAAACAGACGACTGGCACTTTAGGCCTGTCTACAAACAGCAGCCGTATGTAACGGGAGTGAGCACATGTGAGAGTGGAAGGATACGGGCTGTGGACCATCAGGGTCAGCGAGCTTTCATGAACCTCGTCTCCTTGGCACTTCCTGTTTGGTGAAGAATGCAGGGCTAAAGGAAAGGCCTGTTAGGACAGCTTCAGAAATACCATACAAGACTTTGCAAAAGACTAGCTTATGTAAAATATGCATGTTTACACATACACAGCATTAGGGAGGATGCACACTCACAAGATAAGGGTGCAGGGATCTAGTGCAGAGGTCTCGTATCAACACTTGCAACATTTGAAATACTGATTCTGTACAAATAAGACATCTGTTGCAACTCAGTTGCTATGACTGATAAATCATATCTTTTCAAATAAATAAAATTTAATGTACACTTCCAATCTAACATCCGAAGATATCTCCTGCTCAGTGTGTAGGGAGCAGTGACCACTGCCAAGGGATCCAATGAATTAGAATGCAGTTAAAGAATATTAAATGTCAGATTCTATGTGAAAATCATAAATGTTCTGTTAGAATGTAAACTGAGAACATTTTATTTCCTGCTGTGTTTGAATGCAGCTCTGCACAATAATGACTTTTCTTAACTCTCTCTCTATCTCTCTCTACACACACACACACACACACACACACACACACACACACACACACACACACACACACACACACACACACACACACACACACACACACACACACACACACACACACACACACACACACACACACACACACACACACACACACACACACACACACACACACACACACACACACACACACACACACACACACACACACACACACACACACACACTAGCTTTAACTAAAACTGAAAGGAAAATAGAAACTATAAAAAAGTCATTATTTAAAAATATCTATAAATATCTATAAATATATATAGTCAAATGCATGAATGTAAAATGTGAAAGTTGAGTGTGTGAATTACCTGCATCTCTCTCTACAAATAATTAAGCTTTGAGTTTTAGTTAACTTCAAAACAGCGATTTTACCTCCTCATCGCTGAGAAATATAATGTACCGATTAATAAAAGTCGTGGGGCAGCGTTGACAACATGTTTCTGTGCTCCTGAATGTTTCTCTGCGCTATGCGCATCAATGAAAGCAGCGTATATTTATATATCCATCTATTTTTCAAAGCGTAAGCCGTTCTTTGTGTATGTGCGAGACTTCCGGTTCATATAGCCACTGTAGGGAAATAACGAGAAGAATAACAAAGTACAGTAAACCGTAATATTGTTTGCACTACAAACCAGTGTCTTCATAATTAATAAGGTGGATATGTTTCAAACAATTGCTACAGGTTTACAAGAGCAAGCGGTAGTTCTGTGTTCATAAAGAATCAAAAGGAAAAGTATTTGACTGGTAAGTTAAGTGCTAATCAGATGACAGATGTTCTGAAATGATTTCTGAGACAGGTGTCAGTGTTCAGCAGGACTGATCGGAAGGGGGGAACATGGACGGAGGACAAGTGATATGATGACAGATTCATGACAACATGTCTAGCCCCTCATCTTCCACCCACCCACACACGCCCAGAAAGGTGCCAAGGTTTGCACCTCATCTCATCTCTTCTCTTCTCCTTTTTTTCCTGAGCACTTTGGCACGTCTTTGCCACAGCCTCTGATAGCGGATAGCTCGCTGTTCTCATCACTTTATTCTCACAGGAAGGTGTCAAGGTTCCCACTGACGCTTTGACAGGCTTTGCCATTAGATGGGAGTGTGATCAGGGCGAGATCCAGTCGGAGGTGGTAATTAATGTACCAGTGCAGTTATTTATACCGTAATGTGCGGAGCTGTTCCATCAGTCATTTGCAGGACTCGGTTGGCTCCAGACATGTACAAGAGAGAGAAACAGCACGCTTCGACTTTGGAAATGGATTCCGATGCTAGAGAGCCTTTTCTTGTTAATTACCCACAGAATGTATTCAGCTAGCTAGTGTGCATTAGCAAGCAGCAAGCTTTATCCAACTCCATGGGAAGCTTCTTCTTCATAAAGAAAAGTTCTGAGCAACAAACTGAGAAGTCTGTAACACCTGAAGAATATCAATTAGCATTCCCGTACATCTCAGTGGCAGTTTTTCGGCTAGTGCTGGACCCCCCGGAAATTCACGACCGGCTTATGGTCATCTTTAAACATGGACACTCAATTCTGGGCACAGTTCACATCAGCCATAAGTATCATGTGACCATTCATGACGTCCAGTGCAAATATTGAAAAGTAAAACTATTTCATTAACGGATATAAAATGCAAAAAATAAATGTATTATATTTAATATAATATAATATGATATAATGGCCTAAGAGGATGCCAACCCTCAGACAATATACAGAATTAACCACGTTTTGCCATAAGTTAAATATATTAAGTTTCTACAATGTATAAATCTATTGTAGAAACTTAATTTCCTGTAAAGCTGCTTTGCAACGATTGTATCATAAAAAGCGCTATACAAATATTCTTGAATTGAATTGAATATAATAATTGTGATTGTTATTTAATTTTCAGCAAAAATAAATATTTCTTGCTAATAAACTATATGATATAAAATATTTTCTAAAATAGTATAATTAAATAATTAATTAATGATTTAATCAATTATACTATTTTTGTTAATTTATTAATTAAAATTGTAATAACTTTTTGTTTATTTGCATTTTAGAAAAAAATGAATACAATATTTTATAACTGAATTTAGGTAATTAACACTGATGACACATTTTTATATTGTTAGTAAAAAAGGGGTAAAAAAATGCTTTTAAAATTATTACATTATAAAATGTAAAAATTCAGATTATTGCACCCTCAAAGCAAACAAACAAACAAAACAGACATAACTGAAAAAACTGCAACTAAAATACATTTTCATGAATAAAAATGACAACTAAATCAATTTAGTTAGATTTTTTTTTAATACTTGCCACCTGTATAACTTATTATATATAATTTCATGTTGGATTGACTAGTGAATGGTGATTCATATATTAGTGAATATACTGAGCTTTAATGTTAGACATCAGACAGTGGAAAACGTATCCTACTATACAATGCAATTTTTGCATATATTAATATTTGCTCACAAAGTTTTATTTCACCATTCAATGGAAAAAGATACATTTTGGTCCCAAAATGCTGTACTTACAGCATCTGACAGCAGGAGCTCATGCTAACAGCCAGACCTTAGATAGTAAGATAGTAAGCAGTAAACAGATAGTAAGCCGTCAAGCCCTGCACCGAGGCCTCACTGCTGAAATACGTCCAAACTAAACAAGGTAAAATAACTTGAAGAAGGAGCGGTCTGTTGAAAACTCTCACTTCTGTGAAATCTCTCCTTGCTGGCTTCTGTGGAGTGTCTACCTGACTTATCAGATGTCTCAGAGCGAGTCTTTGAGGCTGGACGTTACACAGCGCTGCTTGCCTGTCACGCTCCATTACAGAGTCCAGGAAAGCTGTGGTAGAGCAGTTTTACAGGGCTCTTCTCTCTTAAGCATGTCAAGATTAAAGCAGTGGCATATTAGCCCAAGCCTAACCTTTGGCTTAGCCTTAAATTACATCTATAATCCACAGAGTTAATGAGGACAACATCAAACAGAACAACAGCGGAACGGTGGTTTGTTTTTTTCAATGCATTCACATAATAGGTTTTACTATTTTAGTGCTTTATAGGCCAAAAATACATACAAACGTATGCAAATGCAGTTGTGAATAATCACTGTTTACGGAAAGTGTGTGGTCAAAAACCTCACCACAGACTTATATGGACATATCAGGAAATTTCATAACAGTGAACTTACCCAAGTCAGTATTATTTTTAGTAGATTCTCTTGAGAATAGGGTCAGAAATTAACAAGGGTGTGGGGAAAAAATTGCAAAAAATATATTTCTTAATATTCGATTTTAGTAACAGGGCTGTGCCTCTGTGTTTACTAATGTTGTTGAAAGAGGAACTAATATGCAGAAATATTATACAATATAATAAAAATCACATGGTGTGTGTATATATATATATATATATAGTTATTTATTTACATATAGTTTTTTTTAAATGTTCTAGCTTAAAATATTAAAAATAATAATATTATATTTAATTAGGCTATGTTTTATGTTTTTATCATTTGTATTTTTACTGTATTTCTTATTTATTTCTGCTGAAAAATAAATATACAATATATTATAAATTGATATATATATATATATATATATATACAGGTGCATCTCAATAAATTAGAACGTCTTGGAAAAGTTCATTTATTTCAGTAATTCAACTCAAATTGTGAAACTCGTGTATTAAATAAATTCAATGCACACAGACTGAAGTAGTTTAAGTCTTTGGTTCTTTTAATTGTGATGATTTTGGCTCACATTTAACAAAAACCCACCAATTCACTATCTCAACAAATTAGAATACTTCTCCAATAAAAAAATTTTTTTAGTGAATTGTTGGCCTTCTGGGAAGTATGTTCATTTACTGTATATGTACTCAATACTTGGTAGGGGCTCCTTTTGCTTTAATTACTGCCTCAATTCGGCGTGGCATGGAGGTGATCAGTTTGTGGCACTGCTGAGGTGGTATGGAAGCCCAGGTTTCTTTGACAGTGGCCTTCAGCTCATCTGCATTTTTTGGTCTCTTGTTTCTCATTTTCCTCTTGACAATACCCATAGATTCTCTATGGGGTTCAGGTCTGGTGAGTTTGCTGGCCAGTCAAGCACACCAACACCATGGTCATTTAACCAACTTTTGGTGCTTTTGGCAGTGTGGGCAGGTGCCAAATCCTGCTGGAAAATGAAATCAGCATCTTTAAAAAGCTGGTCAGCAGAAGGAAGCATGAAGTGCTCCAAAATTCTTGGTAAACGGTGCAGTGACGTTGGTTTTCAAAAAACACAATGGACCAACACCAGCAGATGACATTGCACCCCAAATCATCACAGACTGTGGAAACTTAACACTGGACTTCAAGCAACTTGGGCTATGAGCTTCTCCACCCTTCCTCCAGACTCTAGGACCTTGGTTTCCAAATGAAATACAAAACTTGCTCTCATCTGAAAAGAGGACTTTGGACCACTGGGCAACAGTCCAGTTCTTCTTCTCCTTAGCCCAGGTAAGACGCCTCTGACGACAACTGTAGCCAAATTCCTTGACACGTCTGTGTGTGGTGGCTCTTGATGCCTTGACCCCAGCCTCAGTCCATTCCTTGTGAAGTTCACCCAAATTCTGGAATCGATTTTGCTTGACAATCCTCATAAGGCTGCGGTTCTCTCGGTTGGTTGTGGTTGTTCACGAGTCCCTTGTTTGTCCTGAACAGTTCAACTGCCTGCTGTTCTTCAGAAAAATCCTTCAGCTCCCAAAAATTATTTGGTTTTACAATAAGTTAACAATTATTATGACAATCGTGTCTGTGTGTGTTTGTGCATAGGTTAGTTTAGTTACATTATTTTGTAATATTAGAATTATAGCAATTATGGCAGTTTATATTATATATTTTTCAGCAACAATTTCATACCAGTTTAACACTGCACAACATTTACCTTCATAATTTCAATTATTTGACTGAATTTGTATCGATGTTGATGTATTGATTTGTATAAATGATACAGTGTTCTTATATTGTTGGAAAAAAGCGAGGAAAAAGGTAAAAACAAAAATCAGTTCTAAGGAACATATATTGCCCCCTGAAGAAAAAAGTTAATTTCTGCCTCTGCTTGACAATGTTTTTCCAACCATCATTGCACTAATTCTATTACACCGTAATGTTCTTTGGGAATACAGTCTTTCTGTTGTGATATTCTGTTGTTTACTAAACAGGCTGCTCTTTGCTTTATCTCCCCAGTGATCTGCATTAACTTTAAGACTCGTACCCTGTGCTGCCAGCCTGCCACCGATGGCATTTATCGCAAGAGTAGCCAGGGGACCCGCGTGAAGCACATAAAGCTTGGCAGTCTGCAGAAGTAATGTGCGGCTGAAACTCCAGGCTCCAGATGTCCTGACACGCGTCCTCCTCTCTCAAAGTCATCAGCGCTGCTGGATTCAGTCAGCTGCTGAGATAGAAAGTGAAAAGTCTCTGCTAGACGTCAGACTGTATTTTCCTCGATAGTTTTAATGTCTTCTCGCTGAAAATGAGCTTGCTTTTAATTGCTCCTGAAATAATTTGGGGCTCTGCAGCTAAATCAATCCAGGGTCTCCAGTATTTCCTCCGAGCTCCTCTCTGACGTCTCGTTTTTCTTCATGATTCACTCTCAATGAGTCATATGAGTTGATCTCAAGAGATACATGGTGTAAAGTGTGTCAGGGACAATCAGAAATATCATAGTCATAGAATGATAGAGCTGTAAAGAATTAGTTCCCCCCAAAATTAATAATTAAATCATTAATTAAAATGAATCATTTACTCAAGTTATTCCAAACTTGTATGACTTTATTCTGCGGACCATAAAATATAATATGATATAATAATGTATACATTGCATATAATTTCAGTTGCTTTATTTTTAAATGTAAATATAAATGTAAATAATGTAACAAATATATTATATTAATATTAAAATATAAAATAAAATAACTGGACACAAAATATCAACCAACAAATATACAATGGTGTTTTCGTGCCATGGTAAAAAAAAAAAAAAAATCTAAGATTACAAGAATAAAATCGTAATATTTTGAGAATAAAGTCAACATTACTAGAGTAAAGTCGTGGAAATAAGAAAAATAAAGCAAATAAAATCTTGATAAAGTCATTAAATTCAGAAAATAAATTGTTTTAGTTTAATATTGCTTAATAATTTAATATAATATGAAATAATATAAAAGTATAAAAAATATAAAATATATAAAATATAATATAATAATGTATAAATTGCTTTTAATTTAAGTTGCTTTATTTTTATATGAAATATAAATGTAATATAATGTAACAAATTAATTAAAATATGAAATAACCGTGTTTGTTTATCATTTTTTGGAGTGTTCCGTGTAACTGGACACAAAATATATCAGCCAACAAATATACGACAGCTTTTATATTTATACATTATTATTTGTATATAATAACGTATAATGTAATATAATATATAACAAATGAAGTAAAATATTAAATAATAGCATTTTTCATCCTTTTTGGAGTAGGAAATCATCAGTCTTCGTTCAAAAAAAGAATTTTATTTAAAATAATGTGGGGAAAAATATATATATATATTTAATTTTTAGTTTTAGCATAATATAATATAATATAAATGCAAGTAACTTTGGATAACATAATTTTTTAATAAACAAAAAAAATAAAAAATAAAAAAACTGCATACCTTGAATGCAGTGCCGCTTTTGACAAAAGCGCCTGTCAAATGCATACATTTTCTCCTTTTGTGTTCTATAGAACAAATTAAATCAGACAGGTTTGAAATGACATGAGGGTGAACAGTAACAGATTCATTTTTGGGTGAACTGTCCCTTTAAAAACCTGGTCATAACTGAGTGGAGGCTGGCAGCGTCTGGAAAGCTGGTACTGCTGATGGATCCTGCACATGGCTGAGGTAATCCATGAAAACCTGTTCTCTGTAATTGGCAGGATAGTGAGCTTCTCTCAGCGCTGAGCAGTGGGCTGCGGGTTTATTTATCTTCATGTGATTATTTTTATAATCCTGAGCTATTCTGAAACAAGTGGCTCATCCAACGTTAAGTACAGCGTGAGTCACCTGAGAGCGGACCGCACTAATTTAAAACACCAGCTCCAGTCTCTCGGTGACCTGAGGTGCAGTCGACTTCCTCTCAACTTTTATGAGGTGAGGTCATGAAAGGGTAGGAGCATCATATCCTGTAGGTCTGCATCATGCATAGAGTTAGTCATTCTTTAGTTATAGTCTAGCACAACCTTTCCCCCCAAAATGGCCCAGTGGTCTCATTCCTTATGATGGAAACCATCTGCTTTCAGTGGTTTGATGGGGTCATGGGGGTTTGGTGTGCTAATAGTGCTGACTTATTTGACAAAAAGCATATATAGAGGGGGGAAACCCCTTCAGTAAGAACAAAAGCAGGCAGGGCAGAAGCACACAGACGTTTCTGTCCTTATTTGGACATGCAGGCGATTCCTCTTCCTGCCGCCCCGTCTGGATCTGAGATTCCTGTGTGATCGGAGCTCTACTCACACGCTCCCAGCTCTACATCAGAATACACTCAGGATCATTCAAATGGACTTCATAAAAAAGTGTGACTTAATCTTTCACATGATGGTGGTCTGCAGGATGGATCTCTAATGCTCACTTGTAGGACTATTTCTGAAGGCCAGCACAGCAATGTGTGCAATCCCTGAGAGAGAACCCCTACTTTTTGTCTCGCTTCTTTTCATGTGCCTCGTTTTTCTTTTTTGTGCATAATTGATCAAGTAAAGAGTATTCTCATCAAAATAGTTGAAATGAATTACATTTTAAATTAAATAATTTTATTTCATATAATATAATTTTAATTGTATTTCATCTTAAAAAATATATATACACTCTCTGGCGACTTTATTAGGTACACCTTGCTAGTACCGGGTTGGACCCCCTTTTGCCTTCAGAACTGCCTTAATTCTTCGTGGCATAGATTCAACAAGGTTTTGGAAACATTCCTCAGAGATTTTGGTCCATATTGACATGATAGCATCACGCAGTTGCTGCAGATTTGTCGGCTGCACATCCATGATGTGAATCTCCCGTTCCACCACATCCCAAAGGTGCTCTATTGGATTGAGATCTGGTGACTGTGGAGGCCATTTGAGTAAAGTGAACTCATTGTCATGTTCAAGAAACCAGTCTGAGATGATTTGAGCTTTGTGACATGGTGCATTATCCTGCTGGAAGTAGCCATCAGAAGATGGGTACACTGTAGTCATAAAGGGATGGACATGGTCAGCAACAATACTCAGTAGGCTGTGGCGTTTAAACGATGCTCAATTGGTACTAAGGGCCCAAAGTGTGCCAAGAAAATATCCCCCACACTATTACACCACCACCACCAGCCTGAACCGTTGAGACAAGGCAGGATGGATCCATGCTTTCATGTTCTTTACACCAAATTCTGACCCTACCATCTGAATGTCGCAGCAGAAAACGAGACTGATCAGATCAAGCAACGTTTTTCCAATCTTCTATTGTCCAATTTTGGTGAGCCTGTGTGAATTGTAGCCTCCGTTTCTGTTCTTAGCTGACAGGAGCGGCACCCGGTGTGGTCTTCTGCTGCTGTAGACCATCTGCTTCAGGGTTCGACGTGTTGTGCGTTCAGAGATGGAGATGTAACGAGGAGTCAGTGGCGTTAGGATCCATGTGCAGCTTTATTAAAACAGAATGCAAGTCAAACAGGCAGAATTCAATCACGAGCTTCAAACACAACGTAGACAGGGCAGAATCAAAGTCAGAGTTCGGGCTGAGAATCAGGGCTGGCAGCAAACACTCAGGATAATCAAATAACAAGGCAGATTGAATCAGAGTAGGCAGGCGGCAGAGAATCAGAGTCCAATAAACAGTCCAGGTCATACACGGGGAGTCATACACGGGAGAAACGCTCGGAAATGTTTGCATGGCAAGACAAGACTTCGCAATGAGGTGACTGGGAGAACAGCTTAAATGGACCAGAGTCAATATGAAACACCTGTGCAGGTAATCAGCCACAGGCACGGGGTATTATGGGAATTGGAGTTCGTGACTGTTAATACTCAGGTGACGGTTCCCTCTGGTGACGATCGGAGGGAGCCACAGAGGCTGAATTTGTGACAGTTGTAACGAGTGGTTATTTGAGTTACTGTTGCCTTTCTATCATCTCTAACCAGTCTGTCCATTCTCCTCTGACCTCTGACATCAACAAGGCATTTTCGTCCACACAACTGCCGCTCACTGGATATTTTCTCTTTTTCGGACCATTCTCTATAAACCCTAGAGATGGTTGTGCGTGAAAATCCCAGTAGATCAGCAGTTTTTGAAATACTCAGACCAGCCCGTCTGGCACCAACAACCATTCCACGTTCAAAGTCACTTAAATCCCCTTTCTTGCTTGGAAACTCCCATCGTAAGACAAAGACAGAAAGAGAGAGTGAGAGACGGTGTTGTTGCCTTGTTTTGAACGCCAATTAGAGGCTAAAATAATTAGGAGGAGACTGTCTGCCGACTGGTTCCTCACCACCAGCAATCTGTGTGTTTGAAGCCCAGATGAGCCCTTCTGCAAGCTCTCACAAAGACCCATTGTTTGGGACATTCTGGACAAATGTGCCCTGACTAATTTGAAACGTACTCTTTTAGGGATAAGATGCACTGGATTTGAGTCGACAACAATGGAATCTGACCACAAGAAATTACTTTGGTGTCAGATAGTGTTTGTCATCAACACAGATGCATTCTGACACATTCATTTTGGAGTCTGAATTCCTCAAAGCCTGAGGATCCGTGCAGGATGGCTGATAGTGCGACAGCATTATTTTAAAATGATTGTTATTATTTTTACTCTTTTGTGTGTGCGGATGAAATGTGGCTTAGACACATTCTCGATGTGTTTTGTGAGATTCACCCATTTGCTCTTTGCTAGAATAAAAATGTCAGAAATTGCTTTCTTTCATTCGAGACGTTCTATGATAAACATCTCTGTCAGTGAGCATTTTGCCAAGAATCTGAAGGAGCATTTCTAATAGTTGCGCTGATGTTTTTTTCCTGGCAGATAGAGAAGGGGATTGCAGGCACTTCTTAAAGTTGACAGGTTAACAGTGCAGTAATCCCAGCAGCAGCTGCGATCTGTGGAAGCATCTAGTGTTGGTGTGTGACTGCTAAAACTGCCATTACAATAACCTCCCCGAGGAGCTACTTAGCGAGCTATCCGAGCATCATCATGAAGACAAAGGCTCTCCGATTTGTGGGCCAGAAGCCTCACACACGTGGAATCAGTGCCATCTGTTGGCTGCGACAGCTTTACACTGAAAGCTCACCCTATCGGCCTGGGGAAGATGGGAACAAAAGCATTAGGAGTCTTAAAAATCATGCCAGTAACTCATATTAAATATATAAGGAATTTGCTAAAGATGTGCAGATTTCAAGTCCAAAATATTGTGATATAGTTGCACCGTTAAAGTCAAACCCAGAAATATGTACACATTTACCAAGCTATCTACATGGGAACATAGTAATGATTTAACAAAACAAATTTATAATTACTACACAATTATCCTAACCTAAATTCTTCACTACACAATCATTTTAAATAATTTATTAATTGAAATATATTTTTTAGAATCAATTTTCTTATGAAGGTGTCCTCTGAAGGAGGTTTAGTCAGATTCTAGGAACATTTTAAGCAGTTTTAATAAAATCATTTGAGAAACCCTCACCCACTATGCAGTCAGCTGTCGCAAAGCACACGGCTGATCTCAATATTATGATTCTGGAACATACTGGTTGGAGTGGGAGAGTTTCACACCTCTCACTGCCTAGAATCAGAAGACTTGTTAATGAAAGAATGTGGTGAGACCTAATTGGGGTCTATAGGGATTGTATTTCATCTCGAATTGCTCGAGATGCTTGTGTCTGGAATACTGAGTATAAAAATAGAGTGAGGAGTATTACTGCTGAACGCAAAACTTTGAATGTGTTAATACAATATTATGTAAAAGAAAAAGTGCAGCCAACTGTACTTACCTAACTGACCATCATAACATTCAAAAGGAGCCCAGGATTTAAATTATACATATATATATATATATATATAAATTTGACATTATTTATTAAATGCATTATTTATAATATATATACAGTATTTTATTATTATTATATATTATTCATTTATTATTTTATTATTTAAAATAACACATTTTAATATAAATATACACACACACAAATACACTGTATGAATACGCTATACATATACATACATATATACTTTAAATGTGTATGTGTGTGTGTGTGTATACACTCACTGGCCACTTTATTAGGTACACCTTCAGAACTGCAGTCTTCAGAACTGCCTTAATTCTTCGTGGCACAGATTCAACAAGGTGTTGGAAACATTCTTCAGAGATTTTGGTCCATATTGACATGATAGCATCACGCAGTTGCTGCAGATTTGAATCTCTCGTTCCACCACATCCCAAAGGTGCTCTATTGGATTGAGATCTGGTGACTGTGGAGGCCATTTGAGTAAAGTGAACTCATTGTCATGTTCAAGAAACCAGTCTGAGATGATTTGAGCTTTGTGACATGGTGCATTATCCTGCTGGAAGTAGCATCAGAAGATGGGTACACTGTAGTCATAAAGGGATGGACATGGTCAGCAACAATACTCAGTAGGCTGTGGCGTTTAAACAATGCTCAATTGGTACTAAGGCGCCCAAAGTGTGCCAAGAAAATATCTCCCACACTATTACACTACCACCACCAGCCTGAACCGTTGAGACAAGGCAGGATGGATCAATGTTCTCTATGCCAAATTCTGACCCTACCATCTGAATAACGTTTTTCCAATCTTCTATTGTCCAATTTTGGTGAGCCTGTGAGATTTGTAGCCTCCGTTTCTTGTTCTTAGCTGACAGGAGCGGCACCCGGTGTGGTCTTCTGCTGCTGTAGCCCATCTGCTTCAGGGTTTGACGTGTTGTGCGTTCAGAGATGGTATTCTGCATACCTTGGTTGTAACGAGTGGTTATTTGAGTTACTGTTGTCTTTCTATCATCTCTAACCAGTCTGCCCATTCTCCTCTGACCTCTGACATCAACAAGGCATTTTCGTCCACACAACTGCCGCTCACTGGATATTTTCTCTTTTTCAGACCATTCTCTGTAAACCCTAGAGATGGTTGTGTGTGAAAATCCCAGTAGATCAGCAGTTTTTGAAATACTCAGACCAGCCCGTCTGGCACCAACAACCATTCCACGTTCAAAGTCACTTAAATCCCCTTTCTTCCCCATTCTGATGCTCGGTTTGATCTTCAGCAAGTCGTCTTCACCACATCTAGATGCCTAAATGCATTGAGTTGCTATATATATTAATTTATTAATTTACCCAACAGCTAGTAAAAAATTTACTGACCATGGAATTATAATTTGAAATACAGAATAAAAACAAATTATTGTAATTTATGATTGTTTTGATCTTCAGTCCAGTTCAAAATTTTGGGTCAGTAAGACATTTTTTTTTACATTATTTACATTATTTTACATATTTCCACAAAAACTGTTTTCAAAATTGATAATGTTTAATGAGCAGTAATGGAGTAATATCTGCTCAAAATGCAGCCTTGCATCACATGAATAAATTACATTTATTCATATATTAAAATAGAAAATTATATTAAATTGTATAAATATTAAAACATCTACCTGTATTTTTAATCAAAATAAATGCAGACTTGTTGAGCATATGAGATGTCTTTAAACACATTCAAAATCTTACAGACTCCAAACTTTTAAACATTAGTTCATGTATAAAACCATCATAAAAAACACTGCTAATGGGGGGGGGGGGAAGAAACAAACACATTTGTGCAACTGGATTTTTACTCAAACATTGCATTTGTCTTAGGAAAATGACATTTCATATCTCTATAACACTGAGCTTTTCCCCTCATTTGCTTAATGAAAACCCAACAAACCGAGCCTGATTAACCCGCTCACATTCAGCCTAATTTGGACACGCTTACAGCACTCAAGAATCGTCTGCGGTGCGAACACTATGTGGTTTGGTGGAGGCAAACACACGGGTCCTTGAAAAACAAAAGAGGAGGCTGGGTCGTCTCAGAGGGCCTCTATTGTCAGTCAGGATGAGGGCATTTAGCAGCACCCATACTAATCCACGGCTCACTTCATCTCAATCAAGTCTTTGTGTTCTCCACTTGTAACCGCGCACAAGAGGCCTGTGACGGCCCGATCGCCGCGGCTGGAGTTCACAGGCTACAACACACTTGAACTCACTGACTCAACGCCTCCACCCTTCCTTTGTCTCACAGGTATTAACCAACACGGCCAAAGAGGGGTTAATAGGCAGAACACTGCTTATGAGAATGTAATGATAGCTTAAGAAAATCTGCTTAAAGCATGTTGACCCTTCTTATAAAGCAGAGTCTGTTCTGATTGGATGAGCCATACAGTACCATGAAACAATTATAAACAACATGTATGTATCAAGTCACTATGTAGCTTTTGTTTGGCTAATGAACTATATTAGTGAAGAACTACATTCATTCTGTAATGAATACAAAGTTCATAAGAACATTCATTTAAAATCTTTTGTAGCATTTTAAATGCCTTTATTGTTTATTGACCCATTTATTGCATCCATTCCTGGCTGAATTTCGTTCAAAAGAAATGAAAATTGAATGGTAATGTATTATTTGTGACCCGAACCGATCTTAATGCAGGCGTAAAGAGTGCAGCAGACATCATTTGAGAAAGAGGCACACACAAACACCTTCTATGGTCCAATTGTTGTTTTATTCTCCTCCTTTCTATTTGTATTGTTTTAGAAAATCCCTTGTGAGCGTCTGAGACCAGGCAGTTTGTGTCACTCCATGCCTCCAGTGGGTTATTGCTTTGGTAAACTTGATTAAACTATAGGACACATCTGAGCAGAAAATAGATCTACGTTCAAACCATCCCACACAAAACATCAATAACACCACACAGAAAGCATCATGTAAGAAAATCCTCAATCTTAACACCTCAAGGGCAAGTCGTTTCTGTAGGGATGAAGCGAGGTGAGTGTGACAGATCTCTCGGCCCTGAGCGTCCCCTCTCATTATTGACTGAAATGAGGCGCTTTATGATACTGGGCTGTGTTTGTGATCGCTTCATCAGTATTCCTCCCCTCTCATCACTCATGGACAGGAGACTAAGCTTTTCCTTACTGCGTTATTTCTCATTCGACTTGCCGCAGGTCATTTATTGAGACCTCTCCCTGATGGGATCAGTTAAATGTATAAATAATCAAAGGAAAATAGCTGAAAATCTCAAACAAAATCAATTTCTAAACAAAGGAGGCAGAGAGAGGAAGGGATGTTATGATTATGGTTATGTCTCCCTCTTGTGGTCAAGATCCAGTTCTGTCTCCAACAGGTCCTTCATTAACACAAACTGTATTCATGCAAAACATTAGCTTTAACAACTGGAATTTGTCTGGGCAATAAAATAGTATTATAATTTTTCAAAATTTCAAAGGTCATCATCCAATCCAAGTCATCAACAATACAAAAAACAACAAAAAACAAAGCAAAACAAAATGTATTATTATTATATTTTTGTGCCAAATAATAATTTATAATAATAATATTAATATTTATAAATATCAATATGTGGTAACCATTATGCATTTTCCAGGATCCTGGTAAACAAAAATAATAATAAAAAGAGGCATTGGTAAAAGAAAAAAAAATATATTGAAATGAATTTTTTTTAATTACATAATTTTTTTATTATTAAATAGTTAAATAAATGTATTAGTATGACTATTTCATGTATTATTTTATTTTGTGGCAATTAATAATTTATAGTAATAATATTAATATTTTATAAATATCAATATGTGGTAACCATTATGCATTTTCCAGGATCATGGCAAAAAAAAAATAGAGGCATTGGTTAAAAATGAAATAAAATAAAAAAACAATTTAAATAAAAAAAATGTAAATTAAATAAAAACATTATTAAATAAGAGTAAAATAATAATGTATCACTACATTGCATACACTTTTTTAAAGCACGTTTTTTAGATTCCACTGTGACTCACAAAAATAGAAAAACAATCACATATCATAAAACGGATGAGCAACTGACAATCGACAACCAATAAAATAATCAATGCCTACACAACACCGGATTGATCTCATCTCCCTCGCAGATAAGTGTGATTCAGAAAGCTGCCACCAGGGGGCTGCAAACAGTCGAGTTGTGTCAAACAGCAGATGACATTCCCCTGCCCTCATGGGTGTAAATCTGACACTATCAACACAGGTCAGAATGAATCTCACCACAGCGAAACAGACCCGTGACGAATGTTCTTTTGGGAGCGACCCTAAAAAATCTCATCTCGCTCTTACTATAGAAACATCCAGAAGAAGGCAGAGCCAATATGAATGTGAGATGTGCACAGGAGACCAAGTGACCCCTCATGGATGCCAAAAATGACATAACAGTGCTAATGAATTTCATACCCACGTGTTTTGTGAAGTGAGGGAGTCCACAAGTCAGTGCTGTGTCCCAATACGACCCTAAATCAACCGGAAGTGTTCTTAAATTGGCCGTTTTTGATTGACAGCTGCTCGTGTCAATCATACTAGTTAGTTTGCTGCATGATTATGCTGGCAAACAGCCTGTTATTCCTTTGTTGGACATTAAAAAAGCCGATGAAATGTTTTGAAAGCAACATGTAAACTGCAAGTATATCATTATGTTACAGTAGATATTTTGCCAGTGCCATTTTTTTAAAGCATGACCCCAACTGAGCCCAACAGGTCGCCTATTTCCAGGCCATAGACAAATATGTTATAAATTAGTTATTAGTTAAAAATATTATAGTCATTAAATATATAAAACTTTAGATACCACTACTACTCCTACTACTAATAAATAATTAATAAAATACATGTAAATAGAGAATTGTATTTCTTCATATATAGCCATTATATTTTTCTAACAAAAATTAAGTTAAAAGAGTAAATGTGAAATGTTCATGAAGAACAGTCAACATCTTACAATTAATTTGTGCTTTTTTTATTAATTAATATTTTATAATTTAGTGTTTGAATGGTCATACTGTGCAAAACATTTTTAAAAAAAGTGTATACACAATTGTTTTCGTTTCAAACTGTGAGGATTGTGAATGTTTTTCATTGAGATACGGAAAATGATATTTGCATTTTCTTAATGCAATTTCCTAACAAAATAAATAAAAAACACCAGAATGAACACAAAAGTGTGGGGGAAATTGCCTGCTCAAGCGGTGTTCCATTATTTCATGTAACCTTGTTAAAAATCAGGCATATGTAGCAGTGGGTTATGTAATGGGTTAAAACTAAATAAAAAGAATAATTAAAAAAATGAAATCCATTCTTAAATATTAGGGAAAAATGTCAAAATGGTCCAAATAAGGCCCTTGAAAAACAAAGTATTTAAAATAAAGAAATTTGACATTTCTCCACATAATTAAAGCCTATTATTTAAAAGTTTGGGGTTGGTGGGATTTTAATGTTTTTGAATACATTTCTTATTATCGTTAGTGTTGAAAACAATTGCACTACTAAATATTTTGTGGAAACCATGATACTTTTTTTTCTCAAGACTCTGTAATGAATACAAATTCATAAGAACATTAATTTAAAATCTTTTGTAGCATTTTAAATGCCTTTATTTATTGAGCCATTTATTGCATCCATTCCTGGCTGAATTTCGTTCAAAAGAAATGAAAATTGAATGGTAATGTATTATTTGTGACCCGATCCGATCTTAATGCAGGCGTAAAGAGTGCAGCAGACATCATTTGAGAAAGAGGCACACACAAACACCTCACCCGGGGGACAGTTTTCTTTTTTTATTGTGTTGGAGGGGATGTTACAGTGGTTGCTCATTTCAGCTGAGCTACAAAACGTTCAATGAGATCGCTTCATTACAAACTGACAAAGGTATAACAGATTCACAACAGCATGTACCACGGAACTGAAAACGAGTGTGGGTCTCATATAAATGACATCATTTCTAATAATCTACAGCTTGTTTTTTTTTATCTTTTTTGTCGTTTTCTTTGACTTCATACAGATAATGAATTAGGCTAAAATGCACCATAATATTTGGTTGACTTTAGGAACATTTTCCTTATTACATCACAAAATACATTTCTTATATCCCAAAGAAGCAAGACTTGCAAGTAGGCTTTTAAACAGAACTAAATCTACAGCTACAAAATTCTACTCCGGCAGCCTTTACACCTTTTGGCGGGTCCTGTCTGCGCTCCCAGTCCGTATCGGGTAAAAACACGGGGTAGAATCAGTATGACATATACACAGAAGTCCGTATTGTAAAGGCTATAAAGATTTGTTGCACGTTGTAAAGTTGCTTCTCCTGGATCTTTACACTCCTGCGGGTGATGGGGAACTGGGGAGGAGTGCAGGAAGGAGGGGTGGACAAAGGGAAGCCGGGAAGAAGGGGGTGGTGCACGGGTGGGGGTGGATGGGAGGACGAGCGAGCGGGCGCCGTCTATGTGGCGTATCTCTTGGTCCACTGTCGAGCTATCCTGTCATGCTCTGCTCTGTTGGTCAGGTACTGAGTAGCTATGCTTCCCACCAGAGGATCCGCTGAGAGACAGAGAAAACAAAGAAAGGAAAAAAGTGAGACATTCTTATACCCGGGAGTCAGCGAGAGAACGGTATTCTGAAACGACGCAGACAGGCCTGCGCTGGGAAGGACACCGAGAGAGAGAGAGCAGTGGGAAGCGAGCCATCGTGAAAGAGCCGTGTGGGATTCAACACACACATCTGTCACGTGCTGACTCAGCTGACAAAACAATGTCAGAGATGTTTTCGAGACAAACACCGGGACGGGCTTTACAGGATTCCAAACTGTGAAAGGCCTCTTCGAAAGGTCTGGTTTACATTACTCGCGACAAAACCTTCACTTCAAGCAACACAGCACCTGACTAGAAACATGCAACATGAAGTCCTCAGCTTTAACATCACATAAACACACTATACCCTTCTAATGAAAGGTTTGACTACTTTAGTAATTTCCAGGAGTACAAATCTTAATGTTTAAGCATATAATGATATTCTAGGGAATTGTGTGCTTCTAATTTTATATCAACAGTTTGGACAGGACACTTTTCTATTCTAACATGATTCAAACAGATTATTTGAGGGTGTTTGTGAAGTACCATAAACCAGCAAAATTGTATAAAATACTGTATGTTTAAGAGACAATGGACTCTGGCTTTAAGAGCATATTGGTGGATCTTTATTTAATATAGAACTTAGAACGGAACTTGTGTTTGTGATTAAGGAATGCTCTATTCGGCACTGTGTATATATGATGTGATGAGCATGAATATTGTCTGAATAATTTATTTCTCTATGTTTCTTCAGGAGTGTCCAGATCTGCTCCTGGAGGCCCACCTTCCTGCAGAGTTTAACCTTTAAATGTAATAATTGTATGTAATGTAATAATTTATCCATTAATTTATCCCCTCCATACTTGTATGTAATGTAATAATTGAACACACCTGAACCAGCTAATCAAGGTTTTTAGGATTAATAGAAACATCCAGGTAGGTGTGCAGGAGGGTGTCTCTCCAGGAGCAGGATCAGACACCCCTGCCTTAGGGCCTTCAGCGAAATAAAAGTATCAAAAGTGCAAATGAACGGGAAAATCCACATGGTCAGAATCATCATCTAATCAAATAATTGTATATTTATCTGGTGGGTGTAGTCTTTCAGATATATCGTGGTAGAGACCTTTTAGTGAACCCGAGTTATGCAATCAAGCATTAGGTGAGGTACGAAATTAGAGCATGAACACTAAAACAGATGTTCTGCAATTACTGATTTGTAGACAAACAAGAAAATGACAGATTATTTTATGATTTTTTTTCAATGCTTCTGATGTCAATAGCCTCTTTGGTACTACAGGTGGCTGTGACAAAGAATACAATCTACAATGTTCATAGCTTGTTCTTTTCTGCATAGAAGGACCAGAATTAAAGGGATACTTCACCCAAAAATTACAATTAGTCATCATCCCTCATAAATATGATATTCCAAGCCTGTCTGGAATTTGTGGAACACATAAGATGATGTTTTGAAAGTCAGTGGGATCCAAACAACCGGATCCAAACGAACTTCTCATAAAAAAATTCAACCTAAAACATTAATTTGTTCTTAACCTCGTTAAGTGTTTGACTCTCATAATCTGCAATTCTGAGAAAAAAAATATCAACAGATATATTTGTGAGATACATCAAAAGTTGAATCGGTGAATCAACTAAATTGGTGAATTACAATTTGTTCACGAAAACATGCTAAGAAAATCTGAATTTTTATTAACAAATATTTCACCAATAACAGTTTTACAGAACAAAGTGCTTTTTGGAACAACATCAGGGTGAGTAAATGACAGAATTTTTGTATGAACTCTCACTTTAAATGCACATCTAATTATTGTCCTCTATTATTACTAGTAAAGCTTTGCTTATGGACTTTTTAGGCCATTTTTTTATCAGCCTTGATTTGCTGTGCTCACCTGGATTGCAGTCTGTCAGCAGAGAGCAGATGGAAAGCAGGACCTTCGAGATGGTCAGAGCTGGGCTCCAGTTATCCTTCAGGATGTCCAGGCAGATCACACCCTGACTGTTGATGTTGCAGTGATAGATCCTCGTGCGGAACGTGACCTGCACAGGAGGAGGAAACCAAAACCATCACAAAACAACTCCATCTAAAAAGAGATGATGTTAGCTCACCAGTCCAGAACCACACTTTAATACTCTGGATGTGTTATAACAGGGCTTTCATTATAGACGGGGCTTTTGAGAGCTGGATGGCGGCTTTCACTCTCATTAACGGCTCTCTTAGAAACCAGGGCTGAATCCTGAAAGCTATCGATCCAGTGAGAAAAGAGAGGCAAGCAAGATTAACCCGACCTAGCTTCTCAACTGTGTGTCTGTAGCCCTTATCTAGAGTATTGACGACTTCTGGCCCTGGCTTACAGGACCAACGGGATGCCGCTGACTGCAGTGTTGTGAGAGGGACGAGTCTGCCGGATAAGGGTCAAGGGACAGACCGGGTCATGCATTAGTCTGCACCCTTAGCACATAAAGAGTGCTTTTTATTTGTTGACTGCATCTCACTCTGCCCCCTGCAGCAGCTACTAAGACGTCCGTCACATGATGCAGCATAAACCGAGTGACCAAAATAACCCGGCCTGCCTGGCACAATGCGGGTATTGTATGAACACGGTGGCCTTGGTGTCCGAAAACCAAGCCAGCATGACACGGGCAGCCTGTGTGAGCCTATCGGCCAATGCTGGGAAACCAAAACAAGATAGAGTTCATGACATATGAAGAGAGAAATACCTAGTGAGCTGACTATATAGCATGTGAAGGCATCAGAGTGACACTAGCAATGCAAAGACTGCTCCTAAAGATGGGAAGCTGGCTTTGTTTAGTCAAATGTAAGCTAACAATAAACAGAAATGCATTGCACATCTGAAAAATAAAATACTGATTGGATATGTATTATCCTTAAAGAATATCATAAAACAAAAATCACACTCTATAACATACAATATTTGCTGTTTTGGCCATCCCTTTGTCAAGCATTCCTGAGCCACATTTACACAGAAATATTAATCCAAGAATTTTCTCAAGTTAAGAGAAATGTTGAATGTAAACATAGTTAAGTATTTTTATATAAAAAAATATACAAGTATAATGTTTTACATAAAGCACAATATTTATTATTTAATGCAACACACACATACACTTAATAAATATTGAGAAATGTTCCTACTTTACCAAATATTGTACGGTATGTGCTGTGAATTTTTGGGTGAGTCTGAAGGTTAAAGGGGCTAAAATGTTCAACTTGGCCCAGAATTTTGGATGTAAATGTACAGAGGACAAATGTAATATTATATTATAAATAAATTAGAATTTAATATTAATATGTTTAACAATATTTGTAGCATATTTAATGCAACACAGACATGCACTTAATTAGCATAAAATATAATTGAATATTAATATATTTTAATAAATAAATATTTAAATACATTAATACAAATCTTTGTATAAATAAAATTATATATACCATTTAAAACAATAAAAAGTATATGGAAAGTTTTTTTCCTTAGCATTTTTTATAAGATTCACGTACAAACAATGACATTGCTAAAACAATCCCCGTTCACATGATTCCTCAAAAATGATAAACGTTGTATTATGCATGCCAGGCCAGTAGTTGGCAACGTCACCTTGTACAGAAACACTATGCAAACACGTAATATGAATGAGCATGACTTCATTTTCACAAATTCGTATTTTTGTAGATTACACCGAGACAATAACGGTATTGTTTACAAAAACTTGCTCTTTGAAATCCGTTTTCAAAAACTCCAACACATTATTGTCGTATTATTGTCAGGTTTTTGTTGAAAGCAATGTAATGTAAATGCCCCTTTAGTTCAGATTCAATGACATCAAGTGAACTTGTTGATAGTTGAATTAATTTGAATGTTAATCAAAGCCATAATCAGATCTTTACTGAATTATCATCCTTTGGCATCATTGGCTTAGTAACAAAGGCATCGGTGTAAGCAGCAGACAGCCAGGTAGGCTTTTAGCATTTACAGACAGAAAGAGACAAGACACAGACATAAAAGAGAAAGAGCTCTTTTTAAATGCACATTATGACTCAACCAAACTGCTCTGTAAACAAGCCAATGCATTAGAGCCTTTTACAGCTAAAGTTAATTGATACTTTTATTATTAGATAGACTTTAGGATCAAACGCCTGTCTCTGTGTCTTTTCCTCCCTGCTCCCAAACACAGACAGACTCATTCACAAAAGCACAGATTAGCGGACCACAAACCAAGCCGCACGGGCAACGACTTCACAGAGCACCGGCCCAAACGAACGTAGGCGAGATCGGCCCCCAAGTTGCCCTGCATTTCATCTGGTGACAAAAGAATGAGGGGGTGCGGGCCGCCGGCTCTTCCCGGCTTCCACCGCAGAGGATGAATTCTGTTTATAATTAGTGGATTAGAGCTTTGCAGTGGCTTGATCTGAACAAAGAGCCCCCCTCCATCCCATGAGCTTTATATAAACTTGTTGTTTACAGATGCCGCTGACGATCGAGATGAGGGCCAGACTGAGGTGGAGAGCCACTCCAAATTCCCAAACATGCTGAGGAAGGAGATTCGGATACTAATTAATCCGAAATGCCGTGGTTGACTCGTTCACCTCTATAGCTGGAGCCGTAGTAAACCAGCTTCCCTAAACCACATCTCTGCCTGTCGGCATCTCGCTAATTGCTTTACGCTGGAAATAGCCGGTGCTCGAAGGAGTACGTTCATTTAAGCAGCACACAAAACAGACAAACATAATCGTTCAGCTTCACATTATCCTTGAGGTATATTAACAGAGGTCAATACCGGTTCTGAATGATCCGTTTCAGAGTGTCCTTGGTAAAGCTAATACATCTTAATTAAAGGCCACTGCTCTTTGTGACCGACTAGAGACTAATAATAGCAAAACACATACACCGAAGCATTCAAGAGTCTACTTGAGAAAATGCTTCAATTTTGTATTTTACTATAATAGTTTAATAGCTTTTTTCCCCATTACAAAATACATATTTTCAGTGAAAAGCTTTGTTCTTCATATCTAGAAATTTTATGAAATCTACTATGTTTATTTGTCTCATATAATTATCACATTATTATTTTTAATTCAGCTTTTTACAACATGCATCAGAGCTTGCACTGTAAAAAAATATTTTTGATGTTGTAAATCAAATATTATGTTTTACAAGAAAATACTATTTCAATCTTTCTACTGTAAAAGTCCATGTTTAATTCAATGTGTTATTTGCCATTTTTCTGTTTCTTTAAGTGCACTTGCTAGCAATCGAAGTGAAAATTGTTTCAATGCCAACCTTTTTTTCCCTCAGTGTGGCTGGGAAAACATTTGAAGCATTGTGCCATATGGACACGAAACAAAAACCCCTTTAAATATCCAACAATAGTTGATGTAGAATTAAAAACAGTGGAATACATAGTAAATAAATGTAATCGTAAATGTAAATATAGGTTAGAAATGTCATGGGACTTTGATTCATGAACTTCTATTCTGAAGAACAGCATCAAATGGCTGATACAGCGGTTTTATGTTCTGCCCCGTATTCAAGAACAGCTTTGATGTATTGAGTCTGAAGTGCTTCCAAATATGTTCCAATGCATTTGATTTTGCATTTATATTGAGACCCCGTTGCGAAACGTAATGAGCTGCCTGTGCAGCTTCTGAAAGCACGATGATGCTGCCTTCTTCTGGCCAAGTTCTAAGACATTCATAAGTATTTCATGTATCATTCACTTATAAGCTGCTGTGTCTGTCAGAATTCTCCCTTAGAAGGCAGCAGCCTATATAGGGAGTAAAAAGCATGACTGGGTTTTGAAACAGAGCCTCAAGAGTTTAGTTCCAAACCTCCTCCTGGTACACTTGCCTGTAATTTTCAAGGCTTTGATTAGAGCTGTAAGTAACCAAAGTAGGAAGGCAGCTCTCTAGAAGCAGAATTAAGCATCCCCTTTTTAAAACCTCAAAAAGAATGAATAAAAAGGGAAGATGTTTTCCCATACTGTACCTTTGGTGGCTTGAAGGGGTAATCGGAAGAGAAGGTGATATCCAGAAAGAACACGCCTCCCTCATAGACTGAACCTGGAGGGCCCAGAATGGTGGATCTCCACTCATAGATGTTGTCGCCCTTGGGTCCCGCACTGAAAAAACACACATAAGCCAAGGTGATTGAGCATCTTACACCCAGACTGAAATACTGGCCAATATTTGCCCATAGTGAGAATACGAGCATTGGCTGATCGACAGAAGCATTGCATACCAACATCCAAACATATAATGAACAATTTGTGTTTTAATTATTGAGCAAACAATGTTTTAACAACATAAAATAAATACATAAAATGTTTGATTTGGTTTGATTTCAGCTTATGTATGTATATTTCTGCATAAAATGATAAAACAATAAAATATCAAAATAAATCAAATTAAATAAATTAAATCAGATTTTCATATTAAGTGTAATTAATTCTGTGCATTAACAATGCATAAAGTATATATATATGACAAAATATAACAGACTTTTGTCTTAATGCATGATGCCACAACACTTTTAAAGCAGCACTGAGGTGGCATGAATATATTTACACATGATCACGATCATAGGACACAATGTAAAACTTGCAATTTGATCTTTCTTGCTCACAGACAAAGAAACCACGGCATGCACTAATTAACAATGACAAATAAATACTCACTAATGTGGCAATGAGCAATATTAATAAAATAAAATAGCAGGATAAATAAATTAAATACAAAAAATACAAATAAAGTAACAGGTTATTGAACTTTAATTCTTTAATTTAATACATTTTAATTTTACTGACCGGTCAGAATAGGGATGTAACGATTACCGGTTTGATGATAAATCATGATAAAAGTCCAGACGGTTAGTATTACCGTTTCATATTTTAATTATCATTAAAACCGTATTCGATTAACGCGATTTGAACATCTCATGATAAATAAATACTGTCCAGCATAAAGCACAGTTTTCAGTAACAGTGTCGCGTGCGCACAGCAGCAGAGAAGTTTCGTTTTGAGTGAAAATAGAGCGGAAAAGATGGGAGGTTTTAAAAGAGTGCTGAGGGAATTATACAAATTAATATATGAATGAATTATATGTACCTCTGAAGAATCTGACTGTCTTCAGAAATGATTTGATGGCATTTTGTTTGTACCTCTGAAGAATCTGAAACACTGTCTTCAGAAATGTATTTACATTGTGCATGACTGAATTTACATTCTCTGCTGTCATTTTTGACCGGTTGATGAAAAACAAGATTATGTGGATTCTATACATTTAAACAATTCAGATAAGTTATCTAGATTTATGTATGGAGCAGATAAAATACATATAATCGTGTATTAATCAATTATCATTTTGACTTAACCCTTTTCTTTATTTAAAGGCTGACATTTGAGGGTTACCTTTTTATGAAACTTTTTCAAAGCTTTATTGAACATTTACATGATGTTTAAACATGCTATGAAACAGTTGTCATTTAAAATCTGAACATCATTGGTAATGTTATTGTTTTATTATGCACAGAAAGTCATTTTATTAGCTGTTAGTTGATTTTTTTAAAACTTTTTAGTCGGTTCTTTTTGAGCAGAGAACACCACCTGATCACTTTGTCAGTTTCATAGAGTGGATGTTTACACAGAGATCTACACTTCAAAAGTTTGTATTTTACATTCAACAGCAATAATATTACAATATAAAATAGTTTATTAGTGTAATGCAAAACTGAATTTTCAGCATCATTACTCCAGTCTTTAGTGTCACGTGATCCTTCAGAATTAATTACAGTATGCTTGTATTTCATATTACGGTAACAATATTTCACAATATTACTGTTTTACTTTATTTTTGATCAAATTAATGCAGCTTTTGTGTAAAAAACAATAAAATAAATAATTATTCATGAGCAATTAATTGTAAATATACAATCATTCGAAACTTGACCGGTAGTGAAAATGCATTAGAACTAACCTGAAATTGGATCAAATTGTGTTTTACATAAAGAGCAAGCTAAATATCTGCAACACAGGTCACAGAAGGACAGTCAGAGCAAAGATTGAGATAACAGGGACAAGCACACAAACATGGCTAATGGAGGAAAATAAGGGCAATGAAGGAAAAATAAAAGCCCACTCCTGTGATTCTGTGCAGGTGTAGAAGCGAGAGAGACCAGCCTCTAATGGAGGAGACAGGTGAATGTAGCAGACGCAGTCGTAAACAGGCACTTATCGTCGGCATCTATTGCTCAATTAGCATGTGATGAAACGCTCGTCTCTGCCAGCAAGTCACCAGCCTACACACTGGATAACCACTCGTGCTTTAGAGCGAGAGAGGACGGCTGTCAAACACAACTCGGCATAAAGTAGAGGGCCAGAAATAGGCAGGATTACAGCAAAGCGGAAAGATAATAGGAGCGGACGACGTAAAGAGTAATAGAACAATTCATTGCCGCCATGTAGCTTACTTAATTCTTTGAGCCTGATTAATTATCCGGGAGTATTGGACTAACTCTCGCCCAGCAGCGAGGATGGAAAAAAGCTTTGAATACAGTCGAGAGCAATAAGAGGTAACCTGTTACATAGATCATTTAACAGCACAACAGCATGCGGGGTTGTCTTTGGCCATCACTTATCGCCATAAAATCAACACATGACATTTAGAGAGGCTTTAGCTCACGTCAAAGTGAATCGTATAACCGTAGCTTACGAGGGGGAAAAATGAGGGAAATAGAAAAATCTTTTCCGAACATCAATCTGACAGGCCTTCAGCAGGGTGTTTTTAGCAAAGCAAGGTGAGCCAGTG
Organism: Ptychobarbus kaznakovi; assembly: GCA_027422405.1. Lineage (NCBI taxonomy): Eukaryota > Metazoa > Chordata > Actinopteri > Cypriniformes > Cyprinidae > Ptychobarbus > Ptychobarbus kaznakovi. The sequence goes on along the minus strand of CM049804.1, from coordinate 25,926,009 downwards.
TAATGCTTTGCCCCGGCACTGTCAGGGGTTCTCAGTATTACCGCAGAGCAATAATAATTTTTGTAATAATTTTAACAATGCCAGTCTTAAAAACATATTTTGTCAAAAAAAAATTAATAATTATAATAATAATATACACAGTTTAAAATATACACGTGTATATCATTTTCTTCAGCAAGGACACATCAAATTGATTGTAAAGATTTATGTTACAACAGATTTCCATTTAAAAATAAATGCTGTATTTTGAACTATTTACAAATAAAATAAACAAACAAAAAAATATTACAAAATATTAAGCAGCATGCGTTATGCATAAAAATGAAAATATATAAGAAATCTTTCTTAAGCAATATAAATTCTATATAAAATAAAAAAAAAAAAAAATCAGCTTAACAAAGGGAAAAAAAATCACTTTTAAAGTCATTTCACAATATTGCCCTCACCCTTATATAAAAATGTAAAATATATACAAGAAATCTTTCTTGAGAAATATAAATTTAAATGAGAAAATTCAGCTTAACCAAAGAAAAAAAAATGACACTTTTAAAGAAATATTAAAATAGAAAAATAGTTATTTTAAATTGCAATATATATATATATATATATATTTTTTATAAAAAATTAAAAATTGCAGACTTGGTGAGCAAAAGAGACTTGCAAAAAGAAAAAAATATATACTAAAGCTTTGAACGATAGCGCATCTATATATATCTTTATCAAATATTTTGTTGTAGTTGAAATAGTGAACCGATTAAATGAAGCATTGAAACAAACTTCTCAATATAAGAGACCATCATCAGTGGGCATTTTAAGGCACTTCCCAACACAGCCTCATACACAAGTGTAACATTTTGCATTTTGCTAATCTACAATATGCTAATTGCCTGACATGGATGGCAACCCAAATCTCGTGAAAATCTTTGGAAAAGACTGCTGTTGCTGCATCTGTCAATTCACTTGAATGTGTTTACAGGCTGATCGTGACCCCTTCAATACGGTGGATGCACAGACGCATCACAGTAATGAGCAGACGCTGCTAATGGCTCTATGTATTACCATCCATGCTAAAGTGTCTGCCTGCGCTCTTGTTGCTGGACTGAAGATGTGAAGCAATTATGTTGACGTTGAAGAGGCACTCGTAACAGATTTAGCAAACTCTTAACAGGAACATAACAGTGGCAAACGATTGAAAAAAGCCACTGTTAATAGCCCAACGAGTCCTCTAGACTCTAATGAATTCTTGGCAATCAAGTGGACAAGCGTGTTTGTTGAGACCAAGGCCGACACATGCTTCTCGGAAACACAATCACCTCCACATGGTTTCCAGCAAATACAAGAGATTCGTACTAGGACGGGAAAATAAAGGGATCAGATCTTCACAGAAATATTACAAAAAAAAACTCATGGATTACGTTCGCAATTCAGCAGAATATTCTGTCAGCCCCATTTTAGAGTGCTAAATATGTACGTGTTATAATGTATGTATATGTTATAATAATATATGAATGTTTATGTATATATTATTCATAACCGTATATAGTTGTTTAGTTATTAGCAGAAGCAGAACAACTACGCTGTAAGTACTGAACTCTTTAATAAACCTGCGCCGCAATGAAAAATACATGTCAACACATTTGTTGAAATAAACTATAGTAATCGGAGGACAAAAACAAAGTTAAAACTAAATATATTGTCATGGCTGTAAACATAATTAAAATAAAAGCAACAGATTAAGTTTGATACAAAAATCAATTAAAACATGAAACCAGAAAATAAAAAAAGTAAAAAAATGACAGAGTGAAAAATTACAAAAACTCATTTTAATATGAATGATTGAAATGAAAGGAAAGGAAAAAGTGCAACTCTATGGAGAGCCAAATGGGTGGTGATTTGAAAAAATATATAATAATAATAATATTATATACCACCCATTTGGCTCTCCATAGAGTTGCACTTTTTCCTTTCCTTTCATTTAATTCATTCATTCATAATTATGTATTTATTTATTCCCTAATGCTTTTGCATGCTTTTTTTTTTAAACCACATCCATTTATGGGCTCCCGTAGAATTGCACCCAGACCAGGATTTGATTGCTTTGACCTTTATATAATTTTTTTTCATATTCAAATCATATTCTATTTTGGGGCTCTGCACAATTCAATGTTGTGCTCTACATTTAAAATAATAATAATAAATTGAAACTAACTAGTCAATTTTGTTAACCCCAGCTTCTCAAATTCACTCTGGAAATTCCCCTATGCAACAGATGGTCTCATGTATGTGCAGGAGTTTCAGGGAAACCTAAAGCAGGTACGGGGAGGTCCGCCTACGATAATACCCACATTTATGATGCAATTACAACAAATACCCTGTGTCAATGTTATATAACTGGGAAAGTATGTTAGCAGTGAATTTCAGGAGGTAATCCTGCTGAAAATCAGGGGCGACCTCAATAATCCAGCGGCCCTATGTAGGCAGCTCTGCCACCGCTGCGACGGGCTCTGGGTTCGGGTATAGTGTAATCCAGCGCTCCCTCGAGGCGCTCTATAATCACCTCAAATGTGTTTGCAGTTCGCCCACTTCCTGTAGCACACATTTCTCTCTGCAGAGACTGCTTTAATGACCAAGCAAGGACTTGTTATCCTTTAACGCTTCAGAGCAAACTCCTACCATTTAACAAAACAAGCTTCCGTTCAAATTCTTACACTCTTTTGAAAGGTAAAAGCCTTTATGATATTAAGCTACCGCTGTGGCATCGAAGCCTGCCAGGTCTCCAGTCTATCGGCTTGTCTACGAAGAGCTCCGAGTGTAGCGGATTACACAGAGGATAGTCCTGAGAAGCTAATTAAGTTAACCCAAGCGTAAACATACACCATTTATCAATCTCCATCCATCATTTCAGATAACCCAGAAAGATGGTGAGGCCAAGCAAAGCACAAGAGAATGGAGTCACAACGCATGGTGGTTTTATATGAAATTATATCTAAAGTCTACCTGAGAAACCCTGTCTCTGTACACTATGAGAAACCACAGTTAAATGGTTCCTGTATTTAAGAAAATGTCCACACTTTATTTTAAGATCCAATTATCGCTATTAACAAACCATTAACCACAACTTTTGCCTCAATAAATTCCTAATTTGCTGCTTATTAATATAGTTAGTGAGGTTGTTAAGTTTAGGTACTGGGTAGGATTAGGGATGTAGAATATGCTCATGCAGAATATGTGCTTTATAAGTCCTAATAAACAGACCATATTTTAGTAATAGGCATACTTATAAACAACTAGTTAATAGTGAGAATTGGTCACTATACTAAAGTGTTACCAAATTTTTTTTACAAAAAAAAATAAATCTTGGTTTTTGGTCCCCAACTTTACAGGAAGAAGAAAAATGTACTACAAAGGGATTTAGCATTGAACTTAAGTATCTGAAAGTGTACTTGATGTAAAACGAGTGCTAAGAGTCAGAAACAGTAAGAATGTACATCCTATAAATACACCAAATCCTTAAGAGCTCACTGGAGATATATTCATCTTAACAGTAATATCAGCAATAGGGAAAATCTAATGTTTCTGTGCATGTGTGAACCGCTAAGCCACTGCACAAATCAATCAATCAATTTTACAGCAACAAAATCATCTTCACACTCATAAATTACCATATGATGCATTACAGATGGAAACAACCATTCAAATATATGCTCTTTACAGCAGGGCACAGTGGAATTATGTCAGCAATTAAAACAGATTATTAATAAAACCATACTCGCTTTACATGCCGTAATAAATCAGCTGCCGCTCAACATTACATTTCCCAGTGAAGACACACAGAAACATCAGGTAATATTCAGGTAATAATCAATGACCTGATGCTGATTTTAAAATTGGCCACAATTAATGCACTAACCTCTGGGGCTGGGCTTTATACTTTCTCTTTCAGCTATCAGCTATCATTCCTCCGCTCCTGCTGGCATACACAACTATAATCAACTGCCTGCCATTGTCCCACTCTGTTATTTATCTGACAACTGGAATAAAGTCATGGTCAGCCCTGTAATTATGATGACGCTATATGAATAACTATAATTTCAGATCTTAAAATGTCACATTCAGGTCAATTTATTACCATACAAAGAGCATAAGAGAAGAAAATCAGACAGAACAATGTCACTTGACAACATCGGTATGCTACGAGAACAGAGATAAAGAGAGAGAGAAAATATACAGTATCGGGAAACACCGTTTTACATCCAGTGTTCATCTATACATACGTCAACCTGGCAACATATGGATGGGCTTACCTCCTTTTTTAGGCGTTTGTTTGTGTCACAGCTACTTGCTATTACTAGTTAGAGGTAGGTAGTATTTGGGGGAGAGAATTTCTTATTCTAGGACAAAATTATTATTTTGATTAGATGTCCAACGATATTTTAGTTTACACCTACAAGTGCAAACTGAGCCATAATTCAAAAGATTAACTTAGAAATGTTTACTCTAGGATGCACTACCAAGTTTAGGGTCATTTTGTTTTTTTTTTTATACTTTTATTTTGCAAGGAAGCAATAGTTTGATCAAAAGTAAAACTAAAGACATTCATAATGTTACCAAAGATTTACATTTCAAATAAAGGCTGTTCTTTTAAATGTTCTATTCATCAAAGAATCCTAAATAAAAATGAGTGATAGTTTTCCCAAAAATACTAAGCAGCACAACGGTTTCATACATTGCATTAAATTGGAATATTAGAACGATTTCTGAAAGATCATGAGGCACAAAATTATGAAGTTTTTGAAGTTGTGAATAAAATAAAGTTATACAGTTATTATACTCATTTGAGTACAAGAAAGTATACTTGTATTTTTTACTTCAAAATTTTGTTTAATTCAATGCATTTTTTAATTGTTTGCAAAATTTACTAACAATTTCAGAACTAAATTGTTGATTTCAATACGTTTTAAAATGCATATTAAATTGTAATTTCTCAAAATATTACTGTTTTTTGAACAATTAGGCCCTAAATACAGCCCTGCTGAGCATAAGAATCTTCAAGAACACTTAAAAAAAACAATCTCGCAAACCACAAACTTCTGAATGATTGTTTAGAACTCCTCAACGCTAACTTACATGGACTGAAAGCCACAAAATGCCAATTTTGATTTCATGAGACCAAAATTTTCAATGACAAGCAATAACAATGAGGCCTTGTCCCAAATAATGTACTTGAAATGGACTTGCGGTCTTTGCTCACGAAGTCTACAAAACCGCAGTGTTTACCATTTGTCATGCTATGACTCAAAAGGCTTCTAACTGGCGTCCTCTTTGTGGACGTGATCTTTCTTTATGACCTCGTTTGCGCCCTGATGATCTATGGGGCATTACGTTAACAAAGTGTGGACAGCAGAGACTGAAGAACACAAGAGTTGCATTGGGCACAGAGCTTGACAACAACTTCAATGGTAAGTCAAGACTCAGGACTATACATATAAAATCCAAGAAAATACATTAGGAAGAGCATAGACATTGCTACATTTTCACCAACATTTTAATTTCACATCCTGTTCATATTCATGGTGTTATAAACACGATCCTCTTTGGAGGATAAGTGCTCGTTCATATGCTAATTCACTGCTGAGGAATAGTGTGGGATGTTTCTTAAAGCCTTTGCTTTCCTCTGGAGCTATATGAAGGGATAATGTTGAGGAACAAACTATAATTTAAGTCTTTATTTAAAAGACGTATTTTCTTTCATCGATCTCACTTGCCTTTGCATATATTCAGATTTGCCAGGTGAAGATGCATCGCACCAAGTATGGACATTAGTGAAGCCAAACCTCATTGGTTCTTGTGTGGCAAATCTGAATATGCATGAATGCAAATGAGACTTGCATAGAAGCCAGCTTCTGTCATGGAAAAAAAATTAAATTGCAACTTTTTCCTCATGATTCAGATTCCCCCCTGCAGTTCTCAATTTATATCTCCCAATTAAGACTTTTCCTCATAGTTCTGAGTTTACATCTCAAACTTTTTTCTTGCATATAATCTCAGAATTCCAAGTTATAAACATAATTGTGAGATATAAACTCGCAATTCTGATTAACATATATATTTTTTTAAATAAACATAATTGTGAGATATAAACTCGCAACTTTTTTTCTTCAATTATGAGAAATGATTAACATAAATGTAGAATTGTAAGATATTTATTGCGGAAACAAAGTCAGAATTGTAAACTCAATTTTGAGAAGAAAAGTAATGACCTAAACTCACAACTGAGATGAAAATTGGATGATGTAAACTCTTGTGAATTGTGAACTTGTTTATGTCTTGCAATTGACTTTTTCTTAGAATTGTGAGAAAAAAGTCTGAATCGCAAGATAAAATTCGTAATTACCTTTTTCATTTTGCGGCAGATACGGACTTCTATATAAATGCTATTCTGGAGGGCAAGATTATCAGTGATTAATGGTTTACATTTTGGTCTATGATTTCAGAAAGGCTGAAATATCTATTTTTTTCATCTTTTGTTTAGGGCTGGACACATCATTGAAGCATATTTTTCTCCTAGTGTATAGATTCGCCTCATTTCAACAAGACATGAATCTGACAGCATTAAAAATGTAACACCAGATCCTTCGATTCACACTGCACTGGAAAAACACCTTAAAGTAATACAATTATTCTGCTGTAGTAGAATGACAAATCTGACAAGAGCAGCTTAAAGATAAAAGATGGAGCTTATCTGAGAGATGCTTCCCAAAAGATGTGTAACACAATCACATAAACATATCACAAACATCCAACAACATCAAATATATGCGCAAACCACTCTCACACCCACACACACACACACACACACAATATCGCTCTGGTTCATTTATCAAGCGTGAGATCTTACTCTCAACACTATTCCTGCAGACATTGATTTAAAGCAGGTTATTGAAATGCAGCACTGTACTTGCTAAACTATTCAGTAGGAATTAATGAGATACCCTCGGCGTTTCACTAAGACCGAACACACACTGATGGTTATGCTGTAATCTAATCAGCTGTGAATGTAAGTAGCAATGCTTTTCAGAAGCGGTTGCAATCTTTCATTCAGACCATGACTGTGATTATATTCCCTCTTTATCGGCGTACTTTATTTACCGGTACACGCATTGTTTTACATCAACGAGCAAATGAAAAACTGCTCCAAGAAAATGAATGTAGGGAAAATAACTTAATGAACATAAATGGGGAAATAAATACATCAATACCGACTGATACGTTTTATAATTTGTCAGCTTTAGCGAGAGCAATCCAAGTACGAAGGTGGAGGAATAAACTCATTTTTTCTGAGACAGGAGTAACAATCATGTTAGTTACGTTCTTAAAACCCATACAGAATTTCTAAAAAGTATTTTTTTTAGATGTATTTTGTAAACATACATATATTTTAGATGTACATGTGTATATTTATTGTAGTACATCATAGTTATATACTAACTATAATTTAGTAATAGTAATTCAGCTAATTACTAATAGTAATTTGTAATTGTAATTGACACTAAAATAATATATATACACACACACACACTGAATTGTTTCCATTTGTTCATATATTTTGTTTATATATCATTAAGTTTACTTGTATACTTTATACATTAAATATACAATTACAAAATAAAACTAACATTGTGAAATGTGATTTTTCCTGATAGTACTATATACAAAACATAAAATCATCAGCAATTATCAGGCTTGTTGGTTGGCACCAATACCAATGTTGTGTGCCCTGGAATCCTTGCTATAGGTGGAGAAGGGCCTATTGATTTCAGCAGTCTTAAGTGCATTGATACAGGACCCCTGGACGAGCGCTGCCTCTCTCTGCTCAGCATGAAAAGCTACTATGGCAAAAATAAGCCCTGAGTCAATATGGCCTGTGTGTATAAATAAACCTGTGCTAAGACATCAGTAGGGGGAGCGTCAGCCCGCTGCATCTGCCTGTGATGATGATGATGTAGAGCAGATTGATGAAGGCTGACAGCTCAGATAAGCAGCGTGCTGGCTGGGTTGCCCTCTGCTACGTAGACAGACAGGAAGTGGATGAGTCAAGCTATGCCTCCTCCACTCAACGTACAGAGCAGACAATGTTATATAGGTTATAAGAAAGATGATTAGGGAGAAGCTGCAGCCCAGTGCCGTTTTAAAAAGTGAGGTGAAACTATTTTTAACTTATGCTGGATTTATTCATATTAGGGGGGTAAAAGTACACACATTCATACCAAAATTTGGTAGGGGTCTTTCAGTTGTACCGAAAGAATGCACAAAAAACATTTTAAAGAATGTTGGTAACCAAACAGTTGCTGGTAGCCATTGACCAAAAAATTAAAATAAATAAATAAAAATGACAGAACTATGGAAGTCAACGGCTACAAGCAACTGTTTGCTTACCAAATAACAACATTCTTCAAAATATCTTATTTTATGTTCCACAAAAGAAATAAACTCCTACACCTTGAGGGTGAGTATATAAAGACAATGTTCATTTTTGGGTGAACTATCCCTTTATTGGTGAAGTTCACTCAGCCAGATGTAAAGATTCCTCATGCTGGTTAAGATCTTAAGGGTGATTTGATGAAGTTGTTCTGTTTGAGCTGAACGCTGACAGTGATTCATTACACTGAGCGGGAGTTTGCTTTGCGTTGCTGATTGTGAGGTCTGGAAGCGCATGATGACAGGACTACAGACAGCACTTCAGAGACAGTGAGCAGCATAATAACACACTCAACAGCATCAAATTGTTTGATATTTATGGACTGGCAAGAATGGTTGTTTCTAAGATATTTTATAGAACAGTTAGGTACAGTACAATCAAAACACTTTAATGCAGGAAGTAAAACATGATTGAAAAAATTGTTTATTTATTTTCCACCTTATTAACTAAATGAACGCAAGGGATAATAATAATTAATATTTTTTATTTATATGCATCAATACCAGTAATTTGTAATATACATTTGACATTTATTTTTACTAAAAGTAGCCTAAACAATTAAATAATTTGTCCACCGTTTTATTTAATGGACCCTCATAATCTTTATTCAAAAATCGAGCCTATATCTCCCCCTACTCCTTGCAATGCATTATTATTATTTCCATTCAAAAAGTGGCTGTACTTGGATATACCACATAATACAGAAGAAAAAGGTGATCGCAAGTTACAGTCACACTGACTTCAACTTCACAGCCATATAAAAAGTGCATTCAAATCATTGCAATACTGATAATGCTGGTTAATTTAATATCGGAAACAAGTGCTGAATATAACAAATATTCAATATATCTACAAGTCCCAGCATGCAAAAGTCAAAAGCAGCAGTTATACATACCAGATAATTTAAGATGCTAAAGATTATGCACTTTCCTTCATATGAATTACAGCACCACAAATAATCACAGTGAAATATTAGTTTAGACAAAATAATAACAGCAATCATAATCAGTTCACACACATACATTAAAACATTCCTCAACCATTACCTTAAGTACACCAAACCCAAGTGTTAATCAGTTGAGTTAATGTTTTAAGCTGAGTATTATTATTGCTTTATTTTATGTGGGTTTTATAAAGCCAAAAAGGAGGATTTTCATTTCGAGGCATTACTCAAATATTTCTGAATAAAGACGTTTCCATTGTTAGGCTACAATGAGCGTAAAATGCAATTACTCAAATCGTGATTACTGCAGTTCTGTGCTTTATGGAGGAAAAACAAACCCATTGTGATGCATCCCCCAGCATGCAGGTCTGATTCTGGATAACATCTGTAATAAACACCCGAGACCCCTGAGCGGGAGGTGTATCACCTCTATTATGATGCACTTGCTACAGGAAGTGGTTTTCTACACCTTGCAATATTTACAGCAGCTTTTAAGCGCTAACCACATACAGTCCATGTCAGAGTCATGTTCAGAGCATACTACCACACAACTGTGAAAAACAGAGAGAAGAGAGAGAGATGACTGCAAATGGCCTACACGCATTAGCAATTATTGTAAAGTGATCTGTTAGCATGACCTTATGATGGGGTGGGCGGTATGACCACAGACTTATATTACAGGATCTCTCATTATAAAACCAATGTAATGGTATATCACAAGAATACAATTTTGAATTTTTCTCCAAAATTCAACTGAAAATTAGTTTTTAAAATAAAGTGCCTCTATTATGCCATTTCTAAGGTTGCTAATATTGTTTTATGAGTCTCCTAAAACCGGTTTACATGCAAGCAAGGATCAAAAAACACTTCAATCTATTTCTCAAAAAATTGATTTAATTTTACCTAATTTCTGAATGATTCATAAACGACTCGTGCGAAGCAGTTTAAAGGATCAGTCTCTCTAAACCCCTCCGTTCCGTGAGCCCTCACTGCTGTGATTGGTCAGATGGCACAGGCCTTTGTGATTGGTCTACCGCGTACAGCACATACAAGGAAATGCCCCTTGTCATAATGGAATGACAGCCCTGGAGACTTGTCAATACATAGATAAGATGGTATAGATTCATTGTACCTTGCTAATTCGAACCGGAGTCTGATGATGAAACGGTTGAAGTAGCTGATCGACAAGAGACTGATTCTCAATCACGACGAGCAGAACGTTTTTCTCAGTGGTAAGTGTCAAGTGTTAACAAGTTTGTGGTAATTATAAGATGTGATATCAAGTTGTTCGTGAAGTAGAATGCGGGCGAACATTATGCATTATGTGTTATTTCGTGATGTCCAGCCGTAACAGAATAAGATTTGAGTTCCCGACAACTCGTTTAGGCGATTGCGAACCAACTTTTTTTTTATATACAATAACTTAATTTATCGTGCGCTTTCGGCTTCACAACTTTGCAGATAGTTTATGCTCACATACAGCTACATGACAGACTGCATGAACAGTAAAATTCGAAAAGGCATAAAAGGGACACTTTAAATAATTATGTGCACATGACTATAATTGGATAAATAATGTAGTGAATTAAGCCAGGGGATGAAAACTTTTTGAATTTGAATAAAATCATACAGTCATTGTTGGAAAGGGTTCAAATACACAAAAATGCTGGAAAACCAAATAAATTGTGGGACCTAAAGGATTTTTCAGAAGAACAGCGGGCAGTTTAACTGTTCAGGACAAACAAGGGGCTCATGAGCAACTATCACCAAACAAAAAACACAGCTGTGGATCAATATGTAAACATATTTTATGTGAAATATCTTATTCAGGTCAGTACTAAATAAACAATAACATGCATTTTGTATGATCCCTTTTATTTTGGTAAAATAAATTAACATTATGCAGATTCTGCAAAGTGTATAAACTTTTTACTTCAACTGTATATAAACAGTGTAGCAAAAATCTCTAGCAGTTGACAGCATATCCCACTCAGCCCTCTTTTGTAACATGCAAAAGATCCACATGCTTCATGAGTGAGAACTTAATCCCATCTGTGGCAAGAAACCTTAGCGGGTTATGACACGGCAGGACCATGTGGTTTCCTGGGCTTACAGGACACGTCCTGCTCCAGCGGTGCGTTTAAAGGCAGCTTCACCCTTCTGAACACGTCAAGCCCACCGCCAGCCTAAGATCTTACAATCATGAAATCATCAGAGCACTAAACCAGCAGACTAAAAACAACCACGCTTCCATCCACCAAAGGAGAAGAGAGGAGAGAGAAGACAAAGAATTACCGGCATCATGCTTTGAGCTCCCTCAGCTGAGACTTGTTGCCATGGGATCTTATGAGATATCTGACGCCCATTAAGAGCCACTGAATTAACTTTGAGGTAAAATGGCACCGATGGAGCGGTGATTATTTCAGGAGCCTTTCTTATGTTGAAGAAAGATTGAATTAAGCTCATTTAGGCTAGAGGAAGCATAAGTATGTCAGGATGAGAGATCTGGACATCGGTAGGGCTGTGACGGTGGCAGATTTTTACCACCGCGGTGGTAATGGACCAAGTACTGCCAGTGGCGCGGCGTTGTGATGTGTGTGTGTGTGTGTGTATGTATATATATATATATATAATTCTGAAATGCAAAAATAAATAAATGAGGCTCAATCTATTAACAAACGTGCGTGTTTATTTTAGCACTTACGTCAGTGAACACTCAGCCTGCAAAACACTAATATAAATAATACAGTTAAATAGGAAAGTAGCCTTAAATAAGAAAGTTAAATACACCACAAGAGGCTTGAGCAGCCAGACATTTGACTACCAGAAGGTGAAGAATAAGTAAATCGCAGTTCCTTTTGTTTTTACACATCATTTAGAAATGGGTTTATCTGAAGAAGTTGATACCACAACCCCAGAGTTGCATGACCGAAACGCCTTCAAATGATGATTCAGTAGCGTTATATGACTGTCTGCACAGAAAACAGACATTAAATCAAGAACTTACAGTACTTCTCAAGAAATCTAGATTACTTGCTTTTAAGTGTCAAATATTGCATGCCACTTTGAGAAATTCACTGTGTAAATCTTCCTCAAAAGCGCACATTGTATTATCTTGGATAAAAACAACTTTGTTTTCATGCAAACTGATGTTCACAAACTCCCAAACTGCATGGGGTTGAAATACTAATTTAAAATCTCTGAGTTCTTCAAGTAAATATTGTACAATAATGGGGAATGGCTGATGAAGAAGTTTGGGAAAACTCTGCAACAGACAAGAGTAGTCATCCAATCAGATAAGAGCTTGCCAAATCAAGAAAACGCTTGCCACTTTTGAGAGAAATGTCCATTGGAAGGTCAGTAAAAGGACGCTGGGTGGCACAAGGAGATGAAGTGCAAGACAAGAATGAACTTGTAACAAAAGCAGATGATGTGTCATCCATTCGCCAGCCATTTTAAGATTATCGGCATCAACAATGTCCATAATTGCTTGGGAAGTGTTACTTTCCCATATGCAAAATATGAACACTGTCCATTTTCAAATATGTTTGGTGAATTAATTTCCTGTTCAATTAATTAATAGTTAAATTAATTTATATTAATTTCAACACTTTTGCTATTACACTAGGGTTGCAAAGAGGTGGACAAAAATCCTTTACAGGATTTTTTTTAATCTTTCAGATAATTTGAGAAATGTTTAGAAACTCACTAGACATTCAACAGCAAGCCTGCTTACTAGAGATCAGAAAAACCAAATCAGTGACATCCCTGACCGTTCACTGTTGAATGGAAAACAACGTTCTTAATGTTAACTGTAATTATTTAAAAGCTAACTGAAATAAGTTAAAGCTGAAACACTAAAATAACTAAAACTGAAATAAATAAAGCTAAATAGAACTATTAAAATAGAACTAATAAAAATTGAAAAGTGAAAAGCTAATTCCAACTATTAATAAATACTATAATAATATATAAAAAATGCTAAAATAACACCGATCTGAAAGAGCAACTTGGGCTTTCAACTAAACATCTCCTTTTATGATGCACTGATGAGAAAGGAATATTATAACATATGGGTGAGTAATTGATGACAGTTTTCATTTTTGCTGAACCGTTCCTTTAAAATCAGCTCAGAACAAACAAGCAAATGCTTTAAAATAATAAAGTAAAAAAACAGCTATGATCACTTCACCAGTAGATGAACATGTGCTAATGGCTCACTGACAGCATAGCGCACATATAGAAACCGGTCTGAATACCAGTGGCGTTTTAAAGGACATCTCCTTGACAGGCTACTTTGGGACCCTTGTGCAGTTCAAAGGGGAGAACTGCGATAATTCTTAATCGATCTGAGCTGACATGTTTTGAAGGCGATCCTCCCTTTGTGTGCGTGTTGGAAAGAGACGACGCTCGGCCTAAGGGCCTGCCTGCTTTTGTCCCAGCCGAGTAGAGCAGCAAGGCTCCCTCTAGGACCCAGGCTTTCTTTTGTCATACATACACACTTGGTGTAAATGGTGTGCTAGTCTGTGTGCCATTCAGTCAGGTGAGCAAAACTCTGAAGATAAAAACATTTACTTATTTGACAGGAGGATTCATTTTTTGAAGCTAAAGTAACAGTCCTTGATATTCAAATACAATTGAACGCTCCAACTCAAAAGCCTCGAGACTAAAAATACATTTAAATCTATTTGAAAAGCTTTTGAGCAAAAGTACAGAAATTATCCTTAAACAATAGTTCTCCCAAAAAATGGCAATTGTCATAATTTACTCCCCCTCACGTTGTTTCAAAACCTCTTTCTTTCATAAAACAAACCAATTTCACAACCTGCGAGAATAAAATAAATAGTGAAGCAAAGAACAGCCTCAATAAACCAAGTTGGTGTGAGTCCGTATCAAGAAATCTGATAAGAATTTGTCTAAATATTTGCTGCCTTTACATAAGGACGAGTTGGCAGACTTACTGCAGCTGTCTGAAATAGTTCTTACTAAACCCGAAACCGTTTTATGTCACAAGACAACATTAGAAACACACACACACACACACACACACACACACACACACACACACACACACACACACACACACACACACACACACACACACACACACACACACACACACACACACACACACACACACACACACACACACACACACACACACACACACACACACACACACACACACACACACACACACACACGTTTAAAAACCTCAGGATTTGTTTCTCCAGTGTAAGCAGGGGAAACCCGAACACCACAGGAAGATGAAAGGCGATTAATTTGAGAAATGGGGCGAAAGTTGATTTCTGGCACAGTGAATTTACACTACAAGTTCCAGTAATAAATCATATAATTTCTTTATTGTTATATTGCTCATTCATTTTACTCTGAACATTTATTAACAATAGCTTCTTATGCTACTCCTCATACACTTAAAGTACCTACAGTCAAGCTAACCTTCTGAAAAAGTAGTTAAACTACAAACCCTTTAAAAAGAAGCAAACAAAACTGAAAACTGAATAGCAGCACTTTGTTATAAAAATGGACCCACAGGGACTCTGTATGAACAAACGGATTCAATAAAATGAATCAAATTTCTCAACAGTATATACGAGGGAAAAGGAAAATATCAGAAGAGTGCAATTCATAATTCTTTCAACTCGCTATACTGTACAGCTCACTGTAGCAATGTGACAAAAGACGTACACTAACATTTAAAAGTTTGGGGATTTTTTTCAAAGTCAAGAGGGCATTAAAATGATCAAAAGTGACATTAAAGACATTTATAATATAACAACATTTTTCTATTTCAAATAAATGCTTTTGTTTAGAGCTTACTATTCATCAGGGGGAACAAAAAGAGTCACATTTCCACAAATAATATTAAGCACTGTTAACTGTTTTCAAAATAGATAATAAGAAATGTCTCTTGAGCAGCAAATCAACATATTAGAATGATTTCTGAAGGATTGTGTGACTGGAGTAATGATGCTGATAAATCAGCTTTAACATCACAAGAATAAATTACATTTTAACATATTAAAAGATTATTTTACATGGTAATATTTCACAATATTCCTGCTATTACTGTTTTTTTAAAGGGGTCGTATGACGATTCTAAAAATAACATTATTTTGTGTAGTTGGTGTAATGTTGGTGGAGTTTACGCAGTTTAAGGTTAAAAAAACACATTATTTTCCACATACCGTACATTATAGTTGCTCCTCTGTGCCCCGCCTTTTTGAAACGCATCGATTTTTACAAATACCTCAAGCGTGTGACAAATGGAGTCTAAAATCAATTACAAAACAACAATTGAAAAATATTTACTTAATTTATAATATTTATTTAACACTGAACATTTTTTAACATTCTATCAAACATTATACCATCAAAGCACAATTTAACTTAAAATTAATCTGCAATCTATTACAGAATTGA
Organism: Ptychobarbus kaznakovi; assembly: GCA_027422405.1. Lineage (NCBI taxonomy): Eukaryota > Metazoa > Chordata > Actinopteri > Cypriniformes > Cyprinidae > Ptychobarbus > Ptychobarbus kaznakovi. The sequence goes on along the minus strand of CM049804.1, from coordinate 25,910,143 downwards.
ACACTATGTGAGAATGTTATAATCGTATTAATATAGCTGTTGTAATTATTATTATTATTATTGTCTTACTTTTTATTTCATCTTACAGAACTACAGTAAAATTACAATACTAGCATTTATTATGTTGATGGAGCTTTTATTTTGGCAGACACCTCCAGGAAGACCTCAGTGCTTCTTTTTGTTGACAACAGCAGATTTATAAATGATTCTCATTAAGAATTTGGTAAGATGTTTGTCTCATGTTTCATATTGTCACATCCATGCCTTGTAAAATTTACAACACTAGTTCATGACCAATTCGTACGTATTTTACGAGGAGGCTATTTCGTACGAATTCATATAAGCTTACTAGTACGATTTTGTACTAGTGACGGTTAGGTTTAGGGGCGGGGTTAGGCCTAGGTCATTCGTACAAATTCATACGAATTGCGCAACTCGTAAAATACGTACGATTAAGCAAAAATTGTATGAATTTGTACGAGTGAGGTTGTACAAATTTGTACGAATTAGCCACCTCGTAAAATATGTACGAATTGGCGTGAGATCGGGCTGAAAAAATCCCCCCAAAAAATGGCTGAGCAACCGAAGAGTAACACTGTCAGCACAAATGTTCCTTGCACTTTGGACTTTGATCTCTGGTGCCGCGAGCTCGCAAAGCACTGTCAAAATAAATGCAATTTGTGCGTGTATTAGAAAACATAACATTCTGCAGTTAATTTACTAATTGTTGAAGGCCATTACGTGATTTCAATTATCATACAGTAACCTAGCAACATGCACCTCTTCCTCTTCTCATCGAAGACATGCGATGCAGTACTAAACAGTCTCGCGCTGTTGGTGCGTATTTCTAGCACAATTTTAAATGCTTCCACACTGCCGACGTGTTTGCTGCATTAGTGGTCCTCTCTATTTGATCACGTCATGTTATTGTTCAGTACAATTTATTCGGTCTTTTTCGCTTATTCGAAAAAATTGGTCTATTGGCTATTTTTGACCAAACAATTTCAGTTGCCGAACATTCGGCGCATCCCTATTATATATGCACAAACGGCTTGTAACACTCCAAAAACAAAAGAAAACTTAAAATTGCATTATATAACTCTTTTGAACAGTATACAGTAGCTTTAAAGCTACGCTATTTACTATACAAGTTATTCCCCCAAACTGCTCATTATTCATCATCTTTTATCCAAAACACCAGCCATTAAGGAAAATGAACTGTGCAGCTCTCAAGAATTTAGAAATCACTGAGCTTTGAGCGTTTTAAGTCTACACTCCAGATAATTGTGAAATCAGCTGAATAGGAGCTAATTTAATGTCACCACGGTGCAAATAACCCAGCAGCAGCCAGCAGCAGGCATCATAATACACGGCCCCAGAGAGCCCAAGCGTCATGGGGGCTATAGTGCAGCGGTAATGGCCTAACAAGGTTACATCTCCGTGGGAGACGCAGCAAATGGGGGGCTGGTTTGAGAGCAAACAACACAGAGGGACACTCTCGTATACCCACATATATGATTAAAGCAGCGTGATCAAGTATTTGTAACTTATAACTAATATACGAGATGCATATTCATTTTCAGCTCTCGAACAGGTTCACAAAACCCTCATGATAAAACACAACACGTCTTTACACATTCCAACAAATCTGTGAAACACAGCATGTGTGAACGCAACCATATTAACGGACGTGTAGGGTAGCGGAGTGGATGTAATGGCGCTGGAGAACAAGGCTACTGTGTGTGTGTGTGCGCGCGTGTGTGTTTGAAAGAAAAAGGCTCTGGTTATCACAGTCACAGTGTGAGGTGCTATGGGGTGGTTATCTAAAGACCAGGCCAAACGGTCGAGCCACGACATGACTCTCCTGTCTTATCAGCCGCGGGTGATGGAGCGATGGCCCTCATTGGTGTGGGGGTTGGGGAGGATCATGCACCATTAATAGGCAGGGCGGACAAAAGAATCCAAGAGACATGTCTGGTGTATTTACACATGTATACTTTGGACATCTAATGCTAGAACGGTGCTACATTTGCATTTCCAAAGAAAAAAAAGACAGGTCTGGCCAGGAACGTGCAAAACTACATCTTTAAAAAACAGCTAGTTGGTGGGTTGTATGACAGAATACTAAGGTAATTGGTTTTATGGAAACCTTGCACAATTAGCATGGTTTAAGGTTCAACTGACACAGATCTGAAGTGTTTTTATGGGTCATTAACAGAAGATGTTTTCATGCACTGAAAAAATTAAGCATTTTTGAACTGTTTTTTATGCTGATAAATGAGCTTTTCATGAACATTGACTCTCACAACTAACAATGCAATATTAAAAAATGATATCAATGTAATCATATTTAGAGCATGTTTTTCAAATTTTTGAACAATAAAAACAGCCTATCAGAATCCACTCATTTAAAGCATTTAAAGAATCAGATGACAAAACTGCACATGACAAAAACATTATCATGTATTAATGTGAATGCTAATATACTGTAGTTATTGTTACAGTTATCAATACTGGTGTGAACAGGCCTTAACAATAGCCTGATGCCCAAAAAATAAAAAAGGGACTATATAACAATCGTATATAAATGAAAATCAACAAAAGGGTACTACTATATTTGCACCTTGGGAAAGTAAACTAGTAATCCAAAACAATTAACAATAAGCTTGTGCCGTAAATCGTGAAACAAGCCGCTCAAGCAGTTTATCTTCCTCCATTATATTGATACTGTCAATATGTTCAGCAAATGATAAGAAGGTGCTCCAGACTCTTTTAAATGTGGCTTCTTTTCCCTTTAAGAATGTTGTATTTTCCATTGGAATGCATGAGGACATATCTTTATATATATATATATATATTTAAGACTATTTTAATTTGACACTGTGGAGAGCAGCTCAAAATTGCTTGTGATGTTTCTCATTTGTAAGTCACTTTGCATAAGAGCGTCTGCTAAATGAATGAATGCAAATGCTAAAAAACACATTGAGAAGTGATGCAAAGGCCCCCTGAATGCTTGCGGCTTTAGAGAGATGAATTTAAAAAGATGCACATTTTCATGTTATCCAGCATGCTATCAGCATGTTAATTAAATCAATCAAATAAGTAAATAAATAAAAATAAATAGTTCAAGCAGTAAAATTTTATTGGATTAGGTTATTAAAATAGATAAACAATATTCTTATTAATGGTTTCCACATTGTTTTGATGGATACCTATTTCTAGTCATTTGTGATTCCTGGATAAAGATTTGTTTAAGAGGGATAACAAAATAAGAGGGAAAAAAAAATTCACAACACAGAAATTTCCAAAAACATATCTAGGTCTGAAAGCACAAATTAGTTTTTGAAAGGTACTGCCATGGCCGTGGGAGCTCTGTGTACAGTAAATACAATCACTCATCTAATCTTTAAGATATTGCCTCATTTTTTAGGAAATCAGATGACTAGCTCAACATTTTGTTTTTCAACCATGGTGCATGATATTCCGTGCCCACTTTAACTTCAAGAAAATGAAGTACGTTCCCAGGAATCACGGCCTTCAAGCACTCTGATAAGTGATTATCACAGTGAGAGCAGAACAGAACAGCTTCAACAAAGAGCAGTCAAAGCACTAATACCCATCTGCAGAAATAAACAGACCAGCTTCCTCACGTAGTCTCAGAGACGGGGCACGGGATATCGCTGACTGACTATGGATGGATACGGCTCAGACCATTTCACCTCTTTGTGAGTGCTGACACAATAGGAGTAATGTCTGCAGTTCCAGTCAAAGGAAATGACTGCCCTACCATCCCCTTTATCAACACAAAAGACACATTACACAACACTGCCGACCACACTATTGCAACAAACAAGTTGAAAAAAACAATGTCGAATTCTTCACTATTCCAGACATTTTTTGAATATATAATACAGTGAGGAATGAGACATGGTTAGAAAACTATATTGCTAGAGTGCCTATTAGGAACATTTTTTATTTATGCAGATAAGGGTAAAATATGAGAGTATGCAGATAAGTATGCGGTAAAATCAGACAAGTAAAAATGGTACTATTCACTCTTATCGCTGTAGCATGTAATAGAATATGCATAATAAATGGGGTCTACTATATTATTAATTTATTTTATTTATTCAAGATTACAAAGAGACTTTCTAACTTTAAAATAACACATACCCATGATTCATTCAAAATAAGACCAGAAACGTGAATAAATAAATTAAACTGGATCAATTTTCATGTTGACTTCAGTATACTCCTTGAGCTTCTCGGTTCGGTTTCCTGTGAAAGACGGCTGTCTTGTGATGTCTGCAGGACATTCTCTGACACAACACCAATAGAAAAAAGCCCCACAGTGAATCTGACAGCTGGACCAGAGCCAGGGCATGATAAACGCCGTCACTGTCACAAGCCTGTAATAAATGTGAGCTTCACCGAGGGGAAAGAGAAGAGAGATGCAGGGAGAGAAAGAAAGCAGGTTAAAGAAGACCCCCTGAGAAAACGAGGCACTGCTGAAGGGCTACCTTTCAATTTAGACAAAGGGTTGCTGAGCATTGAATACATTTGCAGGATTTTTTTGGTGTACAAACTGCCTGCGGAGAGCCTGACCCGTGTGTAATAGCGCTGAGAGCATCATCAGCACAAACTACATGAGAACCCAGGCCATAATTGGCGACGTGATTGCTTTCTGTGATTCATGAGTATGCATCAGATCTCAATTACACAATCTTGCCAAGAGTCCTCTTTAAATATTTACTCAGAGCGTCTCAGCACGCAGGCCCTGGACTTGCATCGTGCGCCGTTTCCCTTCATTGTCCTTGCGCGTCTTTATTCAGCCATAATGAAGGGGAGTTACCGCGGCAGTCTGCTATAATAACCACAGTGATGATGGGATGTTGTGGCGTACAGGCTGCAAGGCTCTGAACCCTACATGTGTAATGAGTCTCTTCATTTGTCTAAACGCCGTAACTGTAGCACTCGTTTAGTTTAAACTGTGTTTCTGTGGGGTAGAGTACAGACAGATATACAAATAAAATTGCTTTCTACTGTCTAGTTTTTCAGTCCATAAATTTGATATCATTGCTTCAATATTTGCAGAGCAGAACAAAAAGACAGTGTGTGAAATCTACAGCAGTGGGCAGAATAAAAAAATCAATAACGAAAACAAGCCAAACAACACTTCCAGGTCAACAGATGGATCTATCTACAGCAGACTGCTAGGTTCTAATAATAATAATAATAAATACCTTATAGGTATGATACGGCCAAAACCATAACGCAAGTCATTTTACATTAAAGTGATGACAATATCAAGATAACGTATTTGCTGGAAATTTGAATTAATTCAAAATAAATTGTTTATATGTTAAATAAATATTATTTAATAATGTGCACGTTTTTTGATAATTGAGTGAATTAAATATATTTCCAGTACCGGTATACCGCGCATCCCTAATAGAATCTATTTGACATTTTTATTTACAATTTTAAAAAGCTGTTATTTTGAACTTTCTATTCTTTTTTTATAACAATGTATATATCTTTACTGTCACTTTTGATTATTTTAATGCATCCTTGTTGAATAAAAGTATGAATTAAAAAAAGATCTCATTAACTACAAACTTTTGAATGGTAGTGTGCATTGTGCATGAGTAAAAACATTTTTTACTAGTATTACAAAATAAACAGTACAAAGTCTGAAAATAGTTTTCGGTTTTCCCACAAAACTTAAAAAACACCAATGTTCCTGCCAGTATACCTGCGTAACTACCTGGTTCACACACTGGTGATACTGTGCTCCAATGATGCACGAGGTTTGGGTCAATCAATGAAAAGATTCCATTAATAAAGCAGAGTAAACAATAAAGATTAAACCAAACACAGTACACGCTTTATTAAATAGGAACAAAAAGAAACCCTGGATTTTCTGCCGCGGGTGTTTCAAACTGTTGCATCAGCACCGTGTTAAACACCTTCATCCAGGGCTGCTGACATGTTCAACAAGTCGAACACTGTGGCACTGTAACCGCGGGTCACGTAAACTCTACATCTAGTCTGAGAGACAGAAAAAACCCGCCACAACAGAGGCATGAAAGCTCAATTCTCAAATGAGAGAGCTTTGATAATGAGGGCCAATATAGCAAGCACTTTACTCTGATGAATTCTATCATCAGAAAAAAAAATCTCAGAAATTCCACTTTTAATGCTTTTATCGCTTCCAAGTTCAGAACATCTGAAACACACACGCACTAGATATGGTCGATCGATATACAATATTTAGCACATATATACATGATACAATTTTGTTGGTAATATAAAAATCTACCAACACTGTGATTTTACTGCACAGTTATATTATTGATTTGCTTATTGCTTTAAACCTCTGCAGCAAAATCGCATTGATTTAGTTCTTTTAAAGTTCTCAAATGGAATTTTGCATGCTTTGGAATACATGCCTTCATTATATATAACCACATTTACTGTGAAATAAATGAAATGCCATTCTACAGGATAAGAGATACAATTAATATGATCAATATTGATAATAGCATTGATTATGTTCTCTCATTTTACATGCTTTGGAATACATGCATTATTTATAAGCACATTTAATCTTTGAAATGAAATAAAATAAACAATATCATCTACAAAAAGGTTGAAAATATAATTATATTTGTATAACTATATTGCCTAGGCGTAACACACACACACACACACACACACACACACACACACACACACACACACACACACACACACACACACACACACACACACACACACACACACACACACACACACACACACACACACACACACACACACACACACACACACACACACACACACACACACACACAGGGATAACCAGCTCAACAGACATCCTATAACACACCAAGCAAGCTCATGTCAAAGCCTCTTACTTCCTCAAACATACTCTGGTTATATTAAGAGCCTTAGGGGAATTATTCACAACTCGTACGTGTTATATTCTACCAAATGTGACAATTCCAACCGTAAACCACGTCTGAAGTTACACAGCGGTCGTTGAGTATAAAAACAAATGCGCTTTTATCGGCAAGTTGCTTCGCTGGGAGTACAGCGCAAGATCATTTTTTCTTTCTTTTTGCAATGCTTCCTCTTTCTGCCTGTTCAGCATGGACGCAAGGCTTCGACTAGTACCCATCATTCATCTTTAGAGGCGATTTGAGTTTTACTGTTTATTTTTATGAAGACATGCAAATTCATGCCGGGAAGCAATCAGCCTCTCGCTCCACGGCATGAATTTTAATAGATTGCTTAAAAACTCAGAGTGCTCTCCACATCACAGTTAAAAAATCTGCTTCTTAGGAAGGATCTAGTTGTAAATCACAGCGACGGGCAAGTGGATGGACAGAGATTTGAGGGAAAATGCAGAAAGCCAAGCAGCACCTGAACACAGAAGCATTTGAATGTGTCTTTAAGTGAATCACCATAACCATTTTCCCCTTTAGTCATGCTGGAACACATCATTTCAAACACGTTAGCGTAACTGCGCCTGCCTAAACAGTTATTACAACAGCAGCATGAAACCAGTGACAAAAGCACAGTTTACACTATCAATCTCTGAAGGAGAGCTGACAGAAACACCAGCGCTGCCTGATAAAAAGAATATATCACCTAAAAGATTTGTCTCGAGACCCCTGCATACTGTGCAAATGAGTCGTGCTCAATCTAGCTGATTTTAATGTCTAAAGGGCTATAAAAGATGATTCCGAGTTTGTAATAGTCATATGCTAATGCATTTTTGGTGTCAGGCCATTCAAGATATAGATTATTTAGTTTCTTCATCAGAACAGATTTGGAGAAATTTAGCATTGCATTAATCGTTCATCAATGGATCCTCTGCAGTGAATGGGTGCCGTCAGAATGAGAGTCCAAACAGCTGATAAAAACATCACAATAATCCACACCACTCCAGTTCATCAATTACCATCTTGTGAAGTGAATTTCCATCAAGATGTTTTTAACTTCAAACTACTTCCTAGCTAAAATGCGAGTACTCTATCCATACTATTGTTTTTATCAGCTGTTAGCACACTCATTCTGACGGCACCTATTCACTGCAGAGGATCCACTGGTGAACAAGTGATATAATGCAACATTTCTTCAAATCTGTTTCAATGAAGCTGTTCATTGCTGAAATAATGCTGTTCCAAACTACATCTTGGATGGCCTGAGGGTGAGTACATTTTCAGCAAATTTTCATTTTTGGGTGAACTATTCCTTTAATCTTTTTTGGCACTTGACAGTAAGGCTGTGCAATTAATCGAATTCGATTAACATGCACATCTCGACAGTAAAGCTTCTTGATTGGCGGTAAATCTCCATCACCTGTTTTCAGATGGAGCGGCAGTTAACACACAGAGCCGTAGTTCACTGACAAGCTAGGACATATCGCGTTTGTAATCGCAGACGAATCGCCTTCGATTACGAACGCAATATTGCGTAGCTTGTCAGTGAACTACGGCTCTGTGTGTTAACTGCCGCTCCATCTGAAAACAGGTGATGGAGATTTACTGCTAATCAAGAAACCGGCTTTACTGTCGAGATGTGCATGTTAATCGAATTCGATTAATTGCACAGCCTTACTTGACAGCATCTGGTCAGTATAAACTTCACTGTACTGTGTAATATTCCCTCAGGAAAAAACAACAGCATACAGGTTTGGAATGGCATGAATTTTCATTTCATTCAAGTAATGAAGCCCAGACCTGCTGTAAGAAATAAACTCAGAGCCATATGAAAGCCCAGAGTCATATGCGATATGTTCCCACAGATACTATGTGATGTGGCACATTACCAACAAATTAGTATAATATGTCAGCCTCCAGGTAAACTGCGCTCAAGGGAAATGCTGTCTGAGAAAAGAGCCAGTGAGGGAGCTAATGATGAACGTTACGGGATAAACATCTCGGTGTGCTGAACTGTGTGGCTGCACAGATCAGACCATGAAAAGCCACCAAATCCCTGCATTGTCAATTACCATTATCAGCATCTCTGGCTGGCGGCTCCAAGCTGCTGAACTGATCTCACGGCTGGCAGAACGCACGCTGTGTTGTGCCCTCTCAAAAAAGCATGGCATTTTCATTTCTGAACATTTGCACTTAAGGAGCAGTTCACCCAGTAATTGAAAATGATCCAGTTGTTCCGTGGAACACAAAAGTGGAAGAATTCTGATCCTGGCTGCTATTTTTATTTCAATCACAACAAGAGACTCAAATTTTCAGTCACCATAAAATAACCATAAAAGTGGTCAGTAAGACTCACAATTTCACTATAGTTCAGTTTTTTCAAGCAATACAATAGTTTTGTGTCCTGTAAAAATATTTTTTGAAGATTACTACAGTATGTTTGACAAGAAAATACTACTTTAGTCTTTCCACTTTTTAATTCAATGCATTACTTGCTATTTTTTTTTTAAAGTGAAAACTTTTTACACCAATTTTTTTCTAGTCTGTAATGATGACACCAAAATTTAAGCGGTTATATTTCATACTTGTTAAGCTTCAATGGTAATTAAAATCTGCTATGCAAAGAACACAAATTACTTTTTTTAAACATCAAATCTAGGTTTAATAAAATAAACCACAGAATGAAACTGTCAAATTTCAGCAAATGTATTAAAAATATATGTCATGAATTGCATGCATCAACGCATTGCATTTACGCTTCATGTCACACTGCCTAAACTATGCTGAATATGAGCACACTGTCATCCGGTTCAGGTGCTAATATATGCAAAAACATAACATCATACAATGATACATTTTTGGATCCGCTGTGCTTTATCAGCCCTACTGTGTAGAGTCAGTAGTGCATGACCTGTCAACCGAGCTGAGACCAGTTGCTGGAGGAGTTTCTGACATAACGCTGGATCAAATGAACGTGCTGTATTCAATGCCTGCTTTTGGACATTGGACTTGCACTCGGCTTTATCTGATGTTGGGTAACTGAGACACTCTAGCACTCTCCTTGACTGTTAAATTAACAAAAAAGCAACAAGACCAAATGCATTTGCTGCACAGCAGGTATAATTTGTTTTAGGCTTCAGATTCCACCTAAATGCTACATTTACAGCCCCTCTGTTTGACAAACATTTGATTTAAATATAACACTTGGCAGCCTATGGGGTTTTTCAATGCCAAAAACTAGAGCAGCTGAAATACTAATCAAAATTTGGGGTCGGTGTGTTTTTTTTTTTTAGGTTTTTGAAAGACGTCTCTTAAGCTAGTTGTATTTATTTGATCAAAAGTACAGTAATATTGTGAAGTACTATAATAATTTAAACTAACCTTTCTTTTTATGTTGTATATATATATCTTAATACATTTTAAAATGCATTTTATTTATGTGATTGCAAAGCTGAACTCCAGTCATAACTCTTCTCATCAGTTACTCGTTACTCAGTCAGAAATAATTTGAATATAACAATTTGGCACTAAAGAAAGGTTTAATTTCTTGATCAATGTTGAAAACACTTGTGCTGCTTTTTTCAGGATTCTTTGACAAAAAGAACATTTAAAAGACTATTACAACAATCTTTCTTAATGTTACTAAAGATTTCTGTCACTTTTGATCAATTTAATACATTCTTATTAAATAAAATAATTAATTTCTTACTTGAACTGCAGACCTATTTCTGCCAAATGCTCAGTTGACAATTAATGCTGATAATCTCAAAGTAACCAGTATAATCACGATAACATCAGTCTAACACTAAAATATGATCCCAATAAATACAATCTCACACCACCTCAGATAAAGCCAATACATGACACAACGTCTATAACATCTAGTTTAAAATGCATAAATCAATAAGCATAAATCTAATAAAATGCATAAATCAATAAGCATAAATCTCTTCAAATATTGCAGAAAGCCAAAACACATATCCAACACAGAGTGTTAAGAATATTACCAACCAGAGGAGACTCTTCCTATCAAAATCCACCTAATGAAAGGCTTTAAAAAACACCAAGAAACTTTCAGAAAACTGCCATCCTTCAAAGCATAAAAAACACAAGAGCTACAGAGGGGATTTTAAAAGCTCCCTCGTCTTGTTCCGGCATCTCTAGGTCAGCTCATTAAAACAGATGGGGGTTCAGCAGTAAGTTCAGCATGAGGATGTGAAATCAAAGCCATATGCTTCAGAGCTGCATCTGCCATATTATTAAAAACACAACAGCGGCAAGACCACAGGAACATCAGCAACAATAATGCTCACTGCTTAGAGGGGAAAAAAAACACTATCCTTCCTAACTCTTTGAAGCCAAGGAGCAAAATGCCACATCCATCCTGCACAAGTCCATCAGTTTAAAACGAGTCTAAAAACTCCCAACAGTTGGTGCTAAAAGTCAAATCTTTCCCACAGCTATCCTATCTCAAAGCAGCCCATAAAGGAATAATATATGACGGCAGGCATGCTTAAATCACATACCTGCAGTTGGGTGGAGGATCCAGAGTGATTTCTGCAAGCTCTTTCTGGATTCTGCGAGGGAGAGAAGAGAGAAAGGGAGAGATAGTGAGAAATCTGTGAGAATTGCAAGCAGCCAGGGAATTACACTGCCCTCTACCTCTGCTACGTTTACTGCACGGCTGGCTCTCCCTTCAGCACAGCTAACATGGCTGCTTCCTCTTTGTTCTCGGAGGCATAACCCGAATCCCATAACAGGAAAACTTTGCCGTGCTCGTTTCTGAATTTCACTCCATCGCACACCGTTAATCTTCACCTCAGCTCAAAGCCCACTCCCCTTAGCACACACCCCGCCCCTCGTCGACGGGTTTAAGTCACTTTAAGCACAAAAGATTTTCCTTTAAAGCTTATATGTAAATGAGGCAGAGGGGGGGGGGGGGGGGTGTTCTCGGGCATATTTGACAAGAGCTTTAATGCACAGCTCTGGTGCTGTTACTAAAGCATTATCAACAGCGTGTAAAGAAGCCAATGGCAGGATTTTAGACATTTTCTAAGAATAACAGTTTGTTTTTTTGACACCCACATTGAGAAAGTCTATGGTGTTTTAATGAGCATTGATGCAGATTGATTGGTTACCGTTTTTTTCTTCTTTTTTTTTCAGTGCCAATGAAATTTGAGGGTAGAATCGCTGTATTTACTAGTCTCCACGAGGCAGAGGGATTCGATTTGCTTCTCTTATTCCTAAAAAAACTTTGCGTAGAAGTTCTGGGATGCCTCAAAAGAACTTAAAGTAAACATGGTGTGGTTCGTTGAAATTAAATATAAGCCGATCACACGGATTCTTTGCTCATGCAGATAAGTAATTATCTAAGCTTAGTGCTTTTATTCTCAAGTACGGAGCACAGATGCCAAAACTGTTAATTGGCACATTGTGAAAATGAACTTGAATGCATAAAAAGTGATAATAAAAAGCAGTTAAATGTGCAGGCAGGACTGAATAAAAAAATGACATTTAATCCTCAAAGACTAAACAGATAGATTTGTCAGCTTTACCTCTTCGCGCTGGTGGATAATTTGGCTGTTGTTTTGCTGGACAGTTTGGGGGATTTCTTCTGCTGTTGTGGAGGCGTGGGTTGTTTTCGTTCCTCTTGTTCTTCTGATTCTGGCACCGGAGGATCTCTCTGATCCGCATCGGAACTGCCGCTGCTGGTGCTGGGACTTTCATCATCTGACCGTTGTCTTTCACTGGACATTTTCCACCTTTGTAAAGGACAACAAGAGGTTCTGAAGCAGGGCTGACCGCGATCACAGGAGTCTCCTGGGGTTTAAGCAAATCTCAAATTTGCTCAGTGGAAACTTAAACCCTAACCTCAAGGCCGCCTGGAACTATAACCCTTACATTTCTAAATACAAACAGAAGCAATGAGGATACGCAAACACAAAGTGACATATCACAGAAACTTCATTTAGACTATTTATACAAGCAATAAGAATATCATTTCAAGCTTTTTAAAGATTTATTTCGGTTCCGATTTTCACCAATTTCAGTTGTAATATTACTTTTTTATTAGATGCACTAGAATCTATAATAAAGTGATCATTAGTCACAATGGCTCATTTGTGAGATTAAAGATGTTACTAGTGTAAGAACCTTGAATGCAGTGTAAGTCACTTTGGATAAAAGCATCCGCCAAATGCATAAATCTAAATTTACTAGCAACAATTGTCTCTAATAATTAGACCTTTATGGTACAGTGAAATAGATAGTTGTGACTATTTGAATAAACATGGGTATCTAATAAACAGGTACCAGAAAAACTGGAATAGGTGCTTGCAACAGCTAGAATGCTTAGTAGCTGGAAGTAAATAGCTAATATCTGAATCACAGATTCCCATAGAATTTAACTGTAAATATGTGCTTCTAGTTTATGGAATAGTCACGTGTCACTACATGAATGAATAAACACTAGCAAGTAGAATCTAATGAGGCTACTAGTCAGTGTTAGATTACTAACACTGGGAAATCAAATTAGTACCAGTAAACACAAAAAAATGGTATTTGTTCGTTTAAAGAAATAAACGCTAAATTGGTTTGCCAGGAAAGAAACGATCAAAATGAATCCACAGTATTTGGACTCTGAAAACACAAGCAAACGTACAGATGATCCGATCCAATTACATCAAACTGTTGTCATACTGAAGGACAAAACGTCCACGTTTCCACACGTAAAACCACACACACACCAACTCGATCCATTAGCGACTGAGCTGATAGTATGTGTAAATAGCGCAGCGACAACATTGTTGGAACCATTATGACGTTTCACGTGGATCCGCGATACATTGTATCAGTTTTGCGCTTAATGTTACAAGCTGCAGCGACCATCACACATTCACAAAACCCTCCTCCCCGAAAAGAGCCTTGAGTTTTTTCGCTTTCCATCTGCTGAATAGGTGCAAGTGGCTGAGCTTATGAGAGTAAGCGAGAAAAACACACGGCGGTTCCAGCAGAATCTGTCGCTGAGAAGGAGATTTCAAGAGCTGCAAAGGAAAGCAATAATTGCACCTATTCGCAGCATGTCCACCCCCTTCACTTTAGGAGAACGAGGCGATATCGCGAGCGGATTGCGAGGAAAATCGAGTCGTTTAACGCACGCCGGGGCGAAAAGATTCAGATTGGATCTTTTAAAATCCTTTGTAAGAGGTTTGTTATGGTAGCAGGCACTCCAGTATCAGCATGGTGTACCAACTGATGCGTGAAGTCAGTTTCGAGCTCCCCTCTCTTCAGACCTGAAAACACTAAGAAAGGACGATGTTACACCGTCTAATGTGGACTCTACGGGACCCTTAGAGCTTCTGTTTTACCTTAGACGCGGTCCTGTCCTGATCTGGGGTGCTTAGGAGTGTTAAAAATCCAGTTGAAATGGAGCCGGGAAGACGACGGGCTCCGGCCGAGCTGTGAACATTGGAGAGTAGGAAGGAGAGGAGGCGCTGCAGTTTTAGTCAGGGCCGACGGGTGGCGCTGTACAGCGCTTGGACAGAAGCGTCTACCGCCTCGGATGGTCCCACACAACAACACAACCAACGTGAAATTGTATCACCTCACGATATGCTCCACCTGAGCAGGATTTAAAAACCTGTCACCGTGCATGTGAAGAAGACATCTGCGGCGGCCGTCCTGTCACTTGTCGAGAGCGAGGGGAACGTTGTGGCGGCGGGAGGAAGTTTTGACATGTTGTTATTGTAAGGGCTCCATGGTGAGAGCAATCAGCTCACGGAAACTTTGAGCGTGGGTGAGAAGTTTGGCTGGAATTCCAGTGCAGGTGGGAGTCCCTGTACAGCACTGCATGGCTTTCTATTGTCTGCTACACTTCATTCCGCACCGCTGTATGACTCCTCAGGAGTCAAAAGTGTCTCTATTCTATTTGCTCTTTTACTTCTCTATAGTCCGTATTACTTTCTGCTCTATAGTATATTCTGCTTCTGCATGAGGTCGTTATATTGCCATTAGTATATACTGTTTTTAGTGTACTCTATGTTGTATGATATAGTATATGACTTTAACGTATAGCGCACTACTATAGTCGTTTTTACATTCTGCTTATAGTGTATATTGCATGGCTTCTAGATTAAAGTAAACCCTGCTTTATAATAATGCACGACTTAGTAGTACATATGCACTATATTGATAGTCAGTAAATTGTACCTCTATACTATAAGCTGTTTTACTTCTCAATACCATATTCTGCACAAATTCTAGATACTTTCTCTTTTGTGATACTACATGACTAATCTGTGGTCTTCTGCTTCACTTCTTTATTGACATTAGTGTATACTGTTATATGTTCTGTCTGTCATCTAATCTCTGTTGTGTTTGTTATATAATATATGATTGCCATTGAATTTCTGTATAATCATTCATTTATACTTCTCCAGATTATATGATTACTATAGTCTATATTACTTTCAGCTCAATAGAATTTACTTCATGACTTATAGTCTTTAGTAATTTGATTTATAATACCTAACTCTATAATACCTAGCATGACTTATGTGTAGTTTATGGTAGGCCAACATTTTGCTCTATAATGTATAGACCTTTCTCTAGTGAATAATATACTGCTTTATAATACAACACATTCTGTATGACCTTTCTTTGTAGTACATTGTTCTCTAAAGCATATACAGTTTTAGTTCACTACCTGTTTTAGGCCTCTATATTGTGCTGATTCTCATTTGGTCTGGATGGATTGAACATTATCTGGATATAACATAACCAAAAATTGTAATAGTATATAGTGCATGACCTCTCTATAGTTTATAGTATAGAGTTCTGTTTTCCCTCTATGTAATGAATACACTGTGAAGTGCATGCTTAGTTCAAGTGTAGCCATTGAGTTCATTCATAATTATATTTAATCTGTTTAGCTATATTTGAGACACTCCACTGTAGACAATAGCGTCTGTTTTTTTGTAATAAGTGTTTTGACATATTTAGGAACATTGCCCAATTATTTCCCTTTCTGGATTGTTAGTCATCCTTCCTCTGACAGCCTTTAAATATAGCTCTGAGGTTGCATGTGTATTTCTGTACAGTAAGGCCTTTCAGGTATCTCCAAAAGGCACCGTTTATTTTACATTACTGGTTACCACACAGATAGCTTTAGCAAGCTTTATTTTATTTAGTGTTCAGTCCAACTTTAAATGTGCACATGCTTAGGATAATTACTTTACTGAGTCACCTAACTGAACAGAATCAACTCTGAACTGATTTGAGCAGAATAATGACACTATTGTCTTTTTAGAGCTTGTTTAGAGGATAATTTGAGCGCCTCGTATCAGTTTGCATCATTGGTCTAGCACAATTTGTTCAATTATTAGACAAGTTCCATTCATCACTAAACAGTTCTACTGAAGACAGCAGTGTTGATATTATGGCTAGGTAAAAAATAAAACTTAAATATTCTTAAATCCTAATAATCAATTAGTGTAGCCCAGGGTTGTCAAACTCTGTTCCTGGAGGGCCACAGCCCTGCACAGTTTAGTTACAACCCTAATTAAGCACACCTGATCCAGCTAATCAAGTCATTAAGGGGCTGTTTACACCTGGTCACTTCATGCGTTTTTTTTCTGATTGGATAGCTATCAGATCCTTAAAAAGCCACAGGTGTAAATGCCCTTCGAAACGCATTTGAGACCGATATAAATCTGATCGCTCAAACCACTTCTATTCCAGACGAAACTAGACAAGTGTAAATGCATCTGGTTATTGAAACCACATATGATAATTTTACTCCTGCCAAAGTATAAAAATAATAAACGTGTGAGAGTGTTTTAGGCTATATGGCATGTTATAGTCAGATATGACAGCGCTAATCCATTTTAAATTTGTCCACGACTGAGGTGAGACCCTTGAGCAAGGCACCGAACCCCCAACTGCTCCCCGGGCGCCGCAATGTCGGCTGCCCACTGCTCCACTTGGATGGGTTAAATGCAGAGAACACATTTCACTCCTCATTATACTCTGTATAATTGTGTATGTGACAAATAAAGCTCATATGAGCTTAATTTGTATTGTATTTTGTATTCAAGCTGTTTAAAACCACAAGAAGAAGGAACGAAACAAAACTCAATTATTTGCGCACACACCCGAAGCGCGCACAAGCATAGAGACGTGTTTCAGACAATGCGGCATAATGATTTGATTCCTCTTTCATGTATCCCTGGCCTGCGTTTAAGATGCATATGCATGGGGGTTTGAGGTTATGTCGCAATACTGGAAATATTATTTTTTTTTAAATCCATGAAGGCTATCATGGATATCACACAAGCAACGTGCAAACTTCTGCTTACTATACAGAAAGTGAAAGTAAAAAAAAACCTGACAGAGTTTCCTAATGCTGCATTAACAGGACATATTCTCTCAGAGACGACGAGACAAATCTACTTCAACATGTGCTAATAGCAGTACAAATGAATAGACCTGTTTTAAAGATGCCATCCACAAAAAAACTTTGAGTATAATTTAATTGTTTGTATACAAATAGGCTAATTTTAGCCTTCAATATTACAAAATAATCACAAGTTTGTGACTCGAAATCGAAACAAATCGTGAAATTTGTGTCAGTACCCAGCCATTAGTTATTCATCTTGAGTCAGTTCAGTGTTGATTTGTTTCAGTTAAATAAGTGTCCATCTTTCAAAATTAATAAACAAATTCAATTTAGCTATAAGCAGCTCTTGTGTCATTATGTAGCTCAATTCAGTTCATATTTTGTTGTCATCTCATAGTTTAAGGACCATCAAATCGATGATATTTTTATGTGTCTCCAACAAAGCAAATCAAAAGGGTGACAGCGGCAAAGAACCCAGGTGACAGAAATGGAAACAATTTATATTGCTTTGATATTTGGCTATCATAGCCATTCAGACA
Source organism: Ptychobarbus kaznakovi (assembly GCA_027422405.1). Lineage (NCBI taxonomy): Eukaryota > Metazoa > Chordata > Actinopteri > Cypriniformes > Cyprinidae > Ptychobarbus > Ptychobarbus kaznakovi. The sequence goes on along the minus strand of CM049804.1, from coordinate 25,892,258 downwards.
GGTGCGTTCAGTGTGACTTCAAGTGTCCAAATACTTTTTGAGAGCTCATATCTTTGAGATCTTTCAAACTCTATTGTTCTTTGTCAGTGGACTGAGATGTTAATCTCTGTATCATTTGTATGGCTCATACCAGCTCGGTTTCAGTTTCGCCTGCTTTGAAATGTTAGATTAGAGAACACTTTTGAAGCAAATGATGTCACGCTCCACTAAACTAGATCGCTGTGATGAGAGCAACACTGTTTCCCGTCTGCTACAGGGCCGTCACTCTAAGCACATTCTAAGTGATAATCTCCAGGTGAGATTGGAGCAGGGCAGGTTTAGGAGGCTGTATTCATTTTCCAGCGTTTCGGCAGTGTGATGTGTGCGGGTGTCTCACTTCTTGTGCTTATCATGTGTGACAGCGCATTGACAGCAGGGGGAAGGAAAAGAAAACAGAACCGTGTGGGTTTGTGCTTACCACTGGATGTCAAAAAAAATGACATACGGGAGCTCAGAGTGAAATACAAAAGCCATGATATGAATCAAATATAAGTGGAGAGATAAAGCACTTTAGTAGGCTTGTGAGGACAGTAATGTTGATATTAAGAAACAGAGTAGAATTGACTCGTATCTAAACAGAAATTATGGCCTTAGACAGTCTGTTCAAAAGAAAAAGTTGCATGGTGCTGGAAACCCGTATGATTTTCTGTCTTGTGTAGAACAGAAAATGACTTTGCAGAATGTCCAAGCTGCTGTTTTCTATATGAAGGTGTATGGGGACAAGGGACTTTGGATTGTAATTGATGACAGAATTTACATTAAAAATCCCCTTAATGGGACTCTTGTCTCTAAAGGGTTTGTGGCGTGAGAAGTCAAATGTGATGTTTTGAAATATAAGAGGTCTTTGTATCATTAAAACATCCTGTCAATTTCATAGCTTAAATGTCCTATTTTATTCCTATGTTATTTACCAAGCACCAAAAATGATACAATTGGATATTGTGGAATCTGTGATGTCACACATGGAAAATGTATTTGTATATCAATACTTCTAGAGCAAGACGACATTGACGAATAATTTTACAGCATTGCATCATAGGCCCCGCCCACTGACGTTTAATCACTTAATGGCTGACCAGATGCGAGCATCACTATAAAAGCAGATAGAACCCGTTATAATCACTGATGCTATATACACTGTATACAGATGTTTGATTAATTTCAGATGTACTCTCAACGCGCTTGAGCTACTCCCAACAACAGGAAAAATGGAAGAGTTAGTTTTGACATGTCCGATTTAAACCGCATATTTGTGTCTGTACAGCTTTCAGAAATGAGTGGATAGTTTATTTTGAATGGTGTCCCGGATTGCATCAGAGGATTGTTGTAGTTATTTTTTTTTCAGAAAATTTGACTGAAGATTATTTCGTAAACAAGGCACAGTGTATTGAGAGTTCGCAAAAAAAAATGTTTGTTGAAAGATAAAGCAACTGTATTGGATCCGAAAGCAGCTGCAATGTGTTCTTTTTTTCCATGCATTTGCATGAGCCAATCACAACAGTGGCCATTTACACCTCCTAAAATTGTTCATTTTGGCCAGTTTGAGTGTTGAAAAAGATACTTTTTGCGAATATGACTATGTTCGTGTTATCCATGTTATGATGACCCCTTTAAAGTCAGCATAAAATGCTGTTTGCAACCCATTTTACTTCCATTCTTCAACACATTTCAGTGTGAAGCAAGAAAAAAAGTAGAATGTTTCCTGATTTTATCCATTGTGAATTGATTAAACTATGAAGAGTATGCACAACTGATGAAATATGGACAGTAAGTCTCAGAATGTGCATTTGGAAAGTAAAAAGGGTAAATTTTGATATCATGTTGACTTTAAATACAAGAATTATGATCATTTTATTTCCCTTTCTCTTTGAATTTATAGCATAAGATGGCCTATAAATGCCATGTTGCATAGAGAAGCTGTTTCTGATTGAATATGCTTGTGTGTGCTTAAAAATGCACGGAATGACATATACAGGAAGAAGAGAGCATTGGGACAGACAATAATAGTGCCTATAACAAGGGAGCTGTTATTGCGCTTGCCAAGAAAAATACACTTTTTGTTGGTCTATAACAATGAATGATACTGCATTTTGGAAACTAAAAATCCACGTGGGGTTGTGGTTGACCTATAATATGCAACAAATTGTCTGCTACTCAAAGCCGTTTAAAACCCGATTTGATGAAAAAAGAGCCTAACATTATGTTCAAAATAATCAAGTTTACTTTACCCAGAGCGTTGCTGATAAACATACAACACCGCCTCCACTAAAATCCACATTTTGTGCCTTAAAGGTTAAACAAGAGTACATTTTGTAATTGCTTTAACCCAAAATGATTGTGCACTTGAATATTAATGAGCTCCTAATTAGGCTGTCAGCATACAGAGGCAGAAAAGAGCATTAATATTTAATAGCACAGCTGGTTGTTGTTCCTATTGCAGTGAAGTTTTACTGATTCATGACAGCACTTTATAAAAAAAGAGCACTGCTTTTAAAAGTCAACTTTGCTTTATACCATGTGCGTTTTGGCTGACACCGTAGATGAGATGTTTGTGCATATTCACCAGTGTTGGAGGAGATCCTCTATAACTAATTCAATTAGAATTGTTTAAAAAACAATTTCTTGCTGCAACAGGGCGTTTTGCTCCAACTGCTTTTGTATGCAGATACTAAGAGAGCAGCTGTGTGCAATCTGTTCTGCTTTTCCTGACCTCACAGGTTCAGCGGTGGGCCGCTTTCTGTACATACGTTGCTGTAGATGCGCTGAAGTGTGACGCTGAGGACTTGCTCAAGTGTGAGAGACCAGTCACTGAGGCTTCTCACGGAGACCACGCTTGAATAGGAGCTTGTGTAAACTTATGAACGCATGTCAGAGGGAGGAACAGCACACCAAGCTCTACATTTGTGACACAATACTGAGCGTATTGATACTGGCCCGGAGCCTCGGAATGTTTGAAATGGAATGCTAGCTTACTAGTGCTAGGAATACTGCAATGTATATGCAATATATACCAATGTTCCCAAACCTTTTTTTGCCTTATCTATCCCCATCAGTAAGGTTTCAGGTACCCCTTTAAACAAAAATGCATTATTTTATATTTGACTGTAATTTTGGAGCTTTTAAGCAAAAAAAAAAAAAGACTATAATACACGTTTGCCATGATTTACAGAAGACTCCCACTAAAATGTGATTGTTTAACTGTTCATATACCAAAAAAAAGTGTCAGGCATATTTAACACAAGAATCATTAGATGACATTAAAGGACTCAAAGTGAAGCCCCCAAAAACTCATTAAATCTACCATCGTAATTTTAAATCACTATCCTTCAAACCACTAGGTAATACCTGCCTGGCAGCACATTTTTAATCATCTAAAATAATATAACATTTAGAATGATATGATCACTTTTTCTTTTATATATTTTAGAATAAGTCAGAATAAGTATGTTGATTCATTTTTATATAAATCCGTTACACTGAATGACGATGAAACGTTATTTCATTCATATTTTGACAGCAACATTAAAGTAGACACTTTATTTGCATTTAATGTGCTTTCTGTGCATATAAAATGTACATTTTGCAAATTTAATTTGATGTGGACACTAAAATGGGATGTCTTTGACATATATTTATTTTCAATATAAAATAATATGATTGTTTGTGTTTAAATAATACTTTTCACAGATTATTATATATTTGTTATTCATTATAAATATAAAGATAAAGAAAAAAAGTGCAGCTTTAGAGAGCACAGTTGCACTTATAGGATACAGTTGCAGTTAGTAATGTTGAGTGTTTGCATGGAACACCCTTATTTGGAGATGCTGTGGGTGTGTATTATGCAAATTAATAACCACAGACACACCTTCCTATATTTAGAATAATAAGCAATAACAGCTAAGCTTCCTTGTCAGCAAATTATTTCCCATTATACTTTTAGTTTCCTCATTTGGTGGAAAGCAGTTGCAGCACCTGGCTCTGAAAACCTAGTATTTGTGAAAGTATTTATATTTTGACATCACAGCAAGTCAGATAGCATTTGTACCCAGCATGCACCTGGTGCTGATCGTTATGCGTACAACTTGCTAATCTCAAACAAGCCTATTGTGTCAGCCTTATAAATAAAGCATTCATGAGTGTGTTATTATTTCTTTAGACAAAATCAGATGATCCCTGTCTAGTGTTCTAATAACAGCCATATTTCTGATCTTTTTGATGCTGACGCACACTCACTGCTATTGTAAAGAGGATTGGTTGTACTAAAAGTGAAAAAAATTGTTATCTACGGGCAGAAAGGAAACCGATAACTGGTCCTTATTATATTGTCTTCTCTTTGTTCTGTCTGTTCAAATTGTGCCAGACTGTGTGTGTGTGTGTGTGTGTGTGTTTGTGTTGTGCAAATTTGCATGGAAGTATGCCAAACACTTGCAGCAGAGATAAGGTCCCATTGATTGATGGGATTCCAGTGAATGCTGCCCTGTAAGCAGTGGAAACTCTGGAGTCTCTGTTCTCAGCAGAAAAACCACAGTGCTTCATCTGTTGGAAGCCACTGTTTTGATGTTTGTGTTTTCATTCAGCAGTCAATGAGACATTTGCATGAGGAGCCACTAGGATGGGAATTTTGGTCACTTTGTTTATTCAAGTGCTCCGATAATCAAGCAAGGTCTATGGAGTGGGGTGGTAGCACACATCAGCTCTATTTTTAAGTGTTGGTGAATGTGCATAAGTGTCAGATGGATATTTTTAACCATTGCAATGCATCTCTTGTGCTATAATCTTTTTTTGTAAGATGGTGTGTCATTACTTTTTTTTTTTAAATAAACACATCTTGAGACCTCTGCAAAATATCAAATGTGTCAAGGTTTGTCTGGTTAGGATGAACCCGTTAGCACCTGCTGGATGAAAAGGCCAGTTTCTCCATTGACAGCCATTCAAAAATAGCTGTTTTTTATTTTATTTAGTAAGTGTTTTACCAGTAACAGCTCCATTTTGCTTGGCTCTTCAAAGTGTGAAATGGACTTGTATGTTTTTCCTTGTCTGCTCTCTTTGACATTACTCCGGATAGTTGCTAGTAAAAGCTCTGACTTTTTGCACAGTGTTATTTTAGTATTACTTATAGTCTTTATTTTAAATTTTCAGTTTTCATTTAAGTTTTAGTTAAAGTTTTTGTAATTTTGTTATTCTTTTGCATTCTTTTTACATTTATTTATTGTTTTGGTAATTTTAGTACTTAAACATTTATTTCAGTTAGTTTTCAAGACAATGTTTCTAATTTTCATTAAAATTGCTTGTAATTTTAAGTGTCATTTCAGTTTTAGAGAACTATTTTTAGCATTTTTTTGTTTATAATATTAGTTAATAATATTAACAACACTGGGCCGTTGTCATCATGACATTCAACTTTGTTTGTGACGTCATTGTATTGCATGGCTGCTTCTAAACTGAATTGAAAGTCACTGCATAACGTTGATTTAATTTGCCATCAGACAAATCGGAGTTCATGGTAAACCACAAAATTAAATATAGAAAGCAGGTTATGTGACATACCCAGGTATGTTTAAGGATAAGTAAGCGGATAACCTCAACTTTCGGTTCCAAAAACAGAGGTAACTTTCAGGGTATGTAAGTATAGTAACTTGCTCTCTGAAGATAACCTGCTCCGGAGTAGGTTCTGTTTCAGGGTTAGCTTACTTCAGTGCTATCAGCGCGTATCAGCTGTGCGTGACTGACTAACGAGACCCCAGTGGGCGTGACAGATAGTGCACAATATTATTACAATAAGTTATATATATATATTAGATAGATAGATAGATGATATGTAAATTATAAATTACTAAGTCAAATATAAGGTAATCGTATAATATGGTTATTATATTTATTTTATTTGCATAATAGTTATTTACGTAAATTATAAAACACTTTTATGACAAGGTAATGTTTATTTTATTTATATGTTTGTTATATTTTGTTATTATCTCACACTTAATAGATCTTCATTTTCTATAATGCATTTCTATAATAAAAATATCTGATATGACTTATATAACTAGCATCAAACATACAATAGAATTCTTATTTTCAAGGATTAAAGATTAAACGTATAATAAGAAAAATGATTGCACAACCACCCATTAGGTGGCGATATGCAGTGTGCAAATGGCCTTTGAACAGAAGAAGAAGAAAGAAGCAGTATTGCGCACTTTTTGTTAGTGTCCGTTTCCATAGTGACTTGTCAATTCATCGCTCTATTGAGAATGTCTTGCGTGTTAACCAGGAACATACTCTGGTTGAATGAACTTACTCCTGGACTCGTTTTTGGAACCAACATACCTCGAGTAAGCAAGGTTTGGGTTGATCAACTGAGAGTTCGGGGTTTAGCAGATGGTAAGTTAACCCTGCTTTCTGGAACACCCCCCTGTCCAGTTCAGGCCCAAAACCAGCAACACTTGTAGAATGGAGAAATAAAAGAATCCACGCATCTTGTTGGTTATGTGAAGTTGCACCAGAACAACAGCAATACTTCTGTAAAATTAATTGGTGTGAAACAATTTGAAGTTGTAAAACACTCAAGTTGCTCAATTATTATGTTAGTATCATGCTGACTGAGTACTCTTAATTTTATAATAATAAGTATTATTAATTCCAATCTGCTATGTGAAACTCTCAGGATAGAATCCTACTGTGTCAGTCATTGGTGATATTCAAAGGTTGGAAAATGGTTTTCAGTGATGGAGTGGAAACCTGATCTTGTGGGTGCCGTCCAGGAGTGTTTTATAGTCTTTTATTTGCCTCTGGCATGATGCTTTAACATGCCGCTGAATTCAAATCATCAACCCCCCCCTCCTGTTCCTCGCTCTTTTCTGCATCTCCACCGGGTCCATTGTCCTCTGACAGCACAATTGCTACGCTGCCACCGGCTGTGTGTTCAAATGGAAATAGCCTGAATTAATATTGTTACTTATGAGTGCTGAAGAATTCCACACCTTTCCTGCCTGACAAACAGCAATATACTCACTCCATAGTGCAACAGATGTGCTGTAGAATATATTACTATCTGTAGCATTGTAGGTTAGAATTTGCTCATATGTTTGACTATGACTCTCTAGATGTCCAGAAACATATTCTATACAACTATGTGAATGCTCATTTGCATCCTTGATCACTATAAAATGAGTAGGGTTAGGCATAGTAGAGATACTGTTACTAGATTGAAGGTGAAAAGTCATAAATATGTTATACATGCACTACAAGTTTGGGGTCAGTATTTTTTATTTATTTTTTTTTTTTTTTGAAAGTATTTACGCTCACCAAGGCTGTATTTATTTCATAAAGTAAAATAGTAATAAAATACAGTAATAGAGTAAAATCAGTATATTTTAACATTTTTAAGTTTTAAAAGTAAAAAAAAAAGTATATTTTAGAGTTTCCAGCATCATTGCGCCAGTCTTCAGTGTCACATGATTCTTTAGAAAACATTCTAATATGCTAATTTGCTGCTCACAATTTTTTTCTCTCTCTCATTTATTATCAATGATGAAAACAGTTGTGCTGCTTAATGTATTTCTGGAATGCTTTTGTTTCTAGGATTCTTTGAAAGTCCAAAATATTTGCACTCCATACTTGCATTTTAGCTACAAGCGAACAACTCTTCAGCCAACTATTGAGCAGGCCATCTTTACAATGCAAAAGAAAACCGCATCTGAAAAGGTGCATTTACACATTTCTAAAGCATAATTTACACCGGAATCACATGTGCAAAACAAAGTAGCATGTGCTTGAAATAAAATAAGCATTGAACGGCTAAGTTAATAGTAAAATATAGCTATCTGATTAAACAGCAAAGTTTTATTTATTACTTGTCAGACATTCTAAAGAAACAGCAGCTATATGAATCCAAAATTGTAGAAGAAAGGGCTAGATTTTAATGCATGACGTCACATCTCTTGAGTTAGGGAGCCTCAGAGATTTGCAGTACACTAGTGGTTCTGACACATTTCAGAACGTAGCAATGTGTGAAATCAAGCTTGCGTATAGCTAGAAGCGTTCACACTTTCTTTCTTACACAGGGTATGTTTGGAGCCTAAGAAACTGAGGAGCCATTGTCCCAAGTTGATCTATTTTTTGTACGTGTTCACTCTGTCTGTCTGGGTTTAGCTGTGGCTTAGAGACTGCTTGGTGGAAGGTGTGCAGCGGTGGTTTGTGGCGACAGTGGGAAGTCGGCGCTGGTTATTTTTGTTGGCCGGTGCAGGCATTTCAAGAGGCGTCCCCAAGGCCACAGACAGACAGAGCGAGCCGACTCCAGCCCCTCTCCGTATGGAAGAGCAGCTGTATTATTCAGCTCCCACAAAGTGAAGTGCAGCCCCTCCTTTCTGACTGCTCACTGGCAGAGTTTGTTTTTAATCACTGCAATCTGCGGCCACTTCTTCCCTGGCTCCCCTGATGGGTAATAGAGTGTAATGGTGGGCTGATTCTAGGCTTGACGTGGCTAGCAACATTTTTTGAGATTTAGTTCGCTCAACCATGTAGACTTCCACTTTTATAGCCTGTTTCTTTTGTGATTTCACTCCTTCACTTATTTTCTGTGGCAAAGATCTGCCTAAACCAGCGTGAGTTTCCAAGCTGGTGTAGTTTGATGGTTAGTCCTGCAAAACTTGCTTGGTGAAGCTAGTCTACAAGCATGGGTGCAGCTGGTTATGGTGTCCAACCCATTTGGGTGACGTTTTGACTCTGTAATCCAATGTATTTCCCCCCAAAAAACTGAACATTCAGTGATTTGACACTGTATCTATAAGGAATTGATTAATTAGGTTTTGAAGAATTGATTCATAAGGCGGTGATTTATCTTTAAGGAATTTGTTTGATTGTGAAACATGTGCGTTTAATACCAGATTATGGCCAGGGGTTTTCCAGGGTTATGTGTCGTTTAAAATTGAATTTAGAATTAGTATTCCAGTTTAGTTTCTGAATTTAGACTGATTTTGAATTGAATTTGAAACATTCATTTCTATACATACTCAATTAAGGAGGGCTGCCTCGTGGAGATTGTGCTTTCAGTTGTGTCAAGTTTAGATTGATAGCTGATTGTTTTATCACTGTAAAAAATGTAAATGTTTACCCAAAATGTTTAACAGCTACAGAGACATTAGAGCCAGTGGCTAATGTCAGAAGGACTAGCCGAGGTTAGGTTACTCTCTGCGAGATACATGAGCACTGAGCGGATTACCTGGAGCTCACACCTCCGAAATCTGCGAAGCACATTTTCAAATAGACCCTGTATATCTTTATAAATAAACCACAGATTTATCAACTATATTCTCACCTAAAATACTCCTAAAACTACATTTCATGACAACAGTAATATTTAGAAAATGATGTGAATAAATGGTTGAGATACAATGCTGCGTGAACTCAACCAATCAGCATGTTCAGCACCCAAGTCCCACCCCGAAATTCTGGACCTTTGAAAAAGTACTACTTCACAAGCAGTCTGTCAGCCGGGCCACAAGGGTGCGCTGTTTATGTTAAAATCAGAGCGTAAATCGACAAAGAAGACTCATGTGTTGAGGCTGATATAGAAGAGAGTACGCATTTTGCGTCCAGGGGATAATCTCCAAAATGGCGCTACGCTGACTCAAAGGAGACGTTATGCCTAAATGTTGAATAAAGTCGTTATTTTTTTTTTTTTCATACAAAAAGTATTCTCGTCGCTTCGTGATGGAGCATTCTGGCGATGCTTTTCATACTTTTCTGGACCTTGACAGTGTGATTTACTTGGCAGTCAACGGGACAGTCACAAGCCTCCCGGTTCCCATCCAAAATATCTTAAATTGTGTTCTGAAGACTAACGAAGCTTTTACGGGTTCGGAACGACATGGGGGTAAGAGATGATTATTTTGGGGTGGATTATCCCTTTAAAGTGAATGTGATCATCTGACTTTGTTTTTAAACATGGAGTCAAAAGTTTATTATATAATATATGGGACATTGTTTCACATTTCTAATGTGTACCACAGCTTTTTTGATTAACATGTAAACAAAGTATACAAGAGCTCACAACCTCCTGTACTCCAGCCCTAATAGCACGTGTGTCTTTTCTTCCTCTAGTTAAGCTATCATGTTCTGCAGGATGGGATTTTTGCATCTGTGCAGACCTCAAGGTCGGTATGGCAGGGGTCAAAACGGCCCCTGGAGGAGCTGCATTTCCTGCGAGTGGCTGAAAGCATGCGTCCTTCCATTGTTTTCCCTGCCCAGGTTTTCTCCTGAATGCTGCATTTTAGTGGCCTTTGTGTCACTTCACAGTCATTTAAACAATGCTTTCTGCAAGAGGAAGATTATGACAGATTACTGTTCAGAACTCGCGGCTCACCGCAGAGGTAGGAGCCACTTATGTCACAGATTCACGCAGAAGCTTCTGCAACCTGAGGGACGTTTGAAAAACAAATGGTGTTGCTCTCATGACAAATGTATTTACAGTCACCGCAGACTTCTCACAATGATTTAGTGCATGAGAGCGGTGTTGAGTGAGAAATGGGTGTGAGCTGTGAATGCGATGGGTGTGTGCTCTCTTTGTTGTCTTTAGAGTGTCTAGGGACATTACTTCCAGTTTCTGCTGCTGAGGCCTGGGGCTAAACGAGGGATTACAGGATATACACAAAGATAGCCGATTTTGTGTTTCGTTACCAGTCTTTTTTGTCTTCTTTGTTCTGTTGATACATTCGTTTCTATGCACACTCAGTTAAGGAGGGCTGCCACATGGATAGTGTGCTTGCAGTTGTGTCAAGTTTGGATTGATAGCTGATTATATTTTCACTAACATTTTAAGATTGCTATTTATAGTTTAAGAAGCATTGTCTCCAATGTATAATCAGTTTTATTTTAGTATCATTTATTTTGTTATAAACATTATTATTAGTTTTTTTTTCTTTCAGAATGAGCTTTTATTATATGTTTTTTTATTTAAATTTTGGTTTAGTTTTAGTCATTTTGGCATGTGCTTCTGTCATTTTTTATATTTAAAAATAAATATATTTTTAGCTTTAATTTAACTTAGTTTTAGTCAATTTTGTACTTATCTATTTCAGTTAGTTTAGTTTCAGAATGTTTTATTTGTTTTGTCATTTTGTAATGTTTTTTATATTACACTTTAGGTTAATTCAACTTTATTTCAGTTTTAGTTTTTATTTGTTTCCAGTTAGTAATTTGTGTTTCATCTTTAATTTATTTCGCTTAATTTTCAAAGTAACATTTTACATTTTCTTTAGTTTTTTCTAATATTTAGATTTTATTTCAGCAATGTTATGTGCACTACATTATTAATTTGTACTGTTGGATATTTTGCATAAATGTAATAAATATTTGTTATTGCAAGCATTGTATATGTTAATATATTTCAACAACAAATTGGTGTAGAAATATAATTATTTAATATAAAAAATTATACACACACCCATATATATATATATATATAATGCTTATTTACAGCTGTTTTGATTTAAATGCTGATTATTAAATCATATTTTTATTTCAGTTTTTGTCATTTTTGTAATAATTTTGTTTCTTATCTATGTAAATTATTTAAGTTTCAACATGTTCAAGGCAATATTTCTAATTTTAAGTTTTTCATCTATTTTTACTTTAGTATTTACTCTATTTTAGTGTAGTTTAGTTTTAGAAACGAAGTTGCTTTTGGAGTTTGGGATGGCCCGAGGCTGAGGGTGAATACATTTTACCAAATTTTCATGTTTAGGTGAACTATTCTATTTTTTTATTATTGTCATAGCAAAAAAAAAAAAAAAATGTTTGTTATGTTACAAATGTCAGTGGAATCTAATAATACATTCAACAAGCAATAAATATTTATATCCCATAAGCACAAACTTGTACATTATCAGTATTCTCCTGCGTGGAGAGTAAAGAGCCAGGCTATGATGAGGCTCACTTGTGTCACACCTTTTACTTTAATAAGACAAACGCAATGTACCGTCCTGCAGCTCTGTGAAATGTAGATGAAACCGCAGCGCATGTGATTTGTGAGGCGGCTGGTGGTAAACGGCTGCTCCCCGCGGTCAGATGTGATAGAGGGAAGTGCTGCGGTGCTGTTGCATTAAAGAGGCATGATGGGGCAGAGACGGGGCTGGAGATGTTTGTGTCAGCTGAGCCTCACCAGGACGATTCCACACAAACATCAACTAGATTTATGGGGGAAATCCTGCGGTGCAATGTTTGAAGAATATAAACGGCCACGTTATCATGTCTTAATGAATTCCTTAATAAAACAGAAATCATGTTGGGGAAGTTATTAAAATAGCTTCTCAAATATTACTCTCCCGTGTGGGAAGCATGGCTGTCTTAATAGAGCAGGAGTTAGTTTTACACTATAACGCCTCTTGTTGTTGTATAATGTAGGGAGGAATTTGCTAAGAATGAATGTCATGCACCCGCTGACCACTCGACATTCCAACCCAGTTATATTTTCTTTGCTTCAATGAACAACAAAAAGATTAACCAAAATGCCCAAGCTACACTGTAAAAAAATGAAAAGTTGAGCCAACTTAAAATTCTAAGTCAACCAGCTTCAGCAGATTTTTGAGTTCTCTCACCTTATTTTTGCAGGAGATTCTCAACTTTTTGTTGTATAAACTCAAAAATCTGCTGAAGCTGGTTGCCTTAAAATTTTAAGTTGGCTCAATTTGTTTTTTTTTTACAGTGTAGTGATGCATTGAAATTTTGTCAACAGCACATCCTTTTTTGTGCAAATTTTAGCATGTATATGCTTTTTACATTTTTATTAATATTGTCAATTTGATTTTATTTCTATTGAGGAGTTTCAGTTTTCATTTTAATTTGAGTTACCTTTTATGTAATTTTTTTTTGTAATTTTGTTAGCTTTTGTCTTTTTTAAATATTAATATATATTATATATATATATTTTATTTTTATATCCATAAATATTACTCTTCATGTTAATTTATTTTTAATTCTGTTTTGGTTTTTATTTATTTCCAGTTTATAATTTTAGTGCTTCAACTTACATTTATTTCAGTTGTTGTCAAGGTAACATTTCAATTTTAATATTAGTTTTGATTTTATTATTTATTTTATAATTAATACATTATTATTTATTTTTATTTATCAGCTATATGCTCTATAATATTCATTTGTACTTAACCTGTTGACATTATTATTTAATTCCAAATCTTTAAATATACAACTCTGTTTTTATTTAAAATGCTGATTATTAAATGCATTTGTTTACATAATTGTGACCCTCTCTGTGAAATCCAGGCTAAAGTCTAAAAATCTAATTATGAGAAAACAAGCATCAAAGTTTGATTTCTACCATCAATTTCACTATAATTTCAATCTTTGACATGACCTTACTCAGTCAATATTAAAGATATAAAGGTTCAATTTTCACAGAATGTTCTTTACCATATGAAGGATGAATTTTTAAAGAAAAAAGGATGTTTTTGTAGAAAACAGCAAATCACAAAAACAATACTTTAGCTGGGTTTTCACAGAGAGGGTCACAATTGATTATTAAATCAACTTTATTTTGGTTTAGGTATTCAGCTAAATTAAAACCTTATTTCCGTTTTAGTGTTTCAGTAATAAAATCAATTTCAGTGCATCTGTTCCATACAAGGAAAATAAAATTAGGTTTTTACCGCCATAAAAGTAGTCCATACAACTTGAGCCGAGGTTTTCTGGAGCCATATGATAGCTTTGTGTTCAGTGGATTGAAATATATGTCATTGCACAGTCAGAACTACATGTGCTAAATAAATGATGACCATTTTTGGCTGAATTCTTCTTTTAACTGCTCTACAAATCCCATCCCTGGATATGTCTTCAACTTATTGTGAATTTGCAAACTCCGGGTTCATTATGGATATGAATAGTTGGCACTGACAGCTCATCATTATATGTCAGAAAGACTCTCCATTACGGCAGGGTGGTTTCATGGCATCTCATACATGACTGTGGTGCTGCATGCATGAAATATGCATGTTCACGTGATTTGCATGCTTGTATTGTGAGATATGAGTATTTCTCTATATGCATTCATTCGCTCCATTTGTTTGTCAGACTGCAGCTGACCTCAAGTTCTCATGAATAGCTGATTGATGGCCTCTCGCGTCAACCAAGCGATATATGCAAAAGTGATGCGCTTGATAGAGAATCTGCCACAGAATTCTGTTCCTACAGCAGCTTTTTTTCTTACCTGAACATTGTGAAACCAGTTATGATATGGGTCTGACTGGTTGTTTAGCGAGGTCTACTAGTTTTATACTTAGTACTAGCAATGCCGTGAGTCGGATGAATTTAGAGGCTAGATGTCTCAGAGGGTTTTTGGATGCTGACAGTGTATTGTTTGATTGTCAACGCTGTAAACTCTCTCCTAGACATTGCGTCTCTAAATTCATTACTTTATAGCACTGCTGCTACAGACATTAAACACTACTGTAACAAGTCCACCACCTTCATCAGTGAAGTTCAAGACTTGAAATCGCCTGCTGTGAGCAGTGCTTCTGTTATTATTCATAAAGGTTGCTGTCATTTTTGAAGACTGATAGTTTTGTTCAGTCTATTCTTTGGTCGTTTCGTTAGGCTGTCCATTGCCTCATGCCATTAGTACTGTGTTTTAAAGATGATCATGTGTCAATTTTTAGTGATAGTGTAATGCCTGGGTTCAGGATGCTTTGGACATTTTTACAGAGGTGGTGAAAACCTAACTTCACTTTCCCTGTCTGGAACATTTTGCTCTGAATTAGATTTTATTACTGAAACACTGAAACTGAAATAAAGATTTAATTTAGCCGAATACCTAAACCTAAAATAAAGTTAATTTAATAATACATTATGTTAACACATGTATTTAATAATAAGCATTTAAATAAAAACAGAGTTGTATATTTTATTATGTTTCTATTCCAGTTTATTGTTGAAATATAAACCTATACACAGTGGCTGAAATAAACATTTATGCAAACAGTAAATATTAAAGTCAACAGGTTAAGAAAATGAATAATATAGTGCATATAGCTGAAATAAAATAAAATGATAAGATGAAAAACTAAAATAAAAAGGTTCAGGTTGCTTTGGCTTAACAATGTCTGCTAATAATTATTAAATGTAAATGTGATTTTAAATACCCAGGTGCAAACTGGAAAAATAACACCTCAATTGGTTTATGCTTGAAAATGAAGAAATTAAGAAAATGTAGTTTTACTGTTGTAGTGTAAATTATTATTATTATTATATTTGAATAATATTACTACTGTAAATTAGTTTGATATTCCTGTTTGATATTTATTTATTTGTATTATTGTTGTTGATGTCATTGATATATAATCACATACATACATATATATATATATATATATTAGGGGTGTCAACGTTAACGCATGCGATTAATCTAAAAATTTTAAAGAGTTAATTTTTTTAAATATAAGATAATAAACACACAATTACGATAGAATATGGATTGTATGTGATTTTCTTGAGATGAATGTGTACGTCTGAAATGCTAATTTGTGCAGCGATATAAAAAGCATATTTTAACAACAGTAAACGACCAAATTCCATGTGATCGCAAAAGAAAGTTATTACAAACACTCGATGGTGGTTTGAAGTGAGTTCTGAGTAAAAGTGTACTATTAATCTCATAAATTGTCATATATATATATATATATATATATTTTTTTTTCTTAAATAATTTGTTACAGTAAAATATTACAACTCTAATTTTGTTTGATATTCTTGTTAGACATTTTATTTAATATAATAATAACAATAACCATTTTTTATTATTAATACAATTGTTATTTTACATAATTTTTTACATTGAAATATTACAACTGTAATTTTGTTTGATATTCTTGTTTGTTATTATTATTTTTATTATTAGGTCAGCAAAGTGTAAACAAGCACACAAATAAATGTGATTTTTTGGCAGCAAACATTTTTACATTTTATACTGGAATCACAATACAAAGAACAAGACATTCTTTTTAGGTGTAAATATCTATATATAAATAGAGGCTAAATGGATGAGAAATCGCATTTTATTGAGGATGTAACCATAGCAACAGTATACCGTTTGAGTGTTTTTATTCCCTGTAGGAATAGTACATTGACAAAACGTTAGTGCCTTCATTATATATGATGTGTGTAGATTCTCTAAGAAACCTGTCTGAGCGGTATGTGGTGGACTAGATAATAAAGAAAAGGTGTAGTTTTGCACATCCTTAATTCACAGGCACCTTTCACCTATATAATGTTGATGTCGTCGGATTTGTGAAAATGTACTGATACAAAATCAATCAGTTTCATTTAACTTCCAATCAAAACGTGAGATAAAGTCGACCAGGACATTGTGCGTTCACAGATTATTGATTTCCCATCTGTTTGTAAGATCATCTCTGACAGCTGAACGAATGCCTCACTAAAAGGTTTCTTACGGTGAGCTGCGGATCACTTTATCGACATCCGTGAGAGATGACCCGGTCTGTGTGCGCAATACCAGCACGCTGTGATTCATTTAAAGAAAATTTCCACTCGGGGACGAGATCCTTTATGGACATTGAGAATGTGAAGCGTGTCAGCTGAATTAATTTCCCTTTGAAAAGCGGCTGTCATTACCGCCCCATTGGCCAGGTCCTGCTCCCATCATGCCCAGGGCGCTCCATCAGCTTGTTCAAGCTGGGAGAAGAGGTTAACCAGGCATTTCCGATGAGCTGACTACTCGATCGGTCCTCCCGTTAATGGGCATTCACAGGACACGAGTCAATGTCACTCAACATCTGCACACTCAGATGCGTTCAGATATGGCACTCAGAGGCTAATTGATTATCATCCAGCAAGCTATTAAAAAAATATTTTCCCTGCTGTGACGCTGTGGCTTTAAGCAAATGGAGCGCAGTGTGTTTAAAGCAGTGTTTGATTGTTTTATTGTAGTGCAGTCAGCCCACAGGCCAGTGTTGGCGAGTGTCTGAGTAAAAGCAGCGACACGACTATAACTTAACTGCAATGTCCAGTGCCTCGGATGTTTTTAGTGTGGCAGTTTTGTAACAAGCTACTTTGTGCTGCAGTTAGCGGTGTAGCATGACTAATCATCATTAAAGATTTTTTTTAATTTGGGGAATTGAATTTGACTTTATGTTGCCCACAGTATACAGAATTAAATTTTGTTTGAATTTAAATTTAGGGAAGTAAAACTTAAATTATGATTAGAATTTTGCTTTTTGATCTAAGAGCATATGAATATACATAACACACATAAGTTAGTATTTATACATCTAAGTTAGTAATATATTTAATAATATAACATTTGTATAATATATACACACATACACTTTACAAATATTAATTTATGTAATTTAAATTTTGTATATAATATACAGGTTTACAAAATGACATGCATCAATTTTATCATTATTTATTTATAAATTGTTGCTTGGGAATCCACACTTCCACACGTGATGTGGATCCTGTTGCATGAGTAGATGTAACTAACACCCTTGCATGTGCTGCAGTTTATCCAGGTCTTTTTCTACGAGCTGCGGCATAGCACACCATCAGCTCTGATGTTACGACACGACTTTAGAGATGAGCTTGCATATTCATTCACGGAAAGAGCTGTCGACACAGCACACACCTGCAACCCTTAAATCAAGAGTGCATGCCCAGGGGCAACGTCGAGATTCATATTTCAGCGTGGAGTGACAGAGGGATAAAAAGCTTTTGGAAACAGTAATTTGAAAGGGGACTGCACAGCACTATCAGCAGAAAAAAACACAGCAACAGGAGGGCATGGAAATGATGGCTGTGTCCCTCTCCCACGCACATGATCGAGCCGCTGGACCTAAATGCACTCTAAAAATACACTCAGCACAAAATGACAGCACTGGTGCTTCTCAGATTGCACTTGAGGAGGATTCCTGCACCTCGGGGTGGATTGGTGCTCTCTGTTTTTAGGGACGGGGGTGTGAGGACATTGCATGTGTAGTAGTTGTTTAACGGCTCAAAGATTTTATCTGAGACCAGCTTTAAGCATTTACAAACCGAATAGGAAAAACAATGGAACTGGTTTCATGTCAGCAGTCAAAATGGCTTTAATCAACACCTGCTGTTCAAGCATGCTGCCCCAGTGGGCTCTGGTGATCTGAGAGCTTTGGGTGAGCGTGGTTAAGACCTGCAATCTAGTAATGTGACTGTTCCTGCATGTCTCCGTACCTCCATTAGTCATAATGAGGTTCAGCCACTGCTGCTAATGACAGCCTGTTCCAAAGTGCAGTACAGCACACTGAGTGTTTGAGAGGCAGCGGCTCCGGGGGCTTCTGTGCTTTCTAATTGATGGATCTTTGTGATTTTACTAATTTATTTGCCTCTGAATTATTTTGTGTGTGTGTGTGTGTGTGTGGGGGGGGGGGGTTAAAGCATGTCTGTGTCATTTACCTTATCATTAATTCGGCCTCAAATATTTAGCTTGGTAGTTAATCAAGCTGATAATTTTCCTCAGATTTCATGCTATGGATTTTTTTTTTTTGAATATGATGAAATCTATCGATCTATCTATCGTTCTATTATTCTCTATCTGTCTGTCGTTCTGTCTACCTATCGTTTTTTATCTGTCTATCTATCTATCGTACTATCTATCTGTCTTACTACCACTATCTATAGTACTATCTATCGCAGATGGTATCATACCATCTGTAATTCTATGTATCGTTCTATGATTCTGTCTATCTGTCTATTTATCGTTCTCTTATTCTCTCTCTTGTTCTGTCTATCGTTTTAGCTGTCTATCATTGTGTCTGCTATTTTCCTATCTTTCCGTCTGTCCTTCTGTCAGTC
This sequence comes from Ptychobarbus kaznakovi, assembly GCA_027422405.1. Lineage (NCBI taxonomy): Eukaryota > Metazoa > Chordata > Actinopteri > Cypriniformes > Cyprinidae > Ptychobarbus > Ptychobarbus kaznakovi. Next base: position 25,873,358 of record CM049804.1, on the reverse strand, counting down.
TATCATATCTATCATTCTGTCTATCTGCCTATCTATCTTTCTATGTGTCTGTCTATTTATAATTCTATCATTCTATCTATCCTTCTATCTGTTTTTCTACATGTCATCCTATTGCTCTATCAGTCAGTCTGTCTATCTATCTTTCTACCTTTGTGTCTACCTACAGTTATTTCTATTTGTCTATCAAATGAAACCGAGCTTATCCTCATCTTGACACTCCATTGACACTTCATGTATCTTCATTGTGTGTAATTATCGTAAAGCAGTCCGGTCCACTGTTAGCTGTGCTGGTATACATATTATACACTGTAGCAGAACCTCTACTGATTGACACATTTCTGCATATACCATCACAACACATGTCTCTAGCTAACATTAGTGGACTTCGTTGAAATACAGTGCAGCAGTGTAGAATATGGGCCTTAATCATTATTTTATGGGAGGGTGAGATGAAAAGATATGAGCTGGTATGTGATCGCCCCATTGTGCCGGATGTATTATAATTACCTACAAGGATGTCAGAGAACAGCCCAAACTTGCTGTCCTCCTACCCTGCAGATTATATGCTATATTTAAAGGTTATGTGATCCACCCTTCTTCTCTCTCCTCCATCTCTTTGTCTCCCTTTCTCTTCCTCTGACGTGCTGTAATAATGATGTAAGACTCTCTCTGTCTCTAGCTCAATTCTTCCCAGCCGTTCCAAATGACTGCATTACAAGCAATACGCTTCTCTGTTCCTCACACACATCAGGCTCAGTGGCTCTATTAGTGATTACAAACAAGAAACGAGACTGGAACGAATGTTTCAGAAACGTTCCCAATATTAGATTGTGTTGAACAAACCCCCTCTGCAGCAGCCGCTGATAACAAACAAGCAGCAGCTCGAATGGATGGAGATGTTTCCTTTACAGTCAATGCATTATTCATTACAGAGGCTATTTTTCATTCACAAAATTTCAGTGTGAGGAAACCCTACTGCTTTTTTCTGCTCACTACTTGACATGTAGAGGTTTTTCCACTGCCACAACAAATGTTTACACTGTGGCTGTTCAACAGCATGACAGCATTTACATGCTGGTTCCAGAAGGTCCTGAGCCAGACGAATAACACAAAAAAGGTTCTTACAGGTTTAATAGACCAAGGATATGTATCTGTCTATATCTATCTGTCTATCTATATATATGTCTGTCTGTCTATCTAAAGTCTATATGTCTTTCTGCCTGTCTACCTGCATATATATATATATATATATATATATATCTACACTCACCGGCCACTTTATTAGGTACACCTGTTCAATTGCTTTGTAACACAAATTGCTAATCAGCCAATCACATGGCAGCAACTCAATGCATTTAGGCATCTAGATGTGGTGAAGACGACTTGCTGAAGTTCAAACCGAGCATCAGAATGGGGAAGAAAGGGGATTTAAGTGACTTTGAACGTGGAATGGTTGTTGGTGCCAGACGGGCTGGTCTGAGTATTTCAAAAACTGCTGATCTACTGGGATTTTCACACACAACCATCTCTAGGGTTTACAGAGAATGGTCCAAAAAAGAGAAAATATCCAGTGAGCGGCAGTTGTCTGGACGAAAATGCCTTGTTGATGTCAGAGGTCAGAGGAGAATGGGTCAGACTGGTTAGAGATGATAGAAAGGCAACAGTAACTCAAATAAACACTCGTTACAACCAAGGTATGCAGAATACCATCTCTGAACACACAACACGTCGAACCCTGAAGCAGATGGTCTACAGCAGCAGAAGACCACACCGGGTGCCGCTCCTGTCAGCTAAGAACAGGAAACGGAGGCTACAATTCACACAGGCTCACCAAAATTGGACAATAGAAGATTGGAAAAACGTTGCCTGGTCTGATGAGTCTCGATTTCTGCTGCGACGTTCAGATGGTAGGGTCAGAATTTGGTGTAAAGAACTTGAAAGCATGGATCCATCCTTCCCTGTCTCAACGGTTCAGGCTGGTGGTGGTGGTGTAATAGTGTAAGGGATATTTTCTTGGCACACTTTGAGCCCCTTAGTACCAATTGAGCATTGTTTAAACGCCACAGCCTACTGAGTATTGTTGCTGACCATGTCCATCCCTTTATGACTACAGTGTACCCATCTTCTGATGTACTTCCAGCAGGATAATGCACCATCTCACAAAGCTCAAATCATCTCAGACTGGTTTCTTGAACATGACAATGAGTTCACTTTACTCAAATGGCCTCCACAGTCACCAGATCTCAATCCAATAGAGCACCTTTGGGATGTGGTGGAACGGGAGATTCACATCATGGATGTGCAGCCGACAAATCTGCAGCAACTGCGTGATGCTATCATGTCAATATGGACCAAAATCTCTGAGGAATGTTTCCAACACCTTGTTGAATCTATGCCATGAAGAATTAAGGCAGTTCTGAAGGCAAAAGTGGTCCAACCCGGTACTAGCAAGGTGTACATAATAAAGTGGCCAGTGAGTGTATATATTATAGGGGTCTGTGCATTAGAAAAGTTTATTATTTAGTAGTAGCATTTCTGATGGTGAGAATATCTTTTTTGCACTTAAAAAGCTAGGCTTTTTGTTTAGGGTTTTACTACAGTGCCGTTTTATCTTATCTCGGTTGGTTTGTTGTGACTTTTGAGTCGATAATACGCTTCTTTCTCTGTATGATGTTGGGGTCTTTAGCGGCTTCTTTGTGTTCTTGAAGTCCTGTGGGCCGCGTCTGCTAGGTGCATAGTAATGAAAATTGAAGCGCACCTGTGAAGAGGTGGATTATTGCTCGGTTTTCTCACAGGAGGAGATACAGATGCTCTCTGACTGCTGAGATAGCAGCCGGCCTCAGCTCCGCACGCTCTCATGAAACACTCACGGATGACATGTCAGACAAAATCCTCTCCCAGCAAGCCAATAGTTCATCTTCCATGTCTTAATATTTTATTTAAACCTGGAAATCTTTCTGCTGAAATCAGTTAGATTTTTTATGCAGTTACACTAGTATCCCCTTAGCAATACTGTAAAGTCATTTAAAGGATTATTGTATAATATTATCTGATTTTACAGTTTAAATATGTCAAGAATTAAACAATAAAATAACATAATTATTAGAAGTTATTTTATTTATAGGATTTGATTGGATTGCTAAAAGATAGCTGTTCACCACTTTCCTAACCGTGGCCAGTTAAAAAAATTAGGCTGAGAAAGTTATTATATTTTATTATGGATTTCAAAAAATTATATTTTTCCTTATAATAAAGTCTGTTGATTAATCATGCACAATACAGTGTTTGTATTGTCCATATAGCATTTCAGATGCACTGTAAAATGTATTTTTCAAAGTTGAATAAAGATTATTAGTGTATTTAGAAGAAAACTTTTCAGAATTTCTACTTAAACATTTCACTTTTAATTCAATGTTACTTGTTGTTCATTTGTAATTGTTTATGAAATTTACTGGCAGTTTCTGAGTGAAAATTGTTTGTACAGCAGGTCTTTTGGAAAAAACATTACAGTAATGTATAACATTTTAAAAGTCATGAAAGTTTTGTGAGCATTTTTCTAGTTATCTGCTCTAAACTGGCTTATTATAGTCAACCAAAACTAAAACTGAAACTAAAATTAAAACCATTAAAAAGTTCATTACTTGAAATGAAATAAATGTAAATAAAATATATATAAAAAAATATTAATTAAAATATTGAAAAACATAAATATTTTTTTAAATATTTAAAAATGTTTTTTAATACAATTTTAATTGATGTACTAAAAAAACTAAAAATGAATAAAAAATATATAGAGACACACACACACCACAAAACAAAAACTACTAATTAGGACAAAAATGCACAAAATAAAAAGTAAAAATAAATACGGATTTTCTTGTGTAAATCGAGATTTATATTAAGGAAGTATTTTTTTTTTTTCAGGAAATCCACCATCCATTTGAATGACTCCAGAGGCTGTCAGTGACCCGGTTTAAAGGATGGCAGCATCTGAGGTACGAGTCTGGAGATTGGTCAGCAGCTCTTATCTTTAGTTCTGTGTGATTAGCCTCATCATTAACGCTGTGTGTTAGTATGCAGCCGGGAACAAACACTCAACACCACGGCCTGCCTTTACAACAGACTGGACACCTTCCAATAACTCAGCCGCTCTAATCTCCACTAAGTTATGACAGCCTGTCATGTGATGTCAGATTGTAAAAATTGCTTAAATGGTTTAATGACATCTGAGGATCCGCACTATGTGTATCTCGTCTCTCGCTGTCTGTCCCTGCCTTCATCACCCAATCTCTCATTCTGCTCCTTTTCTCGCTTTGTCTCTCTTTCTCTCTCACTTTCATCTGGTTCGTTTTGACCTGATTACGCTGATTAAGTGCAGTGCGTGTGTGGAGGGTCGCTGTTACAGTTTTGAGTTAGAATGGGGATTTAACTGATTTCACTTCATTTCTTTCCTTTATTTTAGTACTTTGAAGACATTCCTCTCAATAATTGGACCTAACTAACAGGGATGCTGCACTAATATTAAAATTCTATCTCATAGTAATTAATATTTTCATGTTATGGCTAATAGAGATTGCATAGCTCCTAAAGGGACATGGTGTTTTAAGAAAAGAGATCAAAGTATAAATAATCGGTTAATGTTTTCCCTCCTGCAAATGTTTTGTGTTCCCCTGGGAAACTATTTCTTTGCAAAACTTTTGACTTCAAAGGCTACAATAAAATAAATGTAATTGTTATAATTATCAAATATTCATTTTATTTTACAGTAAAAATGCAATTTAGCAAGAATATATTTGTCTTTATTTTTATTAGTTGAAACACTACTAGAACGGCTACAACAAATAATAATAATAATAATTAATTATTATTATTGACAGCTGAGAACCATGAACATGCAAATATGTCATTAAATTATTTAAATATTAAAATTCATGTGGTAACAGTCTGAAGTAATAATATTTCAAATGTTATGGGTTCAGGGGGGGGGGGAAGAACCATAATCTAAATGAATGGGAATAAAATTCAGCCATTTTTAATGCTACAAATAAATTTAGGCAACACAGTATAATAATGTACTGTGTCCAATGAAGGTACATTTTGAGATTTGCTAAAGATTACATTTAACAATCGTTAAATTATTATTATAAAAAATGCTGAAGTGTCAACATTTGTCAACTAATTAAAAATGTCAACCTTTTTTAATGAAAGTAAAAAAAAAAAAAGAGAATTCTGTCAACATTTTTTTCGCGCACGTTTTTGTGACAAATGAGGACATTTGTATAATGACATGGGTATGACATAGGTATTACAAGGAGAAGGTGACTTATTACATTTACATTTAGTTATTTTGCAGACTAAATGGGACTTATGCCCCATGTCCCCATTTTTTAAAACACTTATAAATCATACAGAGTGAGGTTTTTTGTCTTTTTTTTGAGAAGGTAAACATGCACAGTCTCCTGTAAGGGGTAGGTTTAGGTGTAGGGCAATAGCACATACAGTTTGTACAGTATAAAAACCTTTACGCCCATGGAATGTCCCCACTTTTCACAAAAACGTGTGTGTGTGCGTGTGTGTGTGTGTGTGTGTGTGTGTGTGTGTGTGTGTGCGTGCATGTGTGTGTGTGTGTGTGTGTGTAAGTTTGTGTGTTCTGCAGAAAAAGAAACTCAACTTACAGTTTTGGAACATGTGGTGAGTAAATGATGACATGAACTATTGCATGAACTATTCCTTTAATACAACTCTGACAACTCTGATGAATTAAGTGAGTCATTAGACTTGATTCAAACCAGTGACCCATGAGTTCAAGAATGGTCTTTTTGTCCATTTCATTATTAAAATAAACAAGTATTTTTTTAATAATCAAACCATGCTATTCATGCTGCATTTAACAAGATGGCAAGTGATCTAATTATTATCTTTGTATAATTTTACGCCCCCCCCTCCCCAGTATTAAGACTTTAAGCTCACAAAGATCATTAGAACATATAAATAGTTTACTTCCGTTGACACACTGGCTCTGATTGATGTCTTTGGCTCTCCTGGTTTTGTTCCATTACAGTTTCTGCTCTTCACCCTCAACACTTTGGAGACTGATTGGACATCCTCCACGCTTAATGGCCACCGGCGGTCCATTCATACAGGGTGTTTCCGTGAACAGCCTTTTGGAAGAATCCCATCAGGAAAATCCAAAACAAGGCACTTTGTGTGGCGGCCCCTTGTGGCCGGTGTAATTTGAACAGACAGCGACGTGAATGAGGTCCATTCTGCCGTAGCCGCTTTCATTTGGCAGTGATGAATAGCACTCTGTGCCACAGGAGAGCGGTCACTCACACTGAGGATCACGGCCGGCCGGCCGGCAGAGGGCTTTTCGTGCCGTTACAGGTTATTAATCGCCGGGTCGCTTCCCTCTGGTGCTTCTTGCCAGAGATGGAGGACTTGACACGGCCAGAGGTGCCATGCTGGAGGAGGGTATCGCAGTCTGGGAGCTGCGCCTTCACATTCAGCCCAGAACAAAAGGCTTTCTTGTGATAGATTGGCAGAGCTTTTCTCTACGCCTCTGCCTCCACAGGCCTCTTCTGCCCATTTCTTTAGTAATGCTCTTGTTAGTGCACCGCAGTTTCCTGACCGCTGGTTTCATTTCTGGCTGTGGAAAAAAAGCTGTCACAGTTAGGCAAGAGCACGGCGCTGCTTAAGAGTGATTCATTTGATGTCTTGTTGTGCTTTTTCAAGGTGATATGTGGTTTTTGATGTGTATTTTTAAGCTCTAATCTGACTAGTGACTGCTTTATGCTTCTTAGTTACACTACTGTTCTTTTGTTTATTTGTTTATTAAGAGATTCCTTGCCAATTTAAAGAAAATTAAATTAGGCAGTGATGCATTAAACTGATTAAAATTGACTGTAAAGACTTTTACAGTGTTACACAAAGTATCATTGATGAAATGTACACTTTAAATATATTAAATAAATATATACATTTTTAATTATATTAAAACAGAAAACACTTATTTTAAGATGTAATAATATTTCACAATATTACTGTTTTTAAATAAAGGAATTTGATAATAGTTTAATACATGTGTATTTGGTGTTTTCTACTCTGTTACTGCTCACAGGGAATGGCAGCATTGTGGTTTAAAATGTAATTTCATAATAATTTAATATAGATATTTTTTAACGCACAATATTTTTTACAAAATCTTTTGATATTAGTCTTTATATTATCAGTATCAGTCAATTTATTTATGCTCTATTTTTGTGCTCTAGTTTTACATTTATATTCGTATTATTGTACAGTCTAATTTTTGTTTAAAATTAAACATTCCCTTTTAGTAATTAAAGTGATTTGTTTTTAGTGTTTAATTTATTTAGTCAAATAAAGAACGTTAAAGGGATAGTTCACCCAGAAATCTAAATTCTGTCATTAATTACTCACCCTCATGTCGTTCCAAACCCGTAAGACCTTCATTCATCTTCAGAACACAAATTAAGATATTTTTGATGAAATCTGAGAGCTCTCTGACCCTTCATAGACAGCAAGGATACTACCACCATCAACGCACCGAAACGTAGCACGGACGTCAGTAAAATAGTCCATGTGACATCAGGGCTTCAACCGTAAGTTTACAAAGTAACGAGAATACTTTTTGCGCTCAAAGGAAACAATAATAACATCATTTATTCAACAATTCTTCTCCCCGAGTTACCGTCGTCCGCCATTTTGGAGAGTACCTTAGAATCAACGTAATCAGTGTTGTTCATGTTCAGCATGCGCATGCTTTCTGCTGAACGTAAACAACGCTGATAACATTGATTATGTTCTGGGGTACTCTCCAAAATGGTGGAAGACGGTAGAAGAAGACGAAGGTCTTACGGGTTTCGAGGTGGCTAATTCGTACAACCTCACTCATACGATTTTGTATGATTTGTCTAAACCCCAGTGATGGGCAGATTTAGGGGCGGGGTTAGGTGTAGGTCATGTGCTACAAATTCATACGAATTGTGCAACTCGTAAAATACGTATGATTTAGCAAAAATCGTACAATTTCATACGAATTAGCAATCAATGTACAAATTGCCATGAGATCGGGCTGGAATATTAGTGTATCACTTATTTCTTTTTAATACTAGTATGTTATAGTAGTGTCATCAAATTCAGGAAACCTGTCTGAAAACATTATTTTTGCAAATCCATTTTTTCAAGCAGAAATTGCAGATTTAATCTGTATTAAGTAGGCATTTTAAAAACCAGCAGAATATTGACAGCAGTCATCTTTTTCTTTGAAACATGATTCTTTTCCCCTCACTTGGTTTGCTGAGCAGGTTCAGAGTGGTTCTGCTTCGTGGATCTGAGGCCTGCAGTGGCCGTGAGCGTGCAGCCGAGCGGAGAGGTTTGAGACTGAGGAATGTGGGTCATGTTTAAGTCGACTCGTGCGCTGAACCCCATCTTCCCATAAAGACTTTATGCAATCCATCTTTGGCCGTCAGAGCAAGCCCGAGCGTTTTGTTTGTCTCCGTGCCGCCGCAAATTACTCTCCATGCTCCCTCGGGGAGCCTCCATTAAACCTGGCTCTGAGATTTTACACAAAGCCAATTTGTCTCAGTGTTTTAAAGTCCTGAATATCACCGTCGCACAGCGCCTCCGCTTTGTGTGAGAAACGAATCTGAGTCGAGTGGATCTTATCGGCCTCCTTTCTTCTTGTCTCTCTCTCTCTCTCTCTCTCTCTCTCTCTCTCTCTCTGGTTGATATGAGTGTGATTCTCTGGAGTGCAGTCGTGCCGTGTAAGCAGAGAGCTGTGTGTTCAGTGTGTGGTGTTTCACTGTGTGTGCAGCACTGTGGGGTTTTGCATAGCATGCACATTCGTTTTTTGCACTTTTTTCAACCCTGGCATGCATGGTATACAGCATAAGTCCATTTTATTTGTATAGCACATTTACAACAGCCACCAGGCTGACCAAAGTGCTTTACAGAAGAGCCAGATTATACGACATACACAGAAAACAAACCAGACACAAAAAAAATTATTAGGCCAAAAAAACAATGTTCTCACTTTTTCTCCATAAAACACTACAACTTTAAACAGCGCTCCTTTATTTCCAACAATAATATATGATGTAATATGCTGTTGCTACATGACCTTTGATTATTTTTATCCTTCAGGACCACAGATGAAACGCTCTGTTAAACAACATCGGTATGTTTCTTCAACATTGTGATATTAGCTCCATTTTTGAATAAGTTAACTAGATGTTGTTGTTACAAAACTGTTTTTCACAGCTTTGCAGAAAATTGAGAATTATGAATTCTGCCATATGACAATGTTGTACCACAATGGAAAACCTGCTGTGCTGCCGTATGGATGTTATGCATACAATGGATCTTGCTCATATTATTACATTTACAGGAACAAAATGAACACAAGAAATAGTGTGTGTGTGTGTGTGTGTGTGTGTGTGTGTGTGTGTGTGTGTGTGTGTGTGTGTGTGTGTGTGTGTGTGTGTGTGTGTGTCTTTGTTTTACAAAAAAATACAAATATTTTATAATGGTGGTTTGACGAAGCTGTGTTCTGTGTTTTTTTTTTTTTTTTTCAGATAATAAGCAATTAATAAGAAGTATTTTAGTTGAAACTCGAATCTAAGTTTTGACTGCAGGACAATTTCTTGACATTTATAATTATGTCAAAATATACTATATGTTTTCAGTGTGCTTCACTAACTTACATTTCCTCTCATATTTTTGGACTTTTTAAATATATTTTCTATTAGAATGCGGTTATATGCCCCTGAAAATATGAAAAATTATGGCACAAAAATCTCACAAAATGTCACTTGCAATATCAGACAAGCAAGAGTGTTGTTGTTTTCCTCCAGTTATCCGCATGATTGCAAATGTGATATTGATTTTATACAACAGTTCAATAAAATTATTTTAGACACAAAAAATTCTGTTTTTGCTCAATTTCGCCAACAAAAATAGTTCCAAAAAGCCGGCGCAGAACTGTTGTGCCTTTCTGAGCAACACACAGCGGTGTTTTATTACTAAATGAATCCATGTTTTTCCTAGTTTGCTCATTTTCAACCAGCTTTATTTTGTTACAATGTCAGTAGTATAAGTAAATGAACGATGTGTATTATTTTTCTGTTTCCCTGCCCCAAGATATCCCTGTTTCTTTGTCAGCAAACATCCACCAGAGCTCCAGGACATTTCTCAAAACTACAAGTTTTCTAACTGAAGCTTTCTTTCTTTTTTGGCCACAGCTCTTTTTCTCTGTTTGTGTCTGACTTTAGGAAAAAATTCAGAATTGCAAGATGTAAACTTGCAATTGTGAGAGAAAAAAAATCAGATTTGCGTGATATAAAAAAGTCAGAATTGTGGGATTAAGAAAAAAACACAATTACCTCGTTTCATTTTTTTATTCAGTGGGGGAAATTGGCTTCCAAAGTTTTCTCTAGTAGTTTCTAGTTTAAATAGTACTGCATGTAAAAAAAAATCCCATTTCTACTGCATAAACAGCCAACTTTTACTAAAACCTCATCATGCCAGTGATGAATTAATTTCCCCCCTGTGTCTGATCCTGTGGTCGTGATCTATAAAGACTGTGGACAGCAGGGTGTAGAGTTCTCTGCTTCCCTCTGGAGCTCCACCAGGCATAGATGCCAAGGAATGAATGTCGAATGCAATGGCTCTTCAGACCCAGGCCACTATCCCAGAGTTAGACAGTTGTGCTCCACGTGTCCAGTTTCGGCCTCAGACGGCATGGCCATATTTGATGTGAATTGCCCCTAAAATGACAAGAGCTTCCTCAAAATGTCCAATCTGATCAGCTAGATTTATGCAGTTTCTGGGAGTCAGTACACAGGTTTTTATCAGTCCTTCAGGAAACAGTCATGTTTACAAGTTCCCAGGCAGTGAACGCTTCCAGGGAAGAACAGCTAGAATTTGCCAAAGTGTATCATGGCATCAAACCTCTTGACTCAAAGATTTGTTTGAGACACTTAGTAGAACGTAAACAAGGGTCTTGAGTGCAGCTTTGGCTGTGTTTGGATGGAATACTGGCTACTATTTACTGAATACTGCACAGTAGATACTGTATACTGCCTACAGTTATTTAAAATAGAAGTGAAAGGAGTTTTTTCTTGGTAAATGCTTGCAATACTGTATGTTACATTATTGTCACATGACCATTTCCATTGCCTGCACATGGCAATCCAGATGGCATATTAATTGTATTGTTTGTTGATTATTCTGCATTAATTATAAATGACCTTGAGCTTTCAGAAAGTACATGCATTAATATATTAATATACACTAACATTCAAAAGTTTGGAGTAATTTTTTTCAGCAAGGATGCACGGAATGGCCAAATGTCACAGTAAACATGTTTACATTGATATACAGCCAAAGCGCTTTACAATCATGTGGGGGGGGGGTATCCATCAAATAATATTATTTATATTTATATTCATCAAATAATCCTGAGAAAATAATGGTTTCTACAAACATATTAAGCAGCACAACTATTTTCAACACTGATAATAATAAAAAATGTTTATCAGCATATTAGAATGATTTCTGAAAGATCACGTGACAATGAGTGATGAAAACTCAGCTTAAACATCACAGAAATACATTTCATTTTTATGTTTATTAAAATAGAGAAGTCATATAAAATTGTACTAATATTTTAAAAATATTTTTGTTCAAATAAATGTAACCTTGGTGAGCACTTCTTTCAAAAACTTCTGAAAATCTTATTTTACTTTTTTTACAAACCAGAATAAGTTCTGTGTAAATATAACTTTATTTATTTAAATGTCCAGGATTTGACAGACTAGTCAAATAATCAGTCAAGAAAGAAGAGAAGTCACGGCTGGAAATGGAAGGTCAAACATTGCATTGTGGGATGCATTGTGCAAAATGCGCTTTGTTGTAAAAAATTTGAATTCTTCAGCATTTTCTTTGCACAGTTGTTCCTGCTAATAGTGTATTAAGACTATGAACACATTGCAGATTTCTTCTCTCTATTATCTGATTTTAGATTGGCCTTAACAAACAAAATGAAACTATGGTTGAAACTCTTCTGTGGACGTTCCTGACCAGAATCCTCTGCTGTGTGGATCTGTCTTTATGCCAGTCTCAAGCTGAGGAACTCTCTAATTTATTTAGTCTCCCTCCATTCCATTTCTCCTTCTTGAAAAGCAAAGGCCCGTCCCTAACAAGACTGTGCTGAGCAATGGGAAAGTGGGCGGTCAGCAGCTGGAGGCCGAGATGTCACGGCGGCTGAGCCCAGCTGGAACATCTGTCCCCTGCATTGGAGCTTCTCTGTCAGGGGACGGCTCTGCCTCTGTGTCACATTCCACCCCCTTCAGGGAGGAGAAAAGACCCTCTGTCCCACTGGGGGAAAGAGATGCGGCTCAGTCTTAAGTGTGAGGCGTCTTTATTCTCACGTACTCGCTCTCTCTCTCTCTCTTTGCTGCTGTTCTCAGCTGGATTTAATTTGGCAGCAGATAGCAGTTTTGTCACGTATGCGCTCTGTGGTTTATCTGTAATGTTGCTGTGGTTTCCACAGGGCCGAAGCCTTTTGAGATGATCTTTGTGCTGCTATGGGCCGGGGTGGGGTGCGTGGAAGAATAGCATTTCTCCATCTGTTGTCATGGAGTTGAATTGTGTGCAGACTCCACAGTGTAGCTTGAGAGATTTGCTGTCGGTTGATGGACTTCTTTTGCTTAAGGAAACACTGTCAGGGTATTTGTGTGCCCTTCAGGGGCCTTTTACTTTTATGGCTGCTTTAAAGTTATGTTTCAGCTCAACTTCCTCTAAACATTTGTCTCTTTTATTGTATTTTATTCTAAAGCAGCAGAGAAAAGAGGAGAAATGATGGGATAGAAAGAGAGAGGGGAATAGGATGAGTATGTTGCAGACTATCATTATTCTCAAGTTAACCCCTTCAGGGCTTCACATTGAGGTCCTGATCACTTTGTCAATGTCATTAATTTAGTTTGCAGTAAAGACTGGCTGACTAAACGTGATGTCTTACATAAATCTTAATATGAAAGAAAAATGAGGATTAGTATACCAGGGATCCTCAGTATGTCTCAGTTCAGTACTAATTCAACTGGTTTTGTTCATATTGCTATAGTAGTCATTTATATATAATATTCATGATATATTAAAATAGAATATATATGATTCATATTTATAAGTAATAATATAATGTAATGATGTAACTGGTGTATAAATACATAATTTATTACGTTTTATTACTATATATATATATATATATATATATATATATAAAACCCTATATCATGTCACAGTGATGAGAATGAGACTCAAAAGTATTAGCAATTGGGGGCTAAAAAGAGTTTTGCCTAATAATCCTGAAAATGTAAAGGCTACTGCTACAATTTAATTTATTTTATTGTATTGGAATTTCTATTTTAATTCAATTTATATACTATCCATTATAGTACATTTTGCATTATGACATTATTTTCATGGCAATTAATGGCACATTTTACTTAAGTTCAGTACTATAATGCAATTTTTTTCAAAATTTGAATGATGATTTATATTGCTTTATCAGTCATTTATCTGTAATATTTATTATATAATGTAATATTGTATATATTTCATAATTATTTATATATCTTATATATAATTCAATTATTTTACAATGTAATGATAACATATTAAATTAATTTATTAATTATAATTTATGAAATATATTTAATTTTTGTATGAATCCATTTTTCATGTAATTAGAATTGGGGGTTAAAACGTTGAGTTGATTTATTCTGAAAATGTAATGTTTACTACTTTTTTATTACTACTACATTCATTCATTCAGTCCGAATAGATAATGATTAATTACTGAAAATATATCGGGTACTAGTTCAAGACTATTTTATTTTTGTATCCATGACACCTCTTTGTTCAGAATGTTTGTTGTTGAATATTTGGTTGCCTTGCCAGTGCTAGCATGCTCTGTTTAATTATTTCACTTGTATATTTTCTTGTTCATTCGACGGCAGCCATTTCAAATTCATTAAATAAATCCCGTGCTTATGGGTCCAGTGCTTGAATGGGCTCTCTTGAAGATGAGCCTTTAATAAGAGGCCGTCTTTAATCCCTCACACCCAGCGTTCAGCTTCTTGAGGCCATGAGGGCTTTAAACTAATGTTACACATCACAGAGGTTGATAGATTGGTCTGCAAGCCTCCCGCTCAAATCAAATATGACCCTGGCTCATTTAGAATGACTCCAATTATGAATGGAGTGAATTAATTCAGTGATACTTGGCCTAATGAAATGTGATTCATATGGTTGTTTTAAGGCAGCGATGGGACATAAATCAATGGCTCATCCACCTGATTGACTGTTTGTAAAACGGGCCGTGACCTCCCACTCATGTACGATAATGTGTTTGGAATTGCTGGAGCTTTCCGCCTTATTCTGTCATAAAATATGAATGTTCCTCCTCACTCCGGTATGTGATTTACAGAGCTCTTCACAAACCTTTACAGTCAAACAGAGCTTAAGGTAAAGTAGGACATCTTTCCAAGCCTCTATAGCAGTTAGATCTTGAAAATGAATCCAGTTGAGCGTGTTTTGAAAGTGTTGTTCATGCAAAAGCTCATAGCTGTGTGTGTGTTTGCTTTGCAGTAACAGATGTTTGATCTGTAATACAGCATCATTACAGTGTCATTACAAAAAGCATGCCATATAAAGACGCTTAAGTTTTGAATGCAATCTCAACAACTTCTGGATAGGGGCCTTGGGAAATAAGCATACGCTTCTGCTTCTCAGCAAGGACCATGTGTGTGTGTTTGAGACAAGCCATCCCACTGATAGAAGTGCACTCCAAGGACACCAGTGCTGATTGCATGATTGCTGCAACCGAGTCCCTCCCTTAAGCTCCTCTCTTTCCCTCCACCAGATGATCCTAATTAAATGCTGACTCTCCGTCTCTTCTTGAAGACAGTGCAGTGGAAACACATCTCTGGACTGTTGGATGTGATAGCAGCTGGTGATTCTCAAGAGCGGGGAAACACAAATGTCACTTACCAGTGGCGGCAACATGTGTCCTTGATTCTGTTTTTTATTTAGATCAATTAGTCCGTTGATTATGGTGTATGTTGTTCCCAAAAGCAAAACACACACACATACACTGATGGTGAAAAAGTATTTTTTTATTATTTTATGCTCACCAAGGCTGATCAAAAATACAGTAAAATTGCAATATTGTGAAAATTATTACAATTTAAAATAACTATTTTCTATTTGAATAAATATTAAAATGTTCTTGTAATTCCTGTGATGCAAAACAGAATTTCCAGCATCCATTACTCCAGTCTTCAGTGTCACATGATCCTTCAGAAATCATTATAATATGCTGATTTGCTACTTAAGAATAATTTATTATTATTATCAATGCTGAAAACAGCTGCTGCTGCTTAATATTTTTGTTGAAACTGTGATAGAATACAGGAGTTAGAAAGAACAAAGAAAGAAATCAATAATTGTATTCAAAGGATGCATTCAATTGATTAAAAGTGACAGTAAAGACATGTATAATGTTAGAAATAATATATTTTTTTATATTCTTTTGAAAAAATCCTGAAAAAAGTAATACTGCTGAACTGTATGCTTCAATTGTTTTTATCATTGATAATAATAAACCTTTTACTTGATAGTAAATCAGCATATTAGAATGATTTCTGAAGGGTCATGTGACACTGAAGACTGGAGTAATGATTATTAAAATAGAAAATAGTTATTTTAAATTGTAATAATATTTCACAAAATTAGAGTTTTTACTGTATTTTTGATCAAATAAATGCAGCCTTGGTGAGCATAAGAGATTTATTTCAAAAATCTTATCAACTCCAAACTTTCGAACCACTTTTTCTTGACTGGAATTGTGAATGATGATGTGCATGGCACCATATCAGTGAAAAAAAAGGTGCACAGATGCAAAAGTCTCTAATTAAATGATTTCATTATGAGTGTCTTGAATCTAGTTATCCCAAAACCATAATCTGAGCTATTTTATCCAAATTAATTTGACATCTCTATTGTATGTCAACAATCGTCTCACTTGTTTCTATTTGTATTCCTCCTAAGGAGCAGACAGGCGGCAGCACACTCCCTGTGTTCTCCTCTGGGGGTTTCATGGCTGTAAGTGAGAAGAACACTCTAATGAAGATAGCCAAAACAGTCTTGCTCAAGACCAAGCACAGCCCTCTCGGGTCTGAGCACTTATCACATTTACACTGACGTCTTACTGAATGCAAGTAACCGAAATCTCAGCTTTAGTCATTGTTTATAGCCAACAAGATCTTATCCAACATTTCTGAGGTTTCTTCTCTCTCAAGCCAGTTTTAGATCCGGGAGTGTGACTCTTTATTCTCCGTCTCCGGGGGAGGTAGACGCTGAATCCTGCCATGTTTCACAAGCGCTCGTGTCCTTGAGGGCTCATCATTTCAGTAAAGTTTAATGAAGTCTTTACAGTCACAGGGAATGAGTAGAGTGATGTATGACCCTGAAGAGAAAGAGAATATTGCCTAAAAGGAAGAGTTCTCCCAAAAGTAAAAATTTGCTGAAAATTGACTCGCCCTCAGGCCATCCAAGATGTAAGTGATTTCTTTTCATCAGAACAGATTTGGAGAAATTTACCATCATATCACTTGCTCACCATTTGATCCTCTGCAGTGAATGGGTGCCGTCAGAATGAGAGTCCAAACAGCTGATAAAAACATAGTAATCCACACACTCCAGTAATCAACTGATGTTGTGTGAAGTGAAAAGCTGCATGTTTGTAAGAACCAAATCCATCATAAAGGTGTTTTAACTTTAAAATGACGCTTCTGGCCAAATTAGTAGTTCATAATTAATAATAACGCTTCCTGGAATGGAACAGTATATCCCAGCATATTTGTTTAGAACTGTTTTGGACTATTTTTTGCTTGTGAAGACTTCTTGATCTGTGATTGTCTGTATTATATTTTGTATTTTTGCAGTTTGAAGTAAAATAAAATGTCCTAATGATGGACTTGTTCATGATAAACATGCAGATTTTGGATTGCTTACATTACTTGTGGATTATTGTGATGTTTTTCTCAGCTGTTTGGACTCTCATTCTGACGGCACCCATTCACTGCAGAGGATCCATTGATGAGCAATTGATGTAATGTTAAATTTCTCCAAATCTATAGTAAATGTATAGCACATTTTCATTTTTGCGTGAACTGTTCCTTTCAAACCCCCAGTGAGCAAAGCAACGTTGGTGAGGAGTTTTTTTTTCACACAGATATATTAATGACCATGTCTGTCAATAAAAGTTAATGATTTCCTTCTAGTCTTTAGAAAGCATGATAATGTACATGTTAGATATTTTTTCTTCACACTTTTTATTCTCTGATATTTACTTTTCTACAATGAAGCATTCAAATCTAGCCTACATTAGATTCGAGGATTCAACGATTCAAGTCTTACATTTCATGCATTCCCTGTTAATCAAACCCATGACATTGTTACTAGCATCATGTTGTAGCAGGAATGGCTCAACAGAATTTCAATGCCATGTTTCTGCTTTTTCGTCTAAATGCTCATAAAATCAAAACAAACTGGTTAGTCACTTTACATGTTATTCAACTGCTTTTCTTCCCAAGTAGGCAGTTTTGCCTGTTTTCAGGCATGACTGCTACGGCTGAAATCCCAGTGTGTTTGTCCTCCGTCCCAAAACATGAACATGATCTTAGTTTGCCAGAGGCTTTAAAAGCCTTGTGTCGAAACCTACACATCTGTTTCCATTCTGCATTGTTTGTTTGTGGTCATTGCCTTATCTCTGTCCTGTTCATTCGGAGGTCAAATCTCTGAAAGAAGATGTCCTTCTTTGCTGAAATCTGCCATTTGTTGAAATGCTTCTATAATGAGCAAATAAAATTGCATACACATTAAAGAATGGCAGTAAGGTTATAAACAGCCATATGTGTAACGTGTTAGAAAAAGATCACATGCAACCCAGTGGTAAAAAACAGGGTTTTTAGCTAACGTTTTTGCAAATTCAATGCTTTACACATCTACCACAGTGATGTAAAGTCTTCAAATGATCTTCATTATGTGATGAATTAATCATTAAATATGTTGTAATGATTTGAAATGAAGTGTGTGTGTGTGTGCGTGCGTGTGTGTGTGTATTGTGATGAGTTTTGTTATTATATCTCTGGATTTGTACGTGTAGACTAGTGCAATTTTTTTTAGTGTGATCTTCTGTACTGTTTGTTCTTGGCCTAACAAGTGAAAAGGTCCCTTGAAGGCACATGCAATCTTACATTTCCCATTTCATTTTTCTGAGAGAGTACCGTAACCACAGTCTCGTCTCATGAATGAATTGACCTGAAATAAATATGGAAGCTTTTAAACTGCAATCTCTCTGAAAGGCCGTGGACTTTAAGATCACATTACAGCTTGTGGAAAAAGAGCCGTGCTCTTTACAAAGCTCACACATAATAGTGGATTCATTATGGTGATTCCAGCGCTGGGGAGATAATGAAGAACACGACACAGGTTTATCACTTAACAAGATGATAAAAGCTGGTGTGTAACGAGCCGGGGTGAAAACGGCCTCTCTCAATCAACTGAGCTACAAGTGTTTTTATTCAACTATGGCCATTTTTGGCCGTTTGGACTCGGGAATGAAACACTCTTAAAGGCATAGTTCACCTAAAAAATAATATTCTGTCATCATTTACTCACTCTCGTTTCTTTCTAAACCTGAATGACTTTTGTTTTCTTGTGACAGAATTAAAAAAGCCTAATATTTCATCCTGTAAACATCCATTTCATATAGAAATACATCCATGCAAAACATCTGTCATGAAAAATCATAGAAAAATTTAATTCTGCCACATCTTAAAACTCATTTATTTTGTGGTGGAAATGAGAATTTTGAAGCAAAATGACCGACTCCTTTGTATAGAAAAAGGCTCATTTTATCGTTAGCGTTTATTTATCCTAAATATACACATTTAAATAATAGTTTCACACTTTTTTCACAGTATTGTAAATAAGTAAATGCCATTTATTTATAACTTCATAACTTTTTTTTTTTTTACAAATTTAATTTATTCCCTGTCACTGTTGTTTCAAGTACACTAGTTTTTGCAAAACCTTAATTGATTGCAAAACTTTATATATAATATAATAACATTATATGATATAATTTATGTAAAATACTAAACAAGTTTATCTTTATTTAAATCTTTTGACAAGAGTAAAACAAACAAATCCATACATAAAAGTTCTGAATAGTATCAAAACTCAAGACAATATGGCAATAGCAAAAGGAAAAAGATTAGTAAAGACATTTTAAGCAAAATAAGCTCCTTGTACATTAAAGCTCCAATAAAAAAGTGGTATCCACCAAACAGACCTTTAGACAATACGGCATGAGTGTAATACAGCATCGTTACTGCTAAAAGACCTTCATGAAATGTAATCACATACTCTTGTGTAATTTACCAGCTGTTCAATTATGCATCCCTGCCTTTCTGATTGAGTCTGGCGGATTCAGCGCGAGTCTCTTTTAAGGAAACAAGCTCCTGTGACCCAAAATGCTATAAAAAGTGCTTTCATGGAGGAAAATAGAGACGTCAGCATCATGCGGTGAAATGAACAGTGTGCTTGATACATTTTTTAGACAAGTAGGCCTCATTCATTTGACCAATTATTACTTTTGTTCATTGTTGTGACGGAAGCAATAGGAAGCGAGCGAGTCATTAACCGGGCTAGTCGAGGTGTGAGTGTCTGACTGCATCCATTTGGTGTTGGAGGAAGACAGTAAGCCTGAAGATACCTTCTGTCAGCTCTTGCTCAGGAGCAGAGAGAGCTTTCCCACAGAGACCGGTCGCATGAAATATTTATAAAGAGGAAGTGGACTGGATCGCAGACACTAAAGTGAGAATTAATTCTGGAGGGCTGAAAAACTAGATCTGGCTGAGGGCGGCTGGCACGCCTCACTGAGTGTCCAGCATAGATGCCGGTCTGTTCTGAAAATCAGACGGGAAATCTAGTCACCATGGCCTCTAAAGCATCAGATCAAACATGGCTTCTTTAAAAATAAACAATAGCCAAATTAGAAAGGATATTGATTTCAAATGAACGAATGAGATACGCATTACTGTATCTAAAGGAAACTGACTTCTTGTTCCCCACCATCTGTAAATAAGTCCGTAAGGGAACAATAATAGCACATACATCATCTCACAGTAGATATATAACTAGAAAACAACATGTTCCTAATGCAAAAACACTTTTTTTTGTGTGCAAAATCTAGTGAGCTGCTTACAAAGACATCATTACTTACTATTATAGTTGCATTCCAGAAAGTAAGAACATTGAAAATTGTAAGATACCTTCTTTTGGCCACATTAGGGCAGCTTTGCGTATATGCTTTGTGAAAAAAGGCAATCCCATAATACATCATGGCAATGTCAGTAAAAACTACAAGCAACTATAAATACTTAGAATTCATTCAGTACTTGAAAGAAGTGATAAAATGTTTGTGTTATATTCAGAATTGAAGCATTTTCATGCTTATTAGAGTATCATAGGATTCACTTAGCAGTATCCTATGTCCTATTTTGCGTATGGGTGTAATGTTTCATAGAGCAGATTTTAAAGTTTTTTTTTCATGCAAATTCGCCACAATTACCAACAGAATGCTATTTTTTGTTGCGAAACAGGGGAGTGTATTCACAGTGGAAAATTTATTTTTTTATCTATTTTTTTAATGATTCACTCTTATAGTGTTCCAAATAGTTATGAGATTTCAGTTATGATGCTGCTATAGAAGGTGGTCGTCTATGTCTGCTCACTAGTTTACAAACCAGAGCCACAGAGACATATGATATTGGTCTCCTTTCTTTGCTACAATTTGCCACTAATGTGTGGTTCATTTGCGGCAGCAATGTTTGCCAAATGATTTCTAAAGGGATTTGGCAGAACTCTCTAGTTTAAGGGAAGCCGTCTGTAAAGAGTTATATATTAGTGTTATTTAATCAATTTAAATATTTGATGATAAAAAATAAAGGCCTGAAATACATAAGTGCATTCAAATGTTATTCTGTAGAACTTGGTATTAGCACCAAGGTCACGGGTTCAATTCCCATGGACATGCAGACTGATAAATTGTATATCCTATATTGTGCATACAACATCTGCCAAATTAATGTAATTTAGTGAGTTTTTTATTATTTGATATAAATTGTGATTTGTCCTCATATTACAGTTGCTCTGCAAAATTGCCAGATGCCCTTTTAATGTTTTTGTATGACGCTCAGAAATAGTGTTCCACAAAGGTATGAGATGTAAAGGGGTCATATGACGTTGCTAAAAAGAACATTATTTTGTGTATTTGGTATTTTCGATTAATGTAATGTGTTTATGCAGTTTAAGGTTCAAAAAACATAATTTTCCACATATTGTACATTATTGTTGCTCCTCTATTCTCCGCCTTTCTGAAATGCGTAGATTTTTACAAAACTCATCGTTCTGAGAAGCGAGGTGTGATCTGATTGGCCAGCTATCCAGTGCGTTGTGATTGGAAATGTTACGCCCCTTACCGTATTGTGATGCCGTGTCCTGGCGCAATGACACAAAAACAATTAAACCCATTATAAACGAGGCATTTGTTGCATCCAGTGGGGACATAATTACTGATTATAATGACTTATACTGTCATTGCATCGCGCTGCGTAAACATTACCACGTCTGCATTTGTGATCGGAGAAATGACAAACAACAAGCACTACTCTACACTGCTCAAAACTCACGTTTGAATCATCAGTGGCAAATTCTTTAAAGTAGAAAACGTACTTACAGGCTGTAAGTCAGAAGCGCCAGACTATCCTTGCAAAGTTAGAATTGCCCCACTTTATAGAAACAGCCTTTGTGCATAGCTGGCAGGCTACTCCCAGGTTCAAGAAATAGTCCTCCGTAAAATGCGCTGCACACACTCTAATATTTGGGTTGAACTGTTCTGGAACAGTGTTGTAAATACAAATTAACCACTGATTTCTAGCTGTGCTCTATTTTGGGAGACCAAACAAAGTACTTTCACAACGAAACACAGCGTCTCCACGACATGGCGCCAGCGGCAGCAACGATTCTACAGCGAGAATCAAAGTTACATCTTCTTTGTGTATACATTTGGGCGGTGTTCTTCAAATCTCCCCACACTGTGATGTAGACATGTGGGGGCGTGTTTGAATGAGCCGTTTTAGCATGGTCAAGTCTTAACCTTTATAAAGAATATCTTTAGTATAGACTTCAGTCTTTGCAACTTCAGGGATCTTATCTATGCACAAACAGCTTGTAACACTCCAAAGAGAATGGAAAACTTTATATTGCATCATATGACCCCATTAAACAAAAGTTACAATGTTGCCACAAGGTAGTTGCCTGTGACTGTTCACAAGGTTTTAAACCACAGCCAAAGAGGCTTATGATATTGATTTTCTTAGCAAAACCTCAAAAACGTTTTTTTGTTGCAAAATTTGCCACTAAATGTGTGATTAATTGGTGGCAGCAAATGTTTTAGGGAGGGATTTGGTGAAAGGCCTGTATTTATCACTGAAGCACATGATAATGATATTCTGTAGCTTAACAGCATTGGCAACTAAAAGCCATGGGTTCGATTCTCAGGGACATGAATACTGATAAACTGTAAATCATAATGTGTATACAACATCAAAATGAATAAATGTGATGTTTTTTTTCTATTTTCCTTTGATACTGTCTCCTGCTCTGTCTGCTTCAGAATAAATATTTTATAAGTTGAGGAAATATCCTTCTACATGTGAAATCCCCTTGAAAGCCTCAAAGGCACCAAAGTGATGTACTTTTTACACCCAGTAATGTATTTGGCTTGAGAAACAATGGGTGCATTATACGCCGTGCCCCTGGAAAGGGGAAAGTGTGCTGGCTGTTGTGTGTGTCTGGTGTTCGGTGTGGCACACGGGCACAGTCGTAGCCTGCAGCAGGCCAGCAGGCCGAGTAAAGCTGCTCTCACACTCAATCCCTCATGTCAGAATTGGAACATACAGTTCATATAGTGTAAGATACTGTGGAGTCCAAAGGTCTGTCATTTTCAATCTGAAGTTACTGTATATCGTAAAATATAGTCTATTCTCTCTCTCTCTCTTGCGCTCTCTCTCTCTCTCTCTCTATAATATATATATATTCTATCTATCATTCAATATATTTATCAAAAGACATGTATTTAAGATTCTGCACCTTATCTACTAAACACTGATATGCATCTGCAAGGAAAATTATCTTGAGAGATGTGCTTTGTGGTTTTCAATATCATTCATCTAACTGTTCATTGTTCTTTAAGGTTTGAATGCAACAGCATAATTGATCAACTATTCAGCTGAAAGGTGTGCTAAATTCCCCTTTGTGTATTTGGCATGAACAGACATGCCGTGCAAAACATGAGCCGGCAGCTTTTCATCGGCACCCTTCTAACTTTCTCTGTCTCTCGTACACACGCACACACACACACACACACACACACACACACACACACAGACACAGACACACACACACACACACACACACACACACAGCAGTGACTCTCGGTCCTCACTGGTACCTCTGGCATTCCGAATGTGTCCTGCCCTCCTGTGGTGCTCAGAGCGGAGAACTTCTTTTACATCCTCTCTGTTTACTGTTAACCTCTTTTCCATCACACCTATTTATACTAGACATGAAGCTCCATTCTGAGACACCAAGACTGCATTTATTTGATCAAAAACAATGCATTTGTGTAACAGTCATTACAGTTTAACATATCAGTTTCTATGTCAATATATTTTAAAATGTAATTTATTCCTGTGATTACAAAGCTGAATTTTCAGCATACATTACTCTATAGTTTTCATTGTCATTTGATCCTTCAGAAATCATTCTAATACGCTGATTTGCTACTCAGCATTCTTCAGAGCTTAAAATAAATTGCAATCTTTTGTAATGTTATAAATATCTTTGCTGTCAACTTTGATTAACGTCCTTGAAAAATAGTACTAAGTGCTAAAAAAAACACTTAATGCTTCATGGGAGTTTATTTGCTTATTTTCCCCACACAAAATAATATAAGTACACAGTCTTTTGCCTTTTTTTGCTTTGAATCAGATGTAAAGGTCTAAATCATATTGATGCTGGTTGGGATGTCTCTGTTGAATACTTTTTTTCCCACTGGTGAAAATTAATGGGAAAAATTACTTTCGGATCCAAAGCTGCTAAAAAAAAGTTCCCTTTGTATAACAATAAAGCGTCAAACCCGCTTGTAATTATGTTGTCTGCTTGCTTTAATATTTTCTTATTAATTTTTTTTATGAGACACAATTGGTGGGCAAAGAGCAATTTCTCCAGGCTGTTTAAAGCTCATCTCATTTATTTCAGGCCATGTGGCTGTCATTGTGCACATTCTGCTTTGAATACTCTGTCTATACCTAGTTAAAAGCTTACCTCAGGTTACACAGATCACACTACCCTGGGGCAATGCACTTCACTTAAAGATACATTACAATGTGCTGTCGCTTAACAATGAGGATTTAGCTTGAAGTGTCTGTCTTTGTTCTTATCTCAATGCTTGCAGAATCAGGATTCTGTTTACTGGCTTGTTTTTAGCATGGATTAAGCAAATGAGTCTTATAATATTTATCATATTTATGGTTATAAATTAGTATCTATCCATCCATCCACATCCACCCACCTCATCCATCTGTCTGTCTGTCTGTCTGTCCATCTATCCATCGTTCTGTCATTCTGTCTATCAATCGTTCTACTGTAACTTTCTATTGATCGTTCTGTTTATCCATTTAGCTGGTTTAAGTGGGTATTTTTTTAGCTGAAAAAACACATAGCAATACTTCATAGCAAGGCTTAGATCTCTTTAAACTTAATCTCTCTTTAAACTATTCAAATATTACTAGGCTTGTAACCTTAACCTTTAACCCTAATGTCAAACTAATCTTCAAACTTCCAGGCAAGGTTTTGTCAATCCTAAATTCTAAGTTTGTTTTGACAGACCTTTCTAGTTTTTTTTGTAATACAAATATCAGTGCTATGTTATGATGGTGGATAGCTTGAATGAATAATTTGAAAGCAAATGTAAAGCGTATCTAACGTATTTAAAATTATTCTGGTGTAAGTTAATATCTCATGGTTACATTTTTTTTTTTGGCATCCATATCTCCCTCTCTCAGCACAATTGTCAGATATGGAAGTGAGTGAAACCTGATCAGCATAATTAGGAGCGTATGGAGTGCTGAGCAAGCTCCAGTGAGAACCTGCACTGTTCACTCAAGCTGTATGATTATTCCAAGCTCACTACATGTGCTGCGACAATTAGTTCCTGCCCTGGACACTGGCCGACAACACACTGTTTGTGTTTAGCAGCTGTAGTGAGAGCTGATGTTTGAAAGAGATGTCATCCTGCATTACAGCCTCAGGCTTGTTTCCTCATAAGGGGCTGGATGATAGAGATGCACAAATATGTACAATGTGCACGGTGTGTGCATGTCAGTGGCTCCGGATGATGCACATTTGTATGAATCATTTTCAGTTCTGACAAAGCAGCTGCAACAAGCTTTGTTGAAATAAATTAATAAATGAAATGTATTTCATCCAAAAATGAATAGTCAGCTAGTCATTGCCACAAAATAAACCCTGACAGGCCGATCAGGACAACACTCTTTAATTGTCCTTTTTGATACAACAGTTCAGGTTCTTTATGTGTGAGTGGCAGAATCACAGTAAGTTGATTAATTAAAAAAACTGATTCCGTCGACGCCGATAGCCCAGTGGGCAGTGTTGCAGGCGTCCCGAGTTCAAATCCCGACTCGAGGACCTTTCCCGATCCCACCACCTTCTCTCTCTCCCACTTCGCTTCCCGTCTACTCCACACTATCCTATCTTAATAAAGGGCAAATGCCAAAAACAGATCTAAAAAAAAACTAATAACTGTGATAGGGAGTTACTGAATCATTCACTTAACTGATTTGTTCAAACAAACAAATGAAAAATACTGATTTGAATTTTCCAGGTTTACATCTTCAGGATATTGAATTCATAATTTTAAAATCCACGGATATTAAAGCTATATTTGCAAAAACGCGGTTTAATCAAAACGAGATGCTTTCTAAGAACTACAGATTACACAAATTCAGTTGTTTATGACGGGCGTTGCATCAGTGTTGAGTGTCGAGCTTCTTAAAACAGCGTTTAAAAAGCTCCTCGGCCTGCTCAGCGATTTCCTTCAAGTCAGCTCATCAAGCAGAATCATCTATCTGCCTGTGTCGTCATAAGTGGATTAAACATTCTGTTCCAAGTCATTAACGCTATTATTCAAAACTAATGAAATCTATAGCCAGATTACTGTAATGCTTCTGAATTTACTGACATGAAATAAACCCCCTGTCACATCCGCTCAGAGCCAGGAAGCTAACGCGGCAGTCCTGTCTGTCATCTTAATTATGCTGATGGATAGTAATGCACTTTGAGGGTGGTTGGTGTGTCGGTTAAGACTAAGATTGCTCCCTCCAATTACTCTGTGGTTATTTATGAAGATGATATTGATGAGTATGCTTAAGCGAGTACACGACAAACCTAAAATTACCTCTGTCACGGATAATTACTGGCTGGACACTAACAGATTGTAAAGTTCCACTTGGTCCAAGCTGAACATATGTGGTTTAAAATCTCATTTTAACCTTTAAAATATGATGCTGGATAATAATCACAGTTTTTTTATTGTCAACTGGAGTGCTGTTGTCAGTGCAGCTAAGCTCCGCCCAATTTACTGCCCCTTGGTATCGTTTAATGTTCAATGAATGAACTTGCGGTTTCCGACTGAGAACAGCACGGTTTATGTATTCATAAACATAGATGTGTATAGCCTAGATTCCACATTCGACTTCTCTAGATACGTTGACATGTCCGCCATCTTGGAATGGTCTATGTTGTCAATCACAATAACAATCAATGAGTTTTAAAATGCAACAACATTGTGCATCATCTGGTTGAAAAAATTGCCTACATTTAAATTCCTGAAGAAACTGGATAACCTTTCACAGGTAAGAAGAATGTGTTGGTTTGTGTTTTTAATATTAACATTAATATTAATATTAACTTATATAGTATTACAGGATAAGTACCTTTTAAATGCCTTGTTAGACAACAGCTTCTTCTTGTTGTATTGTGTTAGTTGAAGTCTACTGAAGATATAAATATCCATACATGCTTATACTACAGTTGCAGTGCAAATGAACCGACAACGTCTCTAGTGTTCACAGACATGCCAATATGGCGGACGGCTTATGTATAGCGGACTATAGAAGCAGCTGCTAATAGGGCATCTACCTATACATTTCTATGTTCATAAAGTGGTAAAACAATGTATTATTCTTTCCTGGGATGCAATGAAGTATAACAAAGCTGTCATTTTTCTTTAAATAACAGTGCACAGTAACGTGATTGAACGTAACGTGACGTGATGAAAACTCGTGCAAAGCACAATTTAGAAAAATACGACAAAAAAAGCTTAATTTAAAAACTCTAGTGATAACATTGGTGTAAGTGAGCGCAGCTGTTCCTAACCTTTCCACAATATATTCACTACGGTATAGTATGGTGCATTTTACTGTATTGTTATTTTAAATAAGTATGATAATATGTATATAACAATTATGAAAGATAGATGAATAATAAGTATGAAATAAAAAATTATAATTACGAAAACACCTAAAAATAAAAAAGACATAGCAATAAATTTAAAATAAATAAATGCAAGTTTAATTTAAAATAAAATATAAAAGGTTGATTTAAAATAAAATAAAAATTATTTTTAATTTCTTATTCATTTATTGAAATAAAAATATGTATTTGTTTGTAATTATGCAAATTTTTAAATAAACATTTCCATATTTAAAATATCCTTTTTCTTTATTATTATCCTTGAATTTAATGTGCACTACACTGTATATTTGGGTAATTTCTGTAAAAACCACATTAGAAAATGCAAAAGCTTTGCTAATAACATTTAGGATAGCAACAGTTGCTAAGGTAGGACTAGTTAAAGCAAGGATAAATTCAAGCTCAGCCGTACTATAATTTCTTTGGATACAAAATAAATGCCTGCTTCCTATCTACAATTTCTCTTTTCCTGCTTCTTGTTTATAAATGTCAAAAGAATGCATCACTTGCCTCTCATTCTAATTGTTGATTTATTTTCACACACACACCAGCACATGCTTTGGTTCTGGAGGAACCTCGGGTGACCCTTCAGAAACAGGTCTGCATTCTTCAACACCCTGCTCTTTCTCATGTGTCAGGGTTTGGAATGACGGGACCCAATCAAGCTGCTCCTGGACCTGATGGATTCATGATGACCTCGGAGTCATGGATACAGAGTGAATTCTTTCCACTCAAACCCGTTACTCAGCATTACACAATCATAGACAAAAACCAGTAAAGTTCCTCAGGCATTCAGAAAGGTACTCAAGGGGCCTGTTATTTACCAGAGGCTGGAGATCAGGGCCTTTCACTGATGAAAACAGAGCGTAGTTCATGGTCAAATATTCCATTTGATGAAATTAAAGGAATGGATCACCCAACACTAGAAATTTGCTGAAAATATACTCACCCTCAGGCCATCGAAGATGTAAAGTTTGTTTCTTCAACGGAACAAATTTGGAGAAATTTAGCATTACATTACTTGCCCACCAATGGATCCTCTGCAGTGAATGGGTGCCGTCAGAATGAGAGTCCAAACCGCTGACAAAAACTCAATAATCAACTCAACTCGAGTCCATCAATTAATGTGAAGTGAAAAGCTGTGTGAAAAAGTCTAAATTCACCAACATATTTGTTAGATCTGTTTTGAGCTGTTTTCGCTCGTGAACAATGCTTGATCTGTCCATATTTATCTCCTGATTCAGATGAGACAACTTTTTCACTGAAGAAAGCAATATTTTGAATAGAGGACTCGTATTTTAGCTGGTAGCAATGTTTAAAGTTTTCTTACAAACACAGCTTTTCACTTCAAAGGACATTAATTGGTGGACTCTCGTTCTGACGGCACCCATTCACTTCAGAGGATCCACTGGTGAGCTGTAATGCTAATACTACATTTCTTCAAATCTATTCAGATGAAACTCATCTACATCTTGGGTGAGAATACTTTCAGAGAATGTTTTCTGCAAATTACTTTCTGAGAATATTTTCAGCAAGTTTAATTTGTTGGTGAACTATCCATTTAAACTTGCTAATCAGACCAGTATCTGTTGTTTTTTTTTATTCAGTAAATGAGTTTTGAACAAAAATGAGGGTGAGAAAATAATGACAATTTTCATTTTGGGGCAAATAATGCAAAAAAGTGTCTCATTACATTGAATTTGCTACATTTCTCTCCCTTTGAATATCCATGAACAGCACACATTTTAAATTAGGCAGCAACATAATGGGCCATTTGAATTATTTATGATGAATTTAACATTGTGTTCAGTGTCATAAGTAATATAGGTGTCAGCCGAGAGTTTGTTGGATTAAAGCAGCGCTATCATCTAACCTGCTTTTGACAGGCAGGGCTGTGCTGCCTCAACAGACATGAATAGACATTTATATCTGTGTGAAAAAAGCTAACTGCATCTGAACACACAATGCAGATAAGAGAAGTCTCATGGGCTTAACCTCAAAGATGATACTCCCTCCAGAAAAACCTTTGCAGGATGACACCACAAATTGTGTTAAATCATGTTTAATGAAAAAGGTTCCTCCGCAAGGCAGTCAAGTTAGATTACATAATTACAGGGAACTAGGGCATCAGCACAGCAGCCACAACACACACGAGATACACCAGGAGACAAACACCTCAGGGGATGAAAGGCCCAGAAAACAAACAACGATTTATCATCCTTTCTCAATACTGCTGTTCTCCTCTCGCCTTTGCAGATTTTCATTAATAATCAACATGAAGTCAAAACTGACCCTATTTACTGTCTTAATAAATTGTGTCTCATGGTGCACAATTTGTCGGTTTTAAAAAGCGTTTACAATCTTTCATCAAAATGCAGCTGCCTCAGACTTTGCAACAACTTTTCTTTTGTGGATAACACCAAGAAGACTTGCACTGTACAGCCCTTGCAGCACTAATGTCCACATCCATTCTCAATGGGTAAAATAAAGTCCCACCCTACAATTTTTCAAGTTATTTCTGTTTCAGGCAGAAATACCCTGCCGTTTTACCGATCTAGATTTCTTTCTCCTGTGGAGAAGTTGTCTTGTCTGAATCAGGAGAGAAATATACACAGATCAAGTGAAAACAGTTCAAAAAGCTATAAACAAACATGACGGTGAATTTTAAAGTGAGAGGACAACAGCTGACTTTTTCACTGGAGGAAGCGTTATTTTATGCACTCGTAAGTAATTGTTTAAAACACCTTAATGATGGCTTAGTTTCTTACAAATACGCAACTTTTCACCTCACAAGAGATTAATTGATGGACTGGAGTGGTGTGGATTACTGTGATATTTTTATCAGCTGTTTGGACTCTCATTCTGATGGCACCCATTCACTGCAGAGGATCCATTGATGAGCAAGTGACGTGATGCCATACAGTTCTCCAAATTCTTCAGATGAAGAAACAAACTCTTCTACATCTTGAATGGCCTAAGAGTGAGTACATTTTTAGCAACCTTTCTTTTATGGTAATGGTCTGCTGATTTCTTGATATTGCGCTGGACCTGGCATACCTTAAGTGTGCATATGCATGCTCTGAGGGCAAAAGAGGGCTTTTGTTTTGAAAGTGCTCCTTTAGCTTAAGCTTTCCAATCTGCTGTGAAATTGGCAACACTTGCTGCTTGATCAGCTAAGACCCCATAATGAGCTGGTGATAGACATGTCCGGCTGCTCAGAGGGAAATAATCCCAGTAAGAATTGGATAAATTGAGCTCTTATTGCCCACTGTTCCCATCAGGTTTCCCTCGGCTTGATAATAACATAATTCGACTTTTTCAGCAAGTCGTGGGTGTTCTTTGAGAGTTGTGTGTGTTTCTGCTGTCTCTTGGTCTTTGAATGAACAGTTTTCACAAAAGTGAAAATCATAAACTGAATGTACTGCTCTTTGTCATACAACCAAAGCCGTGAGACATGCTGGGTAATCAGATGTTCAATAAACCAGGTAGCGTTTTATTGTCGTGTGCTGCAGATATTATGCAAAAAACGTTGATACATCATGTTCAAAACGCTGCTGTTTCCTGAATTTAATTAAAATATCTGCTAAATGTCAGCCTGTTCCTCCCACAGTTTCACCTCCTACTGCTTCACTTCATCACATCCCCCGTTCATTTAGAAAGAAGGGAAGCGCTGCAGTTGCCCACTGAGTGGAGGTAGACTTCTAAATAAGCATTGCTATTCAGTTCAGGTAGCAGCTGCATCCCCTCTGGTCCAATTGCCCACTATTCAATTTATACAAACACAAGGTTGCAGGGGTTACAAAAATGGTCAGATCTCCCGCTTCTCAAACACAGCTTTGTCAGATGTAAATGACAGACCAGCATTAGATGTCTGCCTCTCAGCATCACGCTTCCAGCAGCACCTCTTTCAGATGCTGTGATGTTTAATGGAGTGTAGAACATCTCAACTGGTGGGTCAAAAAAAAAAAAAACATTGTAAACTAAATCTTGGACCGTGTCCAGTCTCCCATAGAGATATCTAAATATGGATTATTGACTAATTGGTGAGTGGTCTGCTTATTTTGTGCATATTATGGTCTGCTAGTGGATGCTTATATTGGCTGTAACCGCACAGAGACATGTTTTTTTTACATGCATTTCATGGAATGAGAGGGGTACATGAGCAAAAGCTTATTTGTGTTGCATTCAATTTGTTTAGGCTTGATGTTTATAATATATGTTGTTAATAATGAATTCCATAGTTTATGTTTGTTTTATACTTATACATATTTTTTTCATTTCTGTTGTGTTTTGAATACTGTTAAATTTAAAGGATTTATTTTGGAGTGAAGAGAATTAAAATACATGTTTATAGTATATACATAGTTTATTTTATTTACTGGTATTTTACAGTATTTCTGAATGTAAAAATAAAATGTGACTTATACACTGATGCGACCAACACAGTCTTATTCTAATTTGTAACTTTTTTATGTTTTGGAGAATTGGTGGCTATACAGAACGAAACAAAACAAAAATTGTGTGAAAATGTTACACATTATGGAAACATTACTTTGGAATGTTCTCTGAATATTCTGAGACAAGTAGTAATATTATTAATATTTAAAAAATGTAAGACAGATGATTTGGGAAAATAACGTTCCATGAACAATGTGTAAGGAAGGTTTTTGTAATTACATTTTGAGAATGTTATTAAAGGCCACGTAACTCTAAACAAACGTTCTAGCGTTACTGCATGGAAGACCGTTGAGAGAATCTTTCCAGAATATTTGTCATATTTTGATTCTTATGAGTTTGTACAATCTCATTGAGTACACTCGAAAGCACAAGGATCCGTCTGCTCTCTTATCGCTCTCGCGGTACTTTGATGTCATACACTGATCATTCAAGTCGAACACACCTACTGTTTACTAGTGGACCTTATTTTTCAAAATAATTGAAGTGTTTGTACGAATCATATCTAAAGAATGCATACAAAATCACTACCTTTTAAAATAGTTGTTTTCTCATGAGACTGGTTTGGATGTGACTCATCAGGGTGTTTTGTTTTCAGCAATGTAAATTTTGATCCAGCGTGAAAATATGATAAATAATATTATAAATAATTAAATCTAATAACAGCATAGTTTAAACTAACAGTTGGACAGAAAACACCAGAATAAATAGTGAAACATTTTCTATTCTGCCTGTTGAAAAGCAGTAAGTACAGATTCTTTCACAGACACATTTTAGAAAACAAATTGGAGAAAGCACCTTGTGAATGAATGAATGAATGAATGAATAATGCATTTATATTGTGAGCAAAATGCATCAGACAGTCACTGAACCGACAGAGGTGATGGATCCGGCTCTCTCGATCCAGAGCCGAGATGTACTTTTCCTGGCACACCAGAAGCATGTCGATCAGTTTCTCTGTTGGCTCTGGGAACCCCAGAGAACAGTTCACTGGGATGAACACCAACAATCACATTGTGTATCACGCCATTTATTTACTTTGAGAGCTCATCTCTCCCAAAGGCTCGCCGTGGCTCTGTTCCAAAACGTACCGAGCTGCCTTGCTATCTATTATCCTGATCATCCTGACTTCAATTAATCCTTGGAGAGCTTTGGACAGATTACAGTTAGTTAACGCACAGGAAGCTCAACTAATATTGATTTCAATAGAGTCTGACAAGTTAATGATGCAACACACATTAAACAGAAAAACACATGACAAGTGAAATGGCTGATTGTTTTTTTATTAAACTTTTATTAAACCCTATTAAGATTGACACTGAATGACTTAGAATTATAATATTAAACATGATCCCTTTTTAGACAGAAGTTAAAATAAAAATAATTCACTTCTGAGGCAATGCAACTCAACAGCACAGATAAACAATGTGAGATATTAAACAAAAATCTTTATTTGGATCTTTATTTAAAGGGATAGTTTAGCCCAAAAATGAAAATTCTGTCATCATTTACAAACAGGTTATGGTAGCCATTGACTTCTATAATGTTTTACATACTATGGAAGTCAATGGCTACCATCAACTGTTTGGTTCCCGACATTCTTCAAAATATCTTCTTTTGTGCTCAACAGAAGAAAGAAACTTACACCGGTTTGAAACAACTTGAGAGAGTAAGTAAATGATGACAGAATTATCATTTTTGGGCTGAAGTTTCCCTTTAAATAACAGCACAAGCAAGTCCAAAAATAAATAAATAAAACACACTTTTTCTTTGAATTCATCTTTTCCCCTCTGTGTTTCTTAACATTAGGTATCTTAGAAGGCTGCGTGATTACTTTTGGAACAGTCTTTGTGTCTGACACACAATGGCTATAGCACACAAGCTTTTAGAGATGCTTTCTGACATTCCTTTGCTTTCTTCTCTTTACCGCGGTATCTCTTGTTATTCTTCCTGTCTCCTGTGGTGAAACCAGTGCGAGTCTTCTTTGATTTCACATTCAAACATATAAAACTCTGAGCTATGATAACCTGCACTCTAAACAATATTGTGTCTCATAACATCATGGTAGGACTGTGGTAATGGCTTGAACTCATGTCAGCTAAAACCTATTAGTCACACTCAATGGAACAGAAAGGAGATAAAACAGGCGAATCGTTTATTCATATCCTCCCCGGACAATGTGAAAAAAAATACAACCTCTTTTTTTATTTGATTTGACTGTGATATTGCATCTAGAAAGCAGCCAACCCTTTCTATTTTTAATATCCATCTCATATCTGTGTTTGCAATGCTATGAAAGCATTTCTGAAAACATCCTGTGGATATTTGTTCTGGGTCACATTCTGTGACTTCAGCTATTGTGTCTACGTGGTGTACTGT